>JAQPZY010001340.1:0-432500 GCA_029931535.1 Margaritifera margaritifera | reverse complement strand
AATCGGTGTAACAAAAACGTAAGATGAAAGTTTCAAATAATGACTTAGCGATATAAGCACCCTGAAGAATGGGTTTCGACGTCGCTTAGTACACTATCTGTGCAAAATATTTTCTTTTTGAGATTAGGCGCAGAAGATGTCAGTTCATAAAAAGACTCATAAGCACATCAATGCAACAACATAAGAGCTACCATTTTTCTTGATTATTTTGCGACCATGAAATGTACGCTAACGGAGAGGACAGCTTTTCCTTAATATCGGACCAAAGGAAACATATTGATGCTTATTTTTACAGACAGTGGGTTTAACTGCACCAGATCAAACACTGCTACGTGATGAGGGATATCTAATTAAAAATGAATCGTCCTTGCAAGAAATGTGAGACTTCACAATAAGTAAGACTGGTCACATTTTATTTTACTCTCTTCATTGCGTGTATCCCTGCAAGGCTAAGCTCTTTGTAAACTGACGACATTTATTTAACTATGGTCATACGATCGCAAGACTCCATTACCAATAAAGTAGACAAATACATTTATTTGTAGATGAACTCAAACCATTGCACACACTTAGTACAATTATTAGTGGTGACATTGTTTTCGATTTGCTGTAAGGACTGAATCGCGGACGACTGCTCTTGTTTCAGCCAGAAAATTGTTATTCTGCGGTTTCCTATCTTACGTGAACCAGTAGACTGTTGATCCTTTCATGCAGGTTCATAATCTTGTCTGACGCAAACTTTGGTACATTTTCTGTTTTTGTATAAAATGACTTGGTTCACATCAACACTTTCTATCTGTTTGTTTTATAGAGAAGGGCTTCAGTTGAAATGACAATTTAATCTAATAATGAAGCCTCAAACCTTTGATTGCATCTTCCCCACTGGAAACGTAGCGACAATAACGTCACTGAAGATGATAGTGGCAATAAGAATGGCATTTACCTCTTCTGCTTCTCCTCCCACATTAAAGTAGATTACGATCACAACTTTTATCATTTTTGCTAATAGGTTAAGACATGTTCAACAACTTGTCTGAGTTATACAAATAATAACGAATCTAAAAAAATAAAGAAAGTATCTAAAATTGTAAACATTATTCACAAATAATGACAAAGTACAGAAGAAGGGCTTATCAATAGATAAGTAGTTACTTTCTGGTCTTATAAACTAATGACTTTTATTTCTTCTGCGTCACGTGATGTGAGTGTAACCAATCTAAATGCTTGTTATAAAGGCTTGGGCAAAATGCTAAATTATTACCTCTCAAAATATTATCTCGAGACGGAAATTTCCAACTATATTTTCTTCTGTCTAGATACTTTCCCATTAATAAGAAAATACATGTAAATAACATCAGTAGTATATAAGATTACGGCACCGGCTCACCTACCCTCCTATCCTAATAATACACAGCAATTTGATCGTATATTATTCCTAGCTCATCCCATAGAATTTACTTTTTCAGAAACCAATACAATAATACCACTCTGCTATCCTCCAATTCGCTTTTAAACCCCTGGGTCACCCACTCTTCTATCCTCCATTTGTTTAAACAAAGGAGCACTCTCCTTTCTATCATATACTTTTTGTAGTAAACCTTAGGCCAGCGATCTTCTTGCAAAAGTCTACGCCACCATCCGCCTATCATCTTTTATTTTTTGAAACACCGACACTATACCCCTCTCCATACGATAAAAAGTAATTTCTGGAGAGAAAAAACACCTAGGCCATTAACCCTCCAATTTGTTTTTTTTTTTATTTGAAACACCAAACGCTCACTAATGTAAAAAAAAAAAAAAAAAAAAAAAAAAAAAACACGAGGCCACAAACCCTCTTGTCTTCTAAACTTTTGGGGAAAACCCTACGCCACCGTATTACTAGTATCCAATAGTTACAAAAAAGAATCCTCCGAATCAAAAACTCACTACCATAATCCAAAATATAAACTTTTTCAGTTGAAATTGACGCGTTCGCAGTCTTTTTGAAGAACGTCTTGATAGAGTCAGACAGATGTCCCTATATCATTCAGTAACTAAACACAGAATCGATAATTACAAACAACACCTCATACTAAAACTCTCATATAAGTTGGCTTTGCCGCCAGAAACAAAGCGTTATTAGTCAGTGAATATAATCGTCATACATTTGTTATATACATAAAGCCTCAGTGATAGAGGTTATGCTCACACAAAGTTACAAACACATATTTAAATACGGTAACTTTAACGTTATGGCTTTAGAAACAGAGTAATTATATTCTATTAATTTGTGATATAATTCCTTGATTGATAGATTTAGTAAATAGCTTTAGTCAATATATGAATTGCATATTTAATAGATGAGGTATGCAGTTTATAGCTTTCAATAAATATATATCGTCACAAATAATCAATACCAACTTACCACAACCATGTACACAAGCTAATACATGTTTACCACTGAGTAGCTACTATATGAATGTCGCTTATATATCTTAATTGTATAAGTTTTACCGTTATTGTTTTCAGTACATAGTAATTATCTTATATTAATCTGTGACGAAATTCAATGATTGATTGATTTAGTTAGTAGCTTCAGTCAATAGATCGACTGCAAACTTAATAGATTAATTATGTACTTAAATAACTATATGTCGTCACACATAATCAATACTTACTTACCACAACTTGGTACATGCAGTATTTCTCAGAACGTATCGCATTCCTTGAATTTGAGCGTACTATCATAACCGACATGTACCATAATCTATTTAGATATTGAACTGAAATATTCAAATTATATTAATTTCATGGTGTTATTATTAATAACAGCACAAACAATAAGTACAAACTTAGCACCAATACAATTGTCATGAACACAAGCACTATCTAATACTCATGTTTATTCACGTCGATTATAGGATACGTTGGCAAGTTATCATGGTCTTATTTTATTTAAATATGGAACTAAAATAATCAAATTATATAAATGCATGGTGATATTATTAGTGATAGATAATTTAATAACTTGGTTTACAACTAAACTGTATAATTAATAAAAGTCGGATGATAGCTTCAATTAATTTTTATCAAGGCATACATGTAAATGCTACCTTATCGTAGATGTATCGCTGACAGATTTGGAACCTAAAGACGTGATCAATATGTTCTAGGGACCAGTCAAATACATATTTTATTTCTTATTAATTGAGCACACATGCTTAATCTCGTCGGTCAACTGCAAGTATGACACTAAACTAGTGCAAAGAATATGAGTCAAAATTAATAGGAGAAATAATTTTAAAACCGAAAGGTTAAGACATAACTGGATAGAGAAAATATCGAATACCTTTCCGCTTACTGAGAATAAAGCGTTTGTGGTGGAAAGGTTTAATTGAACTCTTTAGACTAGAATGTGGGATTATTTACTGAAAATGAAACCAGAAAATGGGTAGATATGTTACCCAATGGATATAACAATTCATATCATAGCTCAATATGTGTGTCTCAAATAAATTCCATAGATCCTGAAAACAGGTCTAAATATGGATTAACTTATTTGGTTATCTAACAACTGATATATATGGAACGCCTAAATATAAGTTACGATCTCCAAATATAAATCTATTTTGGCTAAAAGCGATCATCCCAATTTCTGGGAAGCTATTGTTACGATCAGACAAGCACCTTGAGGAGAATGTGTAACATATAAATTGGAAGAACTAAAGCAAGAGAATATTTAGGGAATATTTGACGAGGAGAATGTGTAACATATAATTTGGAAGAACTAAAGCAAGAGAATATTTAGGGAATATTTTACGAGGAGAATGTGTAACATATAAATTGGAAGAACTAAAGCGAGAGAATATTTAGGGAATATTTTACGAGGAGAAGTTAACAAAACGACGTGTTGAAAACTAAAAATAACGAATGATAAAAAAAAAATGTGCTGGTAAATTGCAACGGATATGATGAATCTTTCAATAGTTTGGAACCAAAGAAAACATTATGTCAGTGTCAATAAAGTAATTTCTTAAACTGCTTGTAAGTCCTGTCGTCATGAAAAAATATCGCATATATATATATATATATATATATATATATATATATATATATATATATATATATATATATATATATATATATATATAAATAGAATAAATTATATATGTTTTATAGGTGGGGAAATTATGCCTATGGATCAAGTGGAATATCAAAGTACACACTACGAACGATGTAAAAATTATGTAAATATAATGACATCTAGATGATGATATCGTAAAGGAAACGACAACATCAGAGAATACAACCAAAAAATAACTATTGGCGAATGTGGAAAAGAGGCTCAATGTTCAATCATACAACTTTAATTTCACTCTAATGTTTGTTCCTGGTGGAAAGGACTATAAAAATGTGAAGAAATACAACTTTGAATTGAAGACAATAGTGCCATAAAAAAATTTCGAAAACTGTATTTCATACAAAAATACGTAAATATGAAGGAAGAAAACTACAGACTCCTGTTATGTATGATGTTTATATAATATTATAAATATTTTAGGAAATTATAAATGTTTCTTCACTTTAATATTTGCTTAAATCTTAATGTTTATCAGGAAAAACATGTTTAACTAGTGTCCTTGAATTAGGTTGTTTTGATCAATATGTTTTCTCAATTTGAAGGTCAAGGTTGATTTTTGTTTACAAGTAAAAATTCCATTAAGATGACACACATTCTAGAACATTCTGTCATGTGACCAATCTAGAACATTCTGTCATGTGACCAATCTTAATATATGCCATGTTTGGTGGACATTTATTCAGTTTTGACATTACCATCAGTCTTGTAAAGAGCTATTACAGTTGTGAAAATTCATTCCAAATTCTGAGAGGAATTATTTTAAATATTCATTGGATTATAACAGTGCTCACAAACTTTTGGATTTTGGATTTTTAATTGATGATTTTGGAATTTATGTGAACTTATTCAGAGATTTTGGAATACTTCATTTTGACATCAGCACATCAAGATTTCTAGTACATCAGGACTTTGGAGACCATTAGCACATCATAACATTCAAGGACACAGCCGTGAATTCGGAACATTCTATATTTAGGACTTGTGATTAGAACAATCATTCTTATTGGATTATTAGGATTTCAAAACACATTACTGTAAGTGACTTTTTGATTTTTTTCATTTTAATTATCTAGTAATAAATTGCTTGTTGATTTTTACTTGATTTGTTGGTTTCACTTTCTTTCTGTTACATTTTTCTTAGACCATAGAGTCGTAACAGAAATTGGGGGCTCGTCTTCTGGGATCTGAATTTCATTAAGGCATA
This sequence comes from Margaritifera margaritifera, assembly GCA_029931535.1. Lineage (NCBI taxonomy): Eukaryota > Metazoa > Mollusca > Bivalvia > Unionida > Margaritiferidae > Margaritifera > Margaritifera margaritifera. Next base: position 427,176 of record JAQPZY010001340.1, on the reverse strand, counting down.
TTAGAGATATTAAATTTATCTTTGAAATTCATATTGATTTTGTCTCGGAGAATTTTTTTGTTGTCTTTGGCAAAGATTTTAAAAAGAAATTTTTTGTGTGTGAAACCAACAAGCATTTACAATGGCATCTAATGTTCAGAATTTCATTTCAAAACCTACCCAGGAGGGGTTAGAGTGCATGAGAAAGGATGAGTTGCTCGAACTTGCCAGAAAATACAGTCTATCTGAGGCAAAAATATCATTGACAAAACAGGAGATAAAGATTATTTTGATTCAGTATTTGGTAGGAAAGGGAATTTTTGAAAATAGTGCTTTAAGTTTGAAGAGAAAGCCTGTATCTGGTTCTGACAGGAAATTAAGGGAATTAGAGTCAAAGAACCAGATGGATTTAAAATTGGCAAAGCTTCAGATTCAGAGAGAGAGAGAAAAAGAAGAGAGGCAGATCCAAATGCAGAAAGAAGAGAGGCAGATCCAAATGCAGAAAGAAGAGAGGCAGATCCAAATGCAGAAAGAAGAGAGGCAGATCCAAATGCAGAAAGAAGAGAGGCAGATGGAGAGAGAAAAAGAAGAGAGGCAGTTGGAGAGAGAGAAAGAAGAGAGACAAATGCAGATACAGATGGGGAGAGAGAAAGAAGAGAGACAAATGCGGATACAGATGGAGAGAGAGAAAGAAGAGAGGCAGATACAAATGCAAAGAGAAGAAAGGGAAATGCAATTTAAGTTAAGAGAATTAGAACTGGCAAACAGAGCACACTCCACTTCTTTAATCACAAGTTCAGGTTTTGATGTTACTAGATATATTAGGTTAGTACCCCCTTTTCAGGAAAAAGAAGTAGATAAATACTTTCTTCATTTCGAGAAAATAGCTGAAAACTTGAAATGGCCCAGAGAGCATTGGACTTTGTTATTACAAAGTGTACTTATTGGCAAAGCTCGTGAAGTCTACACTTCACTGTCAGTACAACAAAGCACTGATTATGATGTGGTTAAGGAGTACATCTTGAAATCTTGAAAGCTTATGAGTTGGTACCAGAGGCATATCGACAAAGGTTTAGGAATTGTAGAAAAGAAACTGGACAAACTCATGTCGAATTTGCAAGGGATAAAGAACAACTATTTGATAGGTGGTGCTCAGCCAAGAAAGTTGATCAAGCTTATGATAACCTCAGACAGCTCGTATTAATTGAAGAGTCCAAGAGGTGCATCCATAGTGATGTTAAAACCGATCTTGACGAGCAGAATGTGGAAACTTTGGAAAATGCTGCTCGTATGGCTGATGATTATTCCTTGACTCACAAAATTTCATTTGGTAATAAATCGTCCTCTCAGCAGTTTTCTGGTAAAAAACCATTTCAATCTCATTCGAGTACTTCCAAATTTCACAACAGCACAACTGTTAGGAATCAAACATCTGATAAGACTGATCAGAAATCCTTATCTCTTCCTACGTGCACTTATTGTAAAACGAAAGGGCACGTTATTTCTGATTGCTTCAAGTTGAAAAATAAGCAACAGAGTAAAGACAGAGCTTTTCCAAATGCTCTTATTTCTACGAGGTCAAGGTCACGATCTTGTATTGAAAGCAATACATTTGTTGGGTCAAACAAACCCCAGTCTGATTCTATTTTGGAGGCTTATGAACCATTCATGTCAGAAGGTTCTATATCACTTATTGGTGATTCTGCCAAACCTATCCCAATTAAAATATTAAAGGACACTGGAGCTTCTCAGAGTCTTTTATTATCAGGTACTTTGCCTTTGTCTGAGGAGTCTTCTTCAAGTGAAAGTGTTCTTGTTCAGGGAGTTGAGTGCGGCTTTGTAAATGTTCCTCTCCATTGTGTAAATTTGGCATCAGACTTAGTTTCTGGACCTGTGACTGTTGGGGCAGTGACTTCTTTACCCATAGAGGGTGTTCATTTATTACTAGGCAATGACCTAGCTGGATATAAGGTTGTGGTTAATCCACTTGTAACTGACAAGCCTTGTTTGGATCAGAAAGTTGATCCTGTCGAAACTGAAATCCCTGATTTGTACCCTGCTTGTGCAGTTATTAGAGCTATGGCAAAAAGAGCTCTTGAGAGTGATGTTGATCAGGATTTTATTCCTTTAGCTGACACATGTATTGGTCAGTCTTTTGATGAGGTCACCTTTTCCTCAGGTATTGATCAATCAAATGGTATTGATCACAGTGATCCTCTTTTGGCAACTCATTCTCTTTGTTCTAATCAGGATGACAAACGACAATCTCTTGTCGTTGAACTGGAGCAAGATCCCGAGATATCTTGTTTGTTTCAGAGAGCTATTAGTGAAACTGAAGCCACACAAGTTCCAGTGTGTTACTTTGTGAAAAATGGGGTCCTTATGAGGAAATGGAGACCACCTGATGTACCTGCTGGTGACGAGTGGTCAGTGAGCTATCAAATTGTTGTTCCTAAGTCATATCGACAGGAAATTCTTAATTTAGCCCATGAAACTCCTTTGGCTGGTCATTTAGGAGTCCGTAAGACTTATCACAAGATCTTGAATCATTTTTATTGGCCGAAACTCAAAAGTGATGTTTCTAAATACTGCAGATCTTGTCACACTTGTCAAATGGTAGGAAAACCCAATCAGAAGATACCTAAGGCTCATCTGCAACCTATTCCTGCATTTGATGAACCATTTAGTAGAATAATAGTAGACTGTGTTGGTCCTTTACCTAAAACCAAGTCAGGCAACCAATACTTGTTGACCATCATGTGTGCATCTACAAGATTTCAAGAGGCAATTCCTCTGAGAAATATAAAAACTAAAACTATTGTGAAAGCTTTGGTGAAGTTTTTTACACTTGTTGGCCTTCCCAAATCTGTTCAGTCAGATCAAGGGTCAAATTTTATGTCTGGAATTTTCCAGCAAGTTATGCATGAACTAGGCATCCAACAGTTTAAATCTTCTGCCTATCACCCTGAAAGTCAAGGTGCTTTGGAAAGATTTCATCAAACTTTGAAGAATATGATTCGATCATATTGCTTTGATACAGAAAAGGATTGGGATGAGGGTGTTCATTTGTTGTTGTTTGCTGTTAGGGAATCAGTTCAAGAGTCGTTGGGTTTTAGTCCCTTTGAACTAGTTTTTGGTCATACTGTCCGTGGACCATTGAAATTATTGAAAGAAAAACTTCTTTCAAATGAAGATTCAAAGATTAATCTTCTTGATTATGTCTCTGATTTCAAATACAAGTTGTCAAAGGCCTGTGAAGTAGCAAGAACTAATCTTCACACTACTCAGTCAAAAATGAAATTAAGGTATGACAGAAATACACAGGAAAGGAGTTTTAAACCTGGTGACAAAGTTCTGGCTCTCTTTCCCATACCTCAAAATCCTCTTCAGGCTAAATTTTATGGTCCTTATACCGTTGCAAAGAAAGTAAATGACTTAAATTATATCATTAACACTCCTGGGAGACGGAAACAGAAACAACTTTGTCATATAAATATGTTAAAGGAATATTTTGACAGAGATAGCTCAGCTAATTATTCTGTTAATTTAGTTGTACCTGTCCCACACAGTGAAGATATCAACGATGGAGTACGATCAGACTATAGTGACTCTGGTATAACCAATCTTCAGAATTCAGAAATATTTAACAACCTAGACCAGAAACTTTCACATCTACAACAACAGGAAAGGAATGAACTAAAACAGCTATTACATGACTATGAGCACTTGTTTCCTGATGTTCCAACACGAACAAGTAAAATTTATCATGACGTTGACATTGTAGATTCTGCGCCTGTGAAACAGCATCCTTATAGGATGAATCCTCTCAAACAGAACTATCTGAAGAAAGAAATTCAGTATTTACTGGAGAATAATTTCATAGAACCAAGTAAAAGTAACTGGAGTTCACCATGTATTCTTGTTCCCAAGCCAGATAATACATTCCGTATGTGTACTGACTATAGAAAAGTCAACAGTGTCACCAAAACTGATTAATTTCCAATCCCAAGAATGGACGATTGCATTGATAAAATTGGAAATGCGGAATATGTCACCAAGTTTGACCTTTTAAAAGGATTCTGGCAAATTCCATTGACGGAAAGGGCAAAAGAAATTTCAGCATTTGTAACTCCAGATGGACTTTATCAATATAAAGTCATGCCGTTTGGAATGAAAAATTCACCTGCAACGTTTCAACGTCTGATGAACATGATAACATTTGGTCTTGATAATTGTGACGCTTATATCGATGACGTCATTATCTACAACAACACCTGGGAAGATCATTTGGAAACCATTCGAAAATTCTTTGATCGACTCAGTGATGCGAATCTGACAATTAATTTGAGCAAAAGTGAGTTTTGCCATGCTTGTGTCACATTTTTAGGACATATTGTGGGACAAGGTCAAGTTAAACCTATAGACGCTAAGGTCAAAGCTATCTCTGAATTTCAAGTTCCAATTTGTAAAAAGCAACTGATGCGATTTCTAGGTATGGCTGGATATTATCGAAAATTTTGTTCCAATTTTTCCAAAATTGCTGAACCTTTGACAAGTTTATTGAGTAAGAAAACCAAATTTCATTGGTCTGACAAGTGTCAGGAATCTTTTGACAAGTTAAAGGCCATGCTTAAGAATGCACCAGTTCTTTCTGCACCAAATTTCAGCCAATCATTTAAATTATCTGTTGATGCAAGTGATGTAGGGGTTGGTGGAGTATTGATTCAGGAAGACAAAAGTGGTGTGGATCACCCTGTGTGTTATTTTTCTAAAAAACTAAACAAGCACCAGAAAAATTATTCCACAATTGAGAAGGAATGTTTGGCTTTGATATTGGCTTTACAGCATTTTGAAGTGTATGTTACCTCAGCTCTTTCTCCAATTATTGTGTACAGTGATCACAATCCCCTTACTTTCATCAACGAAATGAAAGATAAAAATCGGAGATTGTTGAGATGGAGTTTGATATTGCAAGAATATAACATTGGCATCAAACACATCAGGGGAAAAGACAATGTGATTGCAGATGCACTCTCACGTGCTTAGAAATGTAATATTGCTTGATGTAATTAAGTCCAGTATCATAAAACATGTTCTTATGTAATTTTGGTTATTGTAGTATTAGATGTATATTCAAAAGAAAGCTTTATTATATAAATCTTTCTTTTTCTTTTTGAGGGGAGGTGTTATGTATGATGTTTATATAATATTATAAATATTTTAGGAAATTATAAATGTTTCTTCACTTTAATATTTGCTTAAATCTTAATGTTTATCAGGAAAAACATGTTTAACTAGTGTCCTTGAATTAGGTTGTTTTGATCAATATGTTTTCTCAATTTGAAGGTCAAGGTTGATTTTTGTTTACAAGTAAAAATTCCATTAAGATGACACACATTCTAGAACATTCTGTCATGTGACCAATCTAGAACATTCTGTCATGTGACCAATCTTTATATATGCCATGTTTGGTGGACATTTATTCAGTTTTGACATTACCATCAGTCTTGTAAAGAGCTATTACAGTTGTGAAAATTCAATCCAAATTCTAAGAGAGGAATTATTTTAAATATTCATTGGATTATAACAGTGCTCACAAACTTTTGGATTTTGGATTTTTAATTGATGATTTTGGAATTTATGTGAACTTATTCAGAGATTTTGGAATACTTCATTTTGACATCAGCACATCAAGATTTCTAGTACATCAGGACTTTGGAGACCATTAGCATATCATAACATTCAAGGACACAGCCGTGAATTCGGAACATTCTATATTTAGGACTTGTGATTAGAACAATCATTCTTATTGGATTATTAGGATTTCAAAACACATTACTGTAAGTGACTTTTTGATTTTTTCATTTTAATTATCTAGTAATAAATTGCTTGTTGATTTTTACTTGATTTGTTGGTTTCACTTTCTTTCTGTTACATTTTTCTTAGACCATAGAGTCGTAACACTCCTTTAATGTGCCTTCAAACAAGAAGAGAACATAAGTCCTTATTGAAACTAAAAATAAAACAAATACCAGATAGCTCCCAGACGCATTTAATAGACATTTGACAGAATATAGATTTGAAACTAGAGGAGAAACAAATCAGGATTTTTTTGTATTTTATGAAAACTTTGAACCATACCTTTGAATAATAGTAACTAAAAAACGTCAGGATTTAATATGAGTAAAAGTCCAGTTAGATTAGAATCGCAGTAATAGAAAACACCGATTAGTATCATAGAACATTGCATATACACATAATTATCAAAAACGATTTTAAGTTCAAACAATGTTTTATATACTTCAAACAAAATTTAGCCAGCAAATAGGACTTAATATAATTTGCTATTTTGAAGTATAAAAAAACAAAAAAACAAACACATATATAACGCTTGCATATTGATAGATTCTAATCATGAGATCGAACTTGATATATAAATTTCCTAGATCGGATAAAGAATAAAATATCTTGCCTGAATGTACAAAATTGTGACAATAAACAGTTTTTTATAGGCTGTAGAATTATAACCAATAAATACAGCAAAACTCATACCATCGGGATTTTGCATTTACCTTAGATTATTAGACAAAGCCTATAGGTTCCAGAAGAGCAGACTGTATAAGTACATTTTGTGAATATTTGCAATTAGTTGGAGAAGCTTGTTTACGACGAACTAAGTAATACAGATAAAAACAGAATAAATACACCAGAGCTGAAAGTGTTATCCCTGGATACTACATGAGGATGAGTGATCATATAGAGTTAAGATATATATATATATATATATATATATATATATATATATATATATATATATATATATATATATATATCCCTCTCTGTGTGTGTGAGTGTCTGTGAAAAGGAGATTACTGAAGAAAACGAAGTTAACGCTAAAGACGAAGTGACCACAATGGAGAAAATAAACAATTTCATCGCCATCACTAACTACAAGGTAAAATTTCGTGATCACTTAACAGGAAGATACAGAGTCCCTGCACATAATGAGTGTAATTTATAATTATAATTATAAATATCCAAAACAAAATTCAACTATTCAATCATAATTTGTACGGACACAATAGTCATCTTATTATTAAGACGTTAGCAAAATAGATCAATATAAAAACGTAGCAATAAATTTAAAAACTAACGTAAAATATATCAGGCTTAATAAGGACTTCATCGGCAGTAGGTTTAATAAGGACTTCATAGGCAATAGGTTTAATAGGGACTCGATAGGCAATAGGTTTAGTAAGGACTTCATAGGCAATAGGTTTAACAAGGACTTCATAGGCAATAGGTTTAATAAGGACTTCATAGACAATAGGTTTAATAAGGACTTCATAGGCAATAGGTTTAATAAGGACTTCACAGGCAATAGGTTTAACAAGGACTTCATAGGTAATAGGTTTAATAAGGACTTCATAGGCAATAGGTTTAGTAAGGACTTCAGAGGCAATCGGTTTAATAAGGACTTCATAGGCAATAGGTTTAATAAGGACTTCATAGGCAATAGGTTTAGTAAGGACTTCAGAGGCAATCGGTTTAATAAGGACTTCATAGGTAATAGGTTTAGTAAGGACTTCATAGGCAATAGGTTTAATAAAGACTTCATAGGTAATAGGTTTAGTAAGGACTTCATAGGCAATAGGTTTAATAAGGACTTCATAGGCAATAGGTTTAGTAAGGACTTCATAGGTAATAGGTTTAGTAAGGACTTCATAGGCAATAGGTTTAATAAGGACTTCATGGGTAATAGATTTAATAAGGACTTCATAGGCAATAGGTTTAATAAGGACTTCATAGGCAATATGTTTAATAAGGACTTCATAGGCAATAGGTTTAATAAGGACTTTCATAGGCAATAGTTTTAGTAAGGACTTCATAGGCAATCGGTTTAATAAGGATTTCATAGGCAATAGCTTTGAAAAAGACGGTAAAGAGGGTTTTGTAAAATATTTAGATAGCTATCATGTTATGGGTCAGTCTCTAGAGCAACTTGCAAAAGATCTAAACGATGAATAATTTATGGAAACAATTAAACATTTTGAGGAAATCGAGCCAAAATATTTGAGAAAAGATAAAGGTTAAACGAAAAATGCATTACCGTCGATTGAGAAATTTTATTCAAGCCTTAGTTGATAAGGAATAATTGAAGATGATTACCAATATGTTAAAGATGTCAGGAAACATTTCAAATTGAATTATCTTGGTGATCTTCCCGACTACTAACATAAAGAAAGATACTTTAATGTATTTTTATATTTATGACACATTACGATCTATATGTTTAATTGATTACTAACTAATGCCAAGAAATTATTTTAGCCAATGTATATTAGCTTATGATGCTAGTTTGAAAATAAGACAGGTAGAATTAGAATTGCTCACAGACTATGATATGTTTTTAACGAGTGAATATGGAATCAGAGGGAAATCATCATGATGCTGAATAGATATTCTAAGGCAAATCGTGAGTATTGTTTAACTGCGAATCCTACTGACCTGACCAATGAAGACAAAACAAGAGAGAAGCTAACACGTTCTGAATAATTTAGAATACGATAAATCAAGGTTAAGGTAATTCGTTAGTAACACGTCTGTATGATTGGCCATGTACCTACCAATTTGTATGATTGGCCTTATGACTACAATGTCTGTCATAACTTAAAAAGACATCCAGGCAACAAATGAAAGTAATCGAAGAAGATTTAACGTCTTGGAAAGCTGAATTAAGTTTTGATGAATTATGAATTATGAATTATGAAGTAGATTTAGAGGTACTGTCACATTTGCACGACCACTTTAAAGACTATCCTTGAACACCGGAAAAAAAGAAAGAATTCTTAATTAGATTTATCACCACTTAAGAAGAAGTTGATAGAAGATGAAACGGTTTAAAAACTCACAATATGAAATTTATTGTGCACGTTGAAACGCAAAGAGAGATGTGATGTCCACTATTGTTTTTTTAAGATTGTATGCCATGCTAGGATTACAACTAAAAGAGATATATACATACATTTTATTCGATGAAAAAGAAATTGTTAACATCGTACGTAGAAATGAATACATATCTGAAACAACAACAACAACAACAAAATCCTACAAATAATGTTGTCTTAGAAAAACATTTGGAAAATTTAAGAAAGCGAATGAATGTAATAGTATGAAAAGACGAAAAGAAATATTTTACACTTCAAAATATATTTCAGTTGTAAGGAGAAAAATAGTATACAAAGATATGGTATTAATTAGTTTACAGAACGAGAAAATAAAATTGACCAATCAATTGTGGCAGCCTTACAATATTAAAGCAAGTAAGATGCTTATGTATGACTTCTGGTACATTGAGCTAAAGACAAATCTGGTGCTAAAATTAAACTTTTAATGACTGAAAGAAATATTTACAATAATATGAAAGAATATATTCAGTTTTACGACACAAATGACTACAAAAACGATAATGATTTTGGTATTGCTAAAATAAATAATATTATATTAGGAAGCAGCTTTTAAAGATGAGTTGAATCGTATTCCAATAGAAGAATGTTGTGGACTTAGAAGTAATCTGAAGAATGATGTGGACTTAGAAGTAATCTGAAGAATGTTGTGGACTTAGAAGTAATCTGAAGAATGTTGTGAACTTAGAAGTAATCTAAAGAATGTTGTGGACTTAGAAGTAATCTGAAGAATGTTGTGGACTTAGAAGTAATCTATATGCTGTTGGAACTGTCAAAGTTTAACAAACGTAGCAAGATAAGTATTTAAAGAGTGTAACAATAGACAATTACAAAGATTATTTATTTAACCAAGCTACAAATCACCACGAGATGAATTTAGTTAGATAATATCATCACGAGGTATACAATACTACCTAAAATAAAGCTTCTCTTTCACCATATGATGATAAGAGATATTTAGCTGACAACAAAAATATTTTGCCTTACGGTCATTATACTATCAACTTGCAATCAAAATGATACTCTAGACACATTAATAACTTTCTATGTTTATTCTCTTTTAATTTTTCGACAATTTCGCCTCTAATTTCATCTTGTATTATGTGATTTTTTTAAAGAAATTCATTCTACTGATTTTATGTCTTTACTGTAAACTATAACAATAAAGCCAATGTTATCACGGAAGGTATGAACAATTGCGTTATATATTTGTGTTATCGCCCACACAGATATTCCGTAATGTCTGCCACTGTAAGCTAATTTGGTTATATATTGCTTTTCTTCCTGCACCCTTGTTGCTGCTGCAATCGTCTATTAGAACAAATTATTCGTTTCCTGGCATGCACTAATAAGTAATTCTAACCATTTATATCATTTATCTTCATCCATGGTGAGTCAAGTATTACATTTGTTAAGGCTGTTTTAGCAACTACATCAACAATTCTCCTTCTTGTGATATAATCAAAAGAGAAAGAAACTTGACGTCTGTACTTTTCGTTTACAGAATTAGTCATTAGGTCAGAATTAATTGTATTGTACTGGAGACAAATATTCTCCAGCTTTCAGATTTCACCTTCTATCACTTCAGATGCATTTGTGAGTGTAATTGTAAATCTCAAATCCTGAGTGGAAAAAATGAAACTACGGGCAATGATCTGTCAGTATCTGGAAATCAAGTTGTATTCTAAATTTCTTTCCGTTTTAATGCATTGAACATCTTCTGTGTCTGTATATTGCGCATTAGCAGCTTCTGATATACTTTCTCTGTTTTTCGTTCATTATACCTTGCTCTATTTCGCTTGTTTTAACAGACGTTGGTAACCTTAAATCTAGGAACGTCCTGAAAATGTTTTAATGATTCAGATTAAATATAGTATCACCACCGTTAGATATGGTTATGTCTTTAATCAGTATTCTTTCCAAAGTGTTTACAACTAAATTTATAGCATCCACTTTAACATTTACATCGAAAGAAATAAAACAAAATGCCTGCTACAAAAGACACATTCGGACCAAAATGAGGTATTGCCACTTGTAAATGTTGCTCAGGTTTTATACTACTTGGAGTGTGTGTTAAACACTAATGTGTTGGATTAAGATGTTTACGCCATGTGTTTTGTTTTCATGTTTGTGTCTCCGTATTGCCATCCTAATATATTATTTATATTTTTTAGTAAGAAAATCGAAAGGAGTTAGGCCATGCTAGCAAAGACAAAGGTTAGCACATACACATGTTCTTAAGCAGCAATCTCTAAGGGGATTTATATCCAAAATAAGTACTAACGCACATTATAATTGCAATTCATAAATACTCATAGTTTATCTCCTTATCAGAAGGACATTTAAAATCCCTAAGTTTAGGGTGCATAGTTTTTTCTAAAGCAGCGTCAAGATAAGTAGTAGTATAAAGATAAAAACCTTCGTCCAAATTATTTAAATACTGAGCAATAAAACATCGTTTTCTTAATCTTTCATGTAAGCAATCGAATGACTTTGCTCTGTGTTTATTAAACATAACGTTTTTTTTCTGCATTTCGTCTAGGGCTGTATCGTGCCTTATTCTTGCTTCATTAGATCCGTTAGGATCATAAACTCTTTAACAGATATTTACTTTTTGTGAATATCAAGCCGTTATCAATTTCGACTCCATTTATTACTGCTGCAGTTGCCATTATGTATTTAATGATAGCCGACTGTTATTTAAGATCCTCCATTATGTTTTGTTCTGATCAACAGAATTTTGTTCTTGTCAAGATAATATGTATGTGTTTTGTTTTCATTATTTCTATCCTTCGTGTCTACATAATTTGCTACTAACGTTTTCTTATTTTATATTCTTGCTGGTATTATATTCTTTACAAGGTCGGTATTTATAACCGCATGTATTGCTAAATTAAATATACCTGATGACATTTGTACATTGTTACTAAAGCCTACACTGTTATATATTTTCATCGCAATTGGCTGGGTAACAAAAGTACACTAGCACCACCAACTTTATAGTTTAGTCTTACTTTTGGTCTGAAATATCTGGCTGAAATTCTATTGTAATATTTTCATATTAACCTAAAATTAATTTTCCACACAACTTTTGTTTACGGTGTCTTAAATAGTAGAAGCACACTGCGTATTATATGTTCTATTTTGCACTTGACGTTCCAAAATACATATTACATAAGACCTTTACTCTAGATATTCCTTCGTATGTTAGTCTGTTACTATATTGCAGAAAGAAATAAGCCCATCCAAATAATATGTCTGGTGTTTTTGAGAGATATAATGCTCAGGACTGTATCATATCCAACATCCTCTATTCCACCATTCATCGGCTTCATGTCTTTCTTGTCTACTTACTTCATCATCAAATGTTTCTCTCTCTATTTTGTAATGGGGTTTGAGGCTATTACTAACAATTAAATTCTTCCCATTTTGGTATCTCCAATCATGATGTGGTGGAATATTAAAGTTATTATACATTATATTGAAATGGTTTAGATTTATATTATTTTGGGGCTGGATTGATCCTCAGGTAGTAGTATTGAGCATTCACACAACAGTTTAATTACTGGATGATATAGTGACTTGTTTCTGACCCTGTTACAAAGTTCGTAAGATAGACTGGGAACTCATGAATTTCTACATAAAAATAATGTTGCATTATTGTGGTGACATGTTAATTTTTTCAGGATGGGTTTTATTTTTTATTACAAATTTGGAAGATTGGTTGTTTCAAACAAATTGGATGCTAGTAACATGGTGACATGATTTTTTAAAAAACAATTTCTTTTTATCGTATGGGGTTAAATAAAAACAAAAACAGGCATATGCGAGGGTGGGGTGGCCTACGGTCTTTCATAAACATTTGTAAGATGGGAGGGTCGGAGGTATAAGGTTATATATATATACATCTGAAGGATAGGACAGTGAGTAGCCTTTATTATATAATAATAATAATATTTATTTATTATCATCATTATTATTATTATTATTATTAATATAATATATATACACAAGGCAGATCAAATAAGCAGTAAATATGTACTAGTACTAGTATATTAATACAAAGATACGAAATATTAATCACTCTGAAAATTAATCACAATTATTATTTAACGTTGGTCTGATTTAGGAAGGTTTGAACAACATCTAAACCTAAGATGTCTGCATGTGTCAGGGAAACTCTCAGCAGATTATTCATACTCATTATTACTACAAATATTAATGCATCTATGAAAATATTGAAGTAGACTGCATCTGAAGATTATACCTAAATGTAAGTATTTCATTATAAATGGGTACCATTTCTTGGCATCTTTCTTTTTTGTTCAACCAGCAAGTCATATCCTAATAGGTACGCGACGCCTGCATTAATTAATGTCGTAGTGAGAACGCTTAAAATAACTCTTTTGTTTCTACAAACAGGTAACTTGTATTGATTACATCAAGGGCCTTGCGCGTTCTGCATGCATGATCAGCGAACTGAATTCAATGCCACATATGTTTTAGTTTTTGATCAATTTCTTGTCTGCAACTGACCAAAGAGTCATGGAAATTGATATGTCGATGTTTCTACGTAGGCACATACTGCCGTTCTTACCTTAGATTAACCTCAAAGTTAAAGTGTTTTACTTTGCTTTTATTTTGATACCATTTTATCCCTCTGTCTCGTGATCTGGAATATAGCTGGGGACGGGCTCGACATGCAGGTCATGGCCAGCTTTTTGTTCTTATTTAGATTCACGATTAAATACAGCTGCACTTCTATATACCTAATTATAACCATTGTAGGCCTGTCAATGTTGTTGTGTCAAGGTTCAACTTTAGCAGATGGCATGGCTTCAATCCTCAACAACTGTTCATATTTTTGCCGAGAATCTTATTTCCTCGCATTTTGTAATCAATAATAAGTATCCTGGCATATAATTTCAGGGATAGAGTTAGATTCGTCTCCAGACAAATTAATGACATTCCATAACGTAGGAATTTATTCAATATGACTTTTAGTATTGCTATTTCTCATTACAGACATATATTAAAAATAGACAGATCAGTATAACCAAGGAAGGATTTCAAATAAAATGTGAAAGTGGTCCAAAGCTCGCGTTATTGCAATATATTTCGATAATATTGTTACTGGTGTTTTAATAAAGCAAAACTCACATGAAAGAAAAACACAAATAAAAAGAAGGACGACATAATATAGAGCAGAACAGAACACAAATTGTATTTATGATTACATTGCAAAATCCAATAATAACTACATACGTGAGTATGCAAAGAGATGTGATAGTGTACAGGATAATTAATGTAATTATATTGAGTATTAAATATAAACAAGATTTGATTTGATGAAAGAAATATACAAAATTAGCTATTTTCCGACCTTTCTGTTGAGTAAAGTATAGAATGCATTTAATATTCTTTGTTGTTTTAGAGACATAATGACTTAAAATCTTTCTATATTCCGCCATGAACAATAATTTCGTGGTAAAGGTTTTATCCTCGATTTCCTTTAAAATCGTACCCCCCCCCCAAAAAAAAGAAAGACATTATACTCAGTTTTGATAGTTTTTAAAATGCGCCTATTAGATAGCCGATTGTTCTTTTAACTCCTCTCTACATTGAAGTTATGCGATACTTTTTTTAAATCTAGTTATTGCAATTTTAAAGAGATTTTCATTTATCACATCAAAGTAATTTCCAAATAATAAATATACTTTATACAACGAATACTTGATTGATGGCCTCAGAGATAATATCCATTTGTGCTTGTATTGATCAGAACCATTATCTCTTTTTTCATTGAGGAGAACACAATATCAAAGTGATAATTCCATACATAAGCAAATCATGCAGCATTTAACAGATATTTAACTTGGAATGCCCAATTTTTCTAATTATGAGAATTACCGTTTTCGACCGGGGTTTTTTTGTAACATATTATAAGGTATAAAATTCCAACTGTCTTAATTTACCAATATTCGAGTCCACAATTTTCTCCAGTTTACTTAATTTACCAATATTTGAGTCCACAATTTTCTCCAGTTTACTTAATTTACCAATATTCGAGTCCACAATTTTCTCCAGTTTACTTAATTTGCCAATATTCGAGTCCACAATTTTCCCAGTTTACCTAATTTGCCAATATTCGAGTCCACAATTGTCTCCAGTTTACTTAATTTACCAATATTCGAGTCCACAATTTTCTCTAGTTTACTTAATTTGCCAATATTCGAGTCCACAATTTTCCCAGTTAACTTAATTTGCCAATATTCGAGTCCACAATTTTCTCCAGTTTACTTAATTTATCAATATTCGAGTCCACAATTTTCCCAGTTAACTTAATTTGCCAATATTCGAGTCCACAATGTTCTCCAGTTTACTTAATTTATCAATATTCGAGTCAACAATTTTCTCCAGTTTACTTAATTTATCAATATTCGAGTCAACAATTTTCTCCAGTTTACTTAATTTGCCAATATTCGAGTCCACACTTTTCTCCAGTTTACTTAAATTGCCAATATTCGAGTCCACAATTTTCCCAGTTTACCATAGAAAATGTCCAAATTAGTAGAATTGCTTCACCCCCAATGGTCGCTTTGGGATCATTTTTTTTCAAACTATTTTTACTGCAAAGAAACCCTATATCTCTGATTCATAATGAAGCACAGATCCAATGACAGTATCAGCTCTGATCCATAATGAAGCTCAGATCCAATGACGGTATCAACTCTGATCCATAATGAAGCACATCACCAATGACAATATCAAGAGCTTAATGTTTTCTCTTAGAGACTGTTTCGTATGTATCAGTTTTTCCTGTTTTCTGAAAGTATGAGATTTTTTTTCGGTAGTTAAATTCGTAGAATGTGGAATGGGTCTATATTCTTGTCACAGAAGGATCAATATTTTATGTGTCCTTATTTTCTTGCTTGGTAGGAAACAAAAAACCCATGAAAATTTAAACACACGAAAAACAGTGAATTCACGAATTATTTTATATTTGGCATGTACTCTTACCTAATAGTTCCATTTGTTCTAAAAAAATAAAAATAAACTACAACAAAACGAATAGGGTGGACAGTATTATGGTTTATTTTCAAAGTCAAATAATTTAAAAAACAGTGTGGAAAATAAGACTCTTTTTAAGCGCACCACACCAGATGATGACGCGCCACTGTAATTACAATGTTCCTTAATATACCCCCGGCAATAAATGTCCTGAAGCCTTTTGTCTTAATCAGATAGAATCATTCACAACGTGTATCAGCTGTTACAAAGGAAATATTACAATCTTTATCTGAAATATTTTATGAGATATTGATTTTTCCATGGTTTATTGAAATATTTTGAGAAACTTGCATTTTGACCCCAATGAAGCTTGGGCATTTATCGATGTCACGAATTGTATATAGGACCTCAGTGCACGACACCTATCAATAATTTTGTGACGCTTGTCACATAGTTTATGTATTTTTTGTGTCAGGCATATTTTGAATAGCAATATGCCTGATCTCTGACTGTATACATTGGTTGTACTCTTACACCATGAGAAGAAACATTACACAAGGCAGGCATGCGTGTTACGAAAAAAAAAAGAAAAAAAAAAAACAAAAAAAAACAAAACATGGGGTCATTCTACACAAAGTATCATCCCTTTGTTAGAGTATGCAATTCAGCCAATATAGTTTTTTTTTATCAGTCTCTAGCATTCATTTAAAACAAAATAATACGATCTTCATAGATTTGCCCCTCATTTAGGTTAAATGTCCTTAAGAAGACGAAATTTCTCCTCTTATTTCCTATTTATCCGAATAATAATAATAATAATAATAATAATAATAATAATAATAATAATAATGATAATAATTGAAGAACTATCAGATCACCCACACAGAAATGCATTCTTACCTTCACCTGACAAAGTCATTATATGCAGAAAGATTTTATAAAGATATAATAGATGAGTTTAAACATTTAGCACGGTTATCATATCTGATATGTAACTTTATATATTACAGGTATGGTGTAATCAATGGCGTTAACTCTGGTTTTAACTGATACTATACGATGATGGCACAAAGGGCCAGAAAACGAGGCCCGAATTTTTATCAGCTGTTTTGGCGCTCCAAGACCTCTGGCGCCTGAGGCAACCGACTCGTCCGTCACCCCCCCCCCCGGTTAGTACGCAACAGTTTATGTATGTATGTATGTATGTATGTATGTATGTATGTATGTATGTATGTATGTATGTATGTATGTATGTATGTATGTATGTATGTATGTATGTATGTATGTATGTATGTATGTATGTATGTATGTATGTATGTATGTATGTATGCATGTATGTATGTATGTACACGGGATTGTATCAAACAAAATGATTAAGTAATGAAATACGAGAAAACAATAGTACTAATAGGCCTAAGGATAATTATATTTCAGTGTTAAAAGCAAACAAAACAAAACTCTCAGATTAAAATAGATACCCAAACAAACAAATATGCCTGATAAATCTGTTTCTGAATGAAACATCTAAACTGCCTATTATATATATATATATATATATATATATATATATATATATATATATATATATATATATATATATATATATATAAATGATAGAGAAACAGCAACTGCACCACCTTTGTATCTTACATTGCCAACACATATTAATTTTAGGCTGCAATAGAGGAAGATGATTTGGTGAAAGAAGTACAAAACAACACATAAATTTGTTAGATTGCGTATAAGTTATCACTGCAACTGTTTAAGATCGATGTTGCAGCTGCTTGTTCAAGAGTTGCCGGAATAGCAACTGGAAGTATGACCTCTTTGATTGTTAGCAGTTTTGGTACAACTTTAGGTTTGTGGATAAAGTTTGCAAGGAAAAGTTAATATAGAACAAAGTTTTAGGACATGATGAGATATTAACTTCTACTGTTAATAAATTCATCAGTATTGCTGATATGGTGATTTAATTTCATAGTTATCGAGAACAACATATACAGTTAGATAAAGATGGCAATCAGAAAGAAAGAAAGCATCATATAATGCCAAGATGTTGAAGCTCTATAAAAGATAGAAAAAGAAGTTAAAGGAAAAACAACATTTAGAGCTTCTGACAGCAAACAGGAAATCTATATTTGTTACATCAACTTAGGTAAGGATGTTAGTGCGAAGGATGATAAAATATACAAATTCAACAGAACAAATTTAATTCTCGGCTGTTTAAATGTATACTATGCAAATGAAAAGTTATTTTATAAATGGATGGATTCTCTGATAAAGAAGTCTTTTTTACCAATTCGATTGACAAGAGCAATAGCAATCTATACATTTCATTACACAGAATAGATTTTTTTGTTGGTTATTATAATGTTTACAATTAACTGAAAAAAATAACCTATTCCATTATATTAACGACAAGAATGGAAAATTTTTGACGTTTATATGAATAAAAACAAAACATGTCTGCTCATAATAGCAATAAAGAAAGTATTGATTTAGAGTTCTAAATATATAATCTAAAAGTTCTCGCCACTCCAACTCCAAATTGTTAGGATTCAATTAGCAAAGATCCATACAGACAACATTCACATCTTGTATAGTTTGTGGATTTTCTACATCTAGAAATGTAAACATAACAGATTAAATATCAGCATTAAAGATGCAGACGGAAAATGAAAAGATTTTCATGATATGTTGTTCACATTAAGTCAATGGCAGAGATTTATTAAATTTCAAGAGTTTCAAAAACAGATTGACGACAATAGGGAGAAAAATTTTATGCGCGAAATACGTGTTTAACAAAATATTTAATAATTTATCTAATGCTATACAAACATTGATACACGTAAGAGATAAAGCAGATGAAATAACACATGTTCAACAGTACTAAGAACCTATTTAATAAGTCACAAAATAGTGTGATAAATACTATTAGAAGATGAAATAAATGCACACACTAATAAGTTGTCACAGAGTAAATGGCGAATGAATGTAAGGAAAATATTGTCCGAAATATCAAAACGATTTGGGTTTTATATATCACTGATTAAAAACGACAAAAATCAAAATGCTTAGAGATAAGATTTTACAAACTCTCAAAAACGAGCCAACCGCTTGAATATAACAGTCAAAAACAGATACAAACTAAGGTGTTGATCGAGAAATAATGAATAATATCAGTGTGATTCAAGATAGTATTGATTAATTAGACAAAATGATACAACATATCAGAAAAGATTTTAATGATCTGGATCTAAAGTTTAAGAATGAGACAGATGTAATTAGAACTGAAATGATTAAAAACACTCCCGCAGTATGTGAAAGAAATTACACAGTTTAATCATAAATAGTAGAAAACATAGAGACATACAAAAGTGAACTGATGTATAGTACTTTACGATTTTTTATTTGTACCAGGAGAGTTAAATTTACCAAATGACATTTTCATATTTGTACCAGGAGAGTTAAATTTAGCAAATAACATTTTCATATTTGCACAAGAAGATTCATTATTCATAGAATGAGTTGGTAGCAATCTAAAAAAAGCTAAATACGGATTTTTTGAAATTATTAATCCTCAAATTGCATTTCAAACATTAGCTGCTACATATGGATTCAATTATGCTCCATCACGTTTTGCTGAATACAAGTTACTCGTAACAGATACATATATTTATCAAATGAGGAAATTAGGCCCATGTACAACTTTTATAAGTTGAGCATTACATTCTCTCATAATATCCACTTTTATATTGGATTAAAGTTAAACGATAAACTTCTTGTTTACTCAGTAAAACTTTAAAAAAAATGAATCTAATTATTACTGGATAAAAAATTAATAAACATATTATCTATGAAAGAACAATATTTAATTATATTGTGATTAAGCAATATTGAAAAGAAGATAATACAGCATGTTTGATAAGAATCGGTAGCAGTATACCAATTTGTACAATTAAATAGTATAATCACGAAATGGCAATAGCTGCAGTAATCACTGGCGATGTAATAGATAACAGTATATCATTGACAGTAAACAGTTTTCTGTTTCAATTATTTTATCGAAATGGTACAAATAAAGAAAGAAAAAAATGCGATTAATCCTGGAAGAATTACAGACAAAAGCTTTTCAATGCAAACAGAGCGAAGGAGCAAGACAACCTAAATGAAAGATTGAGAGAACAATGTTTGGTCACTGAGTTCTTGAATAATCTGGGCGATGTTTTTACTCTCTATTCGTCTCCCCGTTGTGATGCCACTTGAGATAAACATAAACAACTTAACCTTGGCAATTTGTACAAGCCATTTGATAAGCATGTAACTTATTATTATATATTTATTGCTATTACAATTGTGTTGGTGTTTATGTTGATTACAAGCATCTTTAAAGTTTTGCTATTTTTTGTATCTCTGAAACAGAGCTAGCACAGAAGAATGACATCATATAGAAACTTCATAAATCCGCATACACGAGAGAAACACCACAGTGTATTAAACATCTTAACGCGACACATCAGTGTAATACACACACTCAAAGTAGTGATAAGCCTGAAAAAATATACAAGTGGCAATATCTAAGTTAGTACCCAATGTCATTCTTCCTGGAATGTTTTTCATATCATTCTAGGTAACCCTGAAAGGAGAAGGTAACAACACAGAGGTAAAAAATTTGGATAAATGCTAACGAAAAACATAACCTTTTATTATGGTGTTGATGGTCTTTTAAAGTTAATTTACTAAAACATTTTGATGACATTCAACGATTTGTACTTATCAGCGTCTGTAAGAGCAAACAGAATAGAGCAAAGTGTTATCGATCAATAACTGCATGTATTTGAATGAGAAACTTTGACTGGCCCATTCAAACGTTGTAAAAGATTATGTTTAATCACAATGGCAAGAATATTTTACTCGCGCTCGCAATGATTGGTTAAGGAGGTTTATGCATATTCATGTTAAACAAGGAAATCTCAGTACAGACTGCACGGGTGATAAAGGAGCGTAGTGGGTTGTCACCCGTGAATCGCAACGATGGATAACCACGAATTTGAAAGGATCTTGATTTTTGTTTAATCCTGTAATGTAAATATATGATTAATGTAGAATGACTACTCAATATATTTTATTCGCAGGGGTATAAAGTGAGTCAACAGTTTACAGAAGTAACAAAGTATTTACTTGATGAACAACAAAAGCACGCGGAGCTCAGTATTGTAAGTGTTAAATATTTCTACACTGATCACGATGGCATATGACTTAATTTGAGAAACACACATGATAATAATCGGCATGGTACAGGTCATACACTAGCTAATGTTCCACCAGCAGACACATGCAGATAAACAGAAAAGTTAACGCAGATGCAGACAAAATCATATATATATATATATATATATATATATATATATATATATATATATATATATATATATTATTACGACTCTAGGGGTAATGTAACAAGATAAAAGACACAAACAAGCTTTCAAGATTAAAATGCAAATCTTTAATTTCCTAAAGTATTAAAAGAATTAAAATAGTTCAACAAATAATCAAAGTGAAAGAATTAAAAATAACTTACAGTATATAATATCCTAAAAGTCCTAAAATGTTTTAAAGTTCACTTCCCGAAGTTAATCAAAATAATCCGGATGTAGTATTCCGAAAGAAATAGCCTTTGATGTGCTAATGTGTTGATAAATTTCAAGTAAATCCAAATAATCCTTGTAAGTATGGAATCTCACAAGTATTAAAAATTTTCACGATAATTCCACGGAACTGTATATTAATTCAGATGAAGAACAATACTGACTTCTAAATGTATTGTATTAATAATGAATCTTCAAAGTAATTCCCACACTGAACTGACAATAAATCTCAATATGACCTCTCTTCTCTCAAGTAACTGCTAGAATCCTGATCAGAGGATTATTCTCTATATATATATATCGTAAGTGCGCAGAATCGAAAGGAAAAACCCTTTCTCCGACTTGAATAACAAAGTATTTCACCATAACATTACTCTCTACGAACCAATCAGGAATTAGGTTATGCGTCATTTTGCCAAAGGTCTCACGTACTAAAATCTTAAACAGTAAACATCATGTTATTGTTGTATATTAATGTGACCTTGCAATGTTAATTTCTAAAGGTACACGAAGTAGGTCAATTCCCTTCGCGCGCATTTTAGTCATGTGACCATTTATCGATCGAAAGGTTGTCGTATGTATACTCATATGGTAACCTTAGTTTAGACTATGAACAGAGATCATAAGCTAATAAATTAAATAATTATAAAAAAGAAAAAGAGGTATGATTCCGTAACAATATACATATGACATTCAGAACCAAATCAAATCTATACTGATTTAATGGGAGCTATTGGTAAAACAGTTTGTTCTTTTAAATGTATTAATTACATTTTGATATTTCAGATTGTATTATCTTTGGTTAGTGTGACAGATGTAACATGAATAATTCAGTTGAGAAAGAATGTATCAAAAAGTGAGTGACATGTGCGTTCAAGTAATTATATTTGGACTATACTTATTTACTTATAATTATAAAACCTGATGGAAGAAAAAAGGTAAAAGCAAAAAATCACAAGTCAACAACAAATTGAGAAATACATTGCTATACAAACACTTTCCGAGTGAAATAATGACGAAAATTACAGCTGTAATGAAAAAGGATAGCATAACAGAACCCGATATTCACTTCATCTACATTTCTAAAACATTAAAAGAAAACATAAGGGTAGGATATAAAGAGCAAGTTAAAGGGTAATGGAATTAATTGAAAGAATGTTGGTCGGGTTGTGGAGGAATATAAGTTATTTGCTAAATGTGCGCAAATTATGTACAGTGATCAAACTATGAAATATCTCTTCTTTCTGGACATGATGTTTTGCATGTATCAATTCGGAACATCTATAAGACCCTCTAACCCAACAAACCATCATAAATGAAACCATACCTTATTAATATGGAAGGAATTTCCACATGACATCAAGGCTAACAAAAAGATAAATTCTGATACCTCCTTTACAACAGCCAGAGAAACAAACACCGTGTGTAGATGTACATATAGCTTATATCTTTTATTTAATCAGCGTACGCTATAAACAGCGTTAAGATAATATAATATATTTGAAAGAACTTCGTAACATATGTGGTGTCACAAATTGTGGAAAGACAAAGTGTGCATTAGATTTGATTGCAACCGAATGTCATCTTCATCTGTTCAAACTTTTGCACAGATAGAATTTAAAAAGAAAATGGCTTTTTGGAGACGACATTTAATTGCACTAGATCCTGATGGCAAATTTGGCAAATGGTTAAAATTACTCATTTGTGTTCACCAGGACGATGTCCTTTATGTCAGTGTAAAATAGTTTCTGTCTCTTCATGAATACATAATGATTATATGTCTGTCATTAGCAACCTCAATTTATCACCATATGGTGGCGTTAGCTTCTTGTGGGAAACTACATACATCAACCACCAACTTAGTTTTAGCACAGGTAAGCCATCATAAATCGGTTTGAGTACTCTGCATTCATTATTATTTAAGCTGACTAACAAACAATCTGTATATATGATCAATATCCTTTCAAATGATAAGTCTGTCTGGTATGTGTGAAACCTCTTTTCTTCATCACATATTTTTAAACTACGCTCTCGTGCATACATTTTCCATCTTATTTATGGGTCTGTAACAGACTTTTTGCAAAGTTTTTATTTGACTTTTGTCTTAGTGTGGTGGTATTCAATTTCATGGCAGATTTTAACCATGGTTTTTGATCAAGTAACACGACCTTTATTTGTCTTCTTTAGTTTAGAACTTAATTGGACACAAAACGTCAAATTACAATAGTGTATACGGTATCTCTATTGTTCAGATTGAACAACAACTAAAGTACTAATGGTTGTGTAGCCTTTTTATGGAACTAGTTTTTTTAGGCGCTTATGTGGAGTCTTTGAAATTGGCGTGTAATTGTGTTGGTACTTTTGAATCGACTTCTAAAAGACCATCAAAACTTGATCGCTGTTCCAAGACATTACATTGACTTTGCTGACTTTAGCTTGTAGTTTGGTTACCTTTTCAAAGTTTCTAACTGGCATATGACTGAATCATATGCTATTTAATACGTAAGTATTGGCTGACCTTGATCTTGACCTATCGTATTCACCGCCATCTCCCATTTTACCTAGGCACTCAAAATACTACTCATGATTTGATTTAGCTTATTTTTAAAATCATACTAATTACTCCTCTAACTCCTAATTCAAAGATCAGGAAAACACCATAGTCTGTAAATAATTCTAATTCTACTGTATTTATTTTCAAGCTTGCATCATGAGCTTTCACGGAGCACTACAATAATGTGCTGGACCATGTTTATAATTATTCGTGCAGACATTTCTAAACTCTTCAAAAATGACGCACATTATGAATTATCTTTCTTGAAATTGTAGTCATATAAGTCACCAAGTAATTTAAATTTAAAAGGCTTCATAACATCATGTAGATACTGGTAATTGTCATCAGTTATCCCTGATCTTCATATGATGGAATACAATTTCTCGTTTAGTGGTAATTTAGTTCCTTGAACCTTTAAACATTATCCATGTACTCGCATAGGTAAAACGTCTTTTCTGAATTGTATTGGGTGTATGTTGTAAAAATGTTTCATGGTTTCCGCGAAGTTGTCATCCTTTAAATTATTTTCCAAGTTATACTAACGATTTTCCTATGAGCCAAAATCTATCCAGAAATCTAATTTTCCTCTTTATAATGGCTTCCTTGATATCCTTTTCAACTCTACAGACTATGGAATCCTTACCAAACGTAATGTATTTTTCATAATAATTTGTTAGTATTGTCACTTATTGATTGGGGCGGGGGGGGGGAGGGGGCTTTTACCAACGTGGTGATAAACAGATAAGATATTTTGCTTCATAAATTGTGAATGCAGAAGGGTATATACTTTGGATATCTGCAATTCAAATTATACTCGTTTTATGTAAAATCTCTGTACCAGCAGCTAAAGGATCATATCTAACTTTGTTTTTTTTTCGGTTTACTTTTGAAAATTTTAACATATATTGCTTCTACATTTCATTTGTTTAACATCATTTCAACCTCGTTTCTTGGTCTCGGTTCTTCGTGCACAGATTTTCTACTTTAATGCACAAAAACGTAAAATAAATTGTATGCAATCTGTTCCTGTATAGTATAGTCTCATAGTCTTTGTGTACTGATTTAATGTAAAGACAAAATCCTTACGGGACATGTTTGGCTGCTTCTATGGTCCATGATTGAGTTGAGTCTTTTCTCCAAATGTTTATTGACTCCATGATACTTTCACAACCACAGTATAGAACATATGGCCATTTAGTTGATGTTGTAGCTTTTACATTTTACAACAGATCTCTCTTCAGGCATTATATCTATTGTGTTATACATTGTGTTATCTATTGTTATCTATTGTGTTATCAATTGGTTATCTATTGTGCGATCTATTGGTTATCTATTGGTTACATATTCTTTGATATTTGTTAAATTTAAATTAAGTGTTATACTTATTTAAGCACTTCGGTGCAAAAGTATTTTTATTGGCGTGTTGGTTTATATGAGATGACACCATCTTGATAAATCCTTTTTTCCGCGATGTTGATGTTTATTTCCATCCATCACAATTAACATGTCCACGTCACTGTCTTTAACTGTATCTGTCGCTCAAACTGGTTTTATGAGTCTGTCTACGATTTCGTATACATCCACATACGCTTTTTATATTCATTTTTAAATTCACTAATGTGATCTAGTTTGACCCTGTACCTATGAATCATAATGTTTATATATGTTAAGGTTATATCTGGAGGGACTGTATGTATGATGTTGAGAAATGTGCATGTATAATGTTCAGTTTTCTATTCTTTCGTTTAATCTGTTCACGTAATTTACCGAAATTTTTTGTACAAGTAACTGGGCTTTGGGGGTCATTGTACCAGTTGTTGTCGCATGAGCTCCATTGTAATAAAATCTGACGCTTCGAAAGTGTGATACAATTTCTTTTTATATTTTACTTTTGTAGTAAAGCAACGGTATCGATATCTGAAAGTACTGTTTTTCATCTTTGAATTTGGATGGGATAAGGTTATAATCTAACACAGGTGTTTTCAAAACAACGTCCCAGAAAAAGAAAACATTAGTCTGTCTATCTCACATCTATCTCTTGCATCATAAAGAACATTCTTCCTTGTTTAAAAAAGAATTACAAATAACTTTAAACGATAACTACACTAGAATAAGTAGATATTGTATTTATACCATTCATTCGTGCAAAAGAATACAATTAATTATTGCAGTGAGAAACAGGTACAAATTTTACTGCATCTTCATAACATTTTACCAATGTCCAAAAATCACTAGCTTTTAAAGATGATCCTATTGGTCTGTTACTGTAACCTTCAGTTGATTTGTCAAGTGTGAAGTATTCATTTCATGTATTTGTTCAATTTAATTCAATCTAATTTTTTATGTACATACATTTTTAGTTTGCGCCGTTTTGATGACCTTTAGCATTATATAGCATTATGCTAAAGCATCTGGTCAGCCAATTCCCATTGACAGACACATCTGAGGATTGGGTATACTTGATCATCCACAGAGGTATGTTTCGCTGCTTTCTTAAGTCAAATTAACCGGGATGTTGCTTCGATTGAATCAATTGCAATTTGACTTCAACACCATTGGAGTCCCTAGGTGTAAGGCTTGGAGCTCTGGAAGTATTATAGCCTTAGGGATTCGAAATTTTCCCCTCAGACTATTAGGTGCACCAGAAGTTTCACATCACTGAATCAATGTCCACTCAATTCCCTTGGCACGACATTTGTAGTCAAACGGAAGACCAATCGATAACAGCAAATAGGCGGTACACCAGTTACTAAAGGTATTTTGCGCGACTCTGACGGGATTCGTACCTACACAGATAAGTGGTAGAGATCTAAACCATATCTGAACCCTACGTGTTTTCCACTACATTATGTGCATAGTTAAATGGCAGTATTAAAATTAAAATCAGAGCTTTCCATTCGATGCTTATGACAATTTAATTTATTTTTCATGTATGATACATACTAATGTCATACAATTATTTTACTTGTTTTTTTCATGTTTTAAAGTTTATATATCTCAGTGGAAAAACAGATCATAAACGTAAGGTAGCATTTACTTTTATTGATTCGCTTTAAAATACTCAGCCCATATTTAATGCATATCATTTACCGTAGAGATCACTAATTTCTATATATTTTTGAAGCTATTTGGCCATAAAATAATGATCACATTTTATATTGATCAAAATGTAATTATTTTTATTATGTATGGCATGGAAACAACAAATAAAACTTTTGTTTAAATTTCCATATTAAAATATTTTTTTTACAAGAATTTGAAACACATTCCTAAAAATAATACTTGCATTTTCATCTATCATCAGGATAAGCACTCAAAGGAACACTAGTGAAATACACTAGCAGAAAACTTGGAAAAAAATAACAAATTACGAATCAGACTCTAGAATGTACAGAAATTGAAAAAGGAAGTTTATTATCTCCCTTGGCTTAAAAGACGTATAAGAGCACACGACACCGTGCCTGGCTTTTTATATTTCAACTAAGTCATACAAAATTGACTCTCTAGCTTCCTTATCTATGCGTTGCATATATTCATTCTTCTTATTCATTCCCTTTTTATGTTCAGATTTCTCTTCTACATATTTTCGGTGTACTTTTGTTTGCAGTGTTTGTCAAACGATATCATCCCACCAAAGTTACATGTAAGCCTTTAATGATCCATGATTTCCAATATGTATTAATACGCCATCGAATTTCTACTATCACGTTTATGATTATATGCACACTTCTGACATTTATGATACCTTGTTTCACCTTTAACCCTCTTTTTTATTTTTATTTTTATTTGTATTTTATTATTATATTTTTTTGGGTTCTTGTTGTTGGCAACTGTCGCATTTTACAGTCACGGTTTATACATTTACGGTAGCAGAAGCAGTTGCAACAGGTATTAGCGGAAACAGTAGTAAGACGGGTGATGATTAACAAATCACTTTCTTCCTACTGACATATTTTTTAATTTATCGAGGGCAACACCTTGTAATAAAGTCCCTACGCAGCGGCTGAAAAAGTGGCTGATAATCATCACACGTGTTGTTACTACCATACACGTCGTGACAGTTTAAGCTCTGTTATCAGCCCATCACATCTTGTCCAAGTGCTGTTAAATCTACCGAGTACCACCTATTTGGCAATTCCTCTAAAAGTGTATTTATTTTGTCTACATTTAGGGATTTCACTGATGCCATGAACATAAATGTAAAGTATTCGCATTGTATTGCGTCTTAAATATCGTGATTTAAATGCTCTTCGTGGACGTAAATCTGGGACATTCATAGTGTTATCGTATGTTGGAGATACCCAAAAGGTACATCATAGTTTGTCTCAAATTTCGGGAATTTACCGATGTCATCGAGGATAGAAAGTGCACTGGAGCATATATGATCCTTAAAATAAATAAAATGATGCTTATAAAATATTTCATGTGAAGAGGAAGAGAGTGTTTGTTTCGTTTATATACTATGCAATACACCTAACCGGTGCAGATGCACGCTATCAGCAATTTATATAAGCAACACACACAATAAAAGCTACGGTGCAAAACATTTTTCAAATTTCTCGGCTTCAAATTTCCTTCAAAGTCCAACATTGCATGCATTTCTTTAATAGTAATAAACTCTGTCATAACCAAATTTAAAATGGCGACATGACTAACCATTCTGGTGTACTGACCTACTGACCCACTATAGTCAGTGCCTTAGATTGCTGAGCAAAACTGTGCAAAATATAATGCTCACCCAATAATTTTGTTTCAGTAAAAACGACTGTGTGAAAAATTATTGCTCAACTTCCGACTGAAAAATTTGGTATAAGGAGTGGAGAAAACTAGGCCATGTATTAATCAAATTTGTAGAAATGTTATATTTGTGTTCAAAACTTTAGCTCTGTATCGCAGTTGGCATTAAAGATATGCAAATTTCCATCAACACCCCTTCACAACTTTTATTTGAGAAATTCAAAAAAGGAAAATATAGACAATTTCCTTCAAGAATTGGATGAGTCAAAATAGGCAATGGAAGGTTTCTGATGGATAAAATTGAATCAAGTTTGAGAGAGAGAGAGAGAGAGAGAGAGAGAGAGAGAGAGAGAGAGAGAGAGACCCAGTCAATGGGTGCAAGCTAACAATTGCACAAGACATACGCACATGTGGTATAAACATTAGCTACTGCCTACAACCAAATTATTCAGGTTATATATGTTGTTGCTGCTGCAACTACTACTGCTGCTGCTGTTTTATTTTAAAATCAGTTTCTATGGCCAACTATAATTGAAACGACTGATACACAGGTTCACAGTAGAAAAATCGCTCCCTGAAATCGCCAAGTCTTTGAGGTGAAATGTGTCCCTTTTACTTCCTATTAAGTCAATATTCCTTCCAGGGGTTGTCAGATCAATACCATATAAACTCATCAATATCTTGAGACACAAGAATATTGGTTTTCGAGGAGATATTGTTTGTGAAAAAGATCTGTGGTAAACATAATGCGCTAACTACCGCTGCCAAGCATTTAAATGCGTTTGTACGAATTTAGTAATTATAGGTTACTGCAATAGTACTGGAAAATATGAACGAGTTTTTCTCGGCTATACTGCACGACGTTAGAAGTGCAGAATAACACAGAAAAAATTAGTACATATTTTCCTGTACAAATGAAACAAACTTTTTATTATATACTCATTTTGCTTTTCTGCCTAAGTCTGAATACTAAAAAGGACACACTACAAGAAACAAAGTAATTTAATTTTTGTTAGATTCCAGAGTAAATACACAACCTTAGATAAACAATACACAATTACACAATAACAGTATTCATGCGCACATAACACCGCCCAGCGACCTTTGAACTTGATAGCGTACCGCGCGCTCAGTCATTCGTTTCAAAACGAAATATCATTTTGGTCTACTTAAAATTAAAATTTAGAATCATATTGTGAATGACTGCACCTTGGACCAACTTTCCCATATGATCTGGAATGGAAGGATTTTGTTTTTCTGTCAATCCAACTGAATTCTGCTCTTCTGGTTGTGATGGACTGGAGTTGTTATCCGGTTACGTACGATGTACATGTAGCTGGAATGACTGACCTTGACGGCAAGTTACACATGTGTTTCTATTCTGCCATTGATAGTTTGGAATCATAAGGTGGAAAAATATGAAATCATTTAATTGAAATTCTCAAGAAGATGCAGGATCAAATATTTATTTGTTAGGGAATATCATATTCATTTCGTTTTTGTGTGCAGTAAATTCTTATTGGAATGTGATTTCTGTTGGAAATGTAGTCTGGATTGCAGTATAATTTTGCGCTAGGGCATATAGATGACATATTTGTATGCCCTGTCACTTGCAAGATCTTTGTTGGAGTAACCCCAGCTACATGACTTATATGACTTGTACTATAAATCCAAACATGTTTTCAAACAAGTTAAACAGAGAAAATTACAACGCAGCTATGTGAGAGAGCCCATTTCGCAGCGGAAAATAAGGCCTCTTCGTCATCTTAGCTTATTGGCTCCGAGGTTCTTGCTTTTCCACCAAAACCCGACTTCTTCAGTTGCATTGTTTCTAATTTAGTGCTTGGACGGATTTGTAAATGGACGGTCTCTGAGAGAGATGCGATAGCCTTTGGCCTTAGAATGCCTTTCTATGCTATTTTTTTTATAGACTCTATAGAGCACGGTTCATAGTCTGAACCATAAGCTCCATAAGATTTTAAATGATCAGAATTATATTTTCAAT
Organism: Margaritifera margaritifera; assembly: GCA_029931535.1. Taxonomy (NCBI): domain Eukaryota; kingdom Metazoa; phylum Mollusca; class Bivalvia; order Unionida; family Margaritiferidae; genus Margaritifera; species Margaritifera margaritifera. The sequence continues at coordinate 396,276 of JAQPZY010001340.1, read as the reverse complement.
ACTGCATGTCTCACGTTTGTTATCATAAAACCATCGCTGAACATTGCAGATATCAGGTTCAGTCGCTTGCTTGGTTGAAAGTTTCTAATGTGACTCAATGAACTCATCCACATCGTCAACTTTATAATCGTTACTTTCAAATGGCTAAAGCAGCCTGCTTATTTCATACATAGACAAATCTAATAAATCAAAAGCTCCGGTGTGTGCTACATGAGCGTACATTTATTGTTTACAATTAATGGTAGTTCCTAACACACGATACTGTTTTTCGACACACACACGTGTCGTGCAGTATAAAGCAGTGTAGTATCGAGAAGTAATGCACGATTCTGACAATGCAAAGTTAATGGAGACAAAAATGAGTATATAATAGTTCATAAATACTGTACTGTTTTTTGCCCATGTATGAATGAGTCTCTTTAGTAATGAGTGAAATTCTGTCCTGCGTAAGTTAATCTTGTTTTTGAATATATGTTTTATGAAATATTTGCTGAAGCCAAATTACTTCTGCATGTAGATTTTAATAACGATTTATTCTAATTAAGTTTGATCATTTTCCTATTTTGATAAATAGGTAATTTTTTATTTTTGATATCGCTCCTTGTATAGATTCTTTATTCAGCTCATTGAGAGAGAAGAAAAAGTTCTTCGTAGTGACGACCTTTAAATGATGCGCTATGACGGCAATTACACTGTATAAGAGATATATAATTAACGTTCGTGTAACACTCCTAACAGCTGTTATTTTATGTGACACCTGCATTTGGTATGTATTCCTAGAAAGACACAATATCATCAGTGGCGCTGCTACGTGCAGATTAATGAACCCTAGAAGCGAATCTGCCTGACTGCCAGCGGAGAGAAGTTTGATGTATAGAGTGCGGAAGGAAGCGACTGCTACTAGGCTTCGTCAGCAATCAATCGCTGAGGCTATATATCAGCGGACGATTGTAGAACAGCAGTGTCTCAAATCCTAGTGGTCATGCCGAAGGCGTGTGGTGAGCGGTAAAAGGTGATGTGAAAAGACACGGTGCTACAGAACTTCAATACATTACTCTTTGCATTTAGTTGTGTCGAAGATATTTCATTATTCTAGGACTAAAAATAAACACTGTGCTCATGGATATTCAATCGAATTCCTAAAACTCTTCTGGAACAGTGTAAAGATTAATATAACTTTCCATATATACACTTTTGTTCCAACAACCATGAAAGAGCTGAATCAAGATAGAATTTTTCAATGAATGAACATTCTCAGCCTTTGAACTTTGATTTAGTAGAAATGGAATATGATATGGCATGAATAATTGGTGTGACAACGGTGACTGCACCAAATAAATATCGAGCACTTCAAGACAAAAGAACGGACTATATAATTTAAAAATGAGGAACTACAGGGTAAACAAGAATAAATATTATTGCAATACCGGTCAACACTGATGAAAATTGAAATAACATAAAAAGAGGAAGATACGGACAAATAAAAATGATTGCTGCATCAGGACACATTGTTTATTTACTTGCTGATTATTTACTAATAAAAAGAAAAGGCAGAGGGATTGTTTTCTCTAAATTACATACGTTCTTTGGAAGGATTACTGGCTAAAGCACCATTGCTGATGCATTTTGGTTTTTCTGGAATACAATAAAAGAAATAAAATCACAATATTATAATTTTCCTAATACTGCAACGATTTGGTTCTCAATCACACCGTATTTATCTGTGCACTTCGGAAATTTCCATTGATACTGCAGCATTAGAATTAATTATATCTTTATTGGCTTCTACATCAACTGGAGAGTTGAAACAGGAGATCCTGAGAGAAGGCATAATTTGCTGCTGCGCTTTTGTGTCAGTTTGATTGGATACTTTTGTATTCAGATTTGTTCCTCTGATTCAAGAAAAGTGAACATAAAGGAACGGATCACTAGAATATGGTACGCTGCATTGACTTCGGTTACGTGTTGCATAGGCAGTGTTAATGATCGAGTTGGAAAACTAAATGAAGGTGAGTAACCGTGTTTATTTAATCCTTCTTCAAAAGATTCTTGAAATAATTAGTACCCCGTTTTTCTTGTAAAGACAAAGTCTAATGAATAATCTGATTTGCATGTATACGAGCACAATTGTTTTTGAGAATTACATCATAGTGGGAAAACACACATTGTCTCTCTGTTAATAATTTTCAGGTGCTGATGTTTATGTTGTGCTATTTTCAAGCTTGTATAAGTATTATTTTACAAATTTTACAAATTCTAGTCTTTACTTAGACTGCTATGCACGTGCGTTTACTTTACTAGAATGTATATTTGTCCAGAATCAAACCTTTTATGCAGGAATGATTTCGAGTTTTCTAAAGCACACTTTTTAAGTAAATAAGTCAAAATGTAAAAAATACTTACATAAAATAACAGCAGTGACTTTGAAATATAAATCAACTCAAATTCCAACTAAAATCTTAAAAACCGTTTGACATGTTAGAGGAAAACGAATGATTTTTTAAATTTCAACTGCTATATTTGCTGTAAATTGAAACTGGCATACATTGAAAGAAAGCATATTTCTGTGAATAATATTAATGAAGCGGAACCCATATTCAAGATTAATTGGCATTTTCATAATTCAAGTAATATTGTATTTTGGATAACTCTTGAAGTTACAGCACAAGAAAATATGCAGAAAAAAACAAACCATTAAACAAACCGACCGAGAAACAAATAAACAAAGCTAAAGGTAAATATATTTACAAGACTAATATTCTTTAGAAATCGTGTCTATCTTACCAAACAATCCTCCTCAAAGCATTTTATATATCGTGTCTATCTTACCAAACAATCCTCCTCAAAGCATTTTATATATCGTGTCTATCTTACTATACAATCTTCCTCAAAGCATTTTATATATCGTGTCTATCTTACCAAACAATCCTCCTCAAAGCATTTTATATATCGTGTCTATCTTACTATACAATCTTCCTCAAAGCATTTTATATATCGTGTCTATCTTACTATACAATCTTCCTCAAAGCATTTTATATATCGTGTCTATCTTACTATACAATCTTCCTCAAAGCATTTTATATATCGTGTCTATCTTACTATAAAATCCTCCTCAAAGCATTTTATATATCGTGTCTATCTTACTATACAATCTTCCTCAAAGCATTTTATATATCGTGTCTATCTTACTATACAATCTTCCTCAAAGCATTTTATATATCGTGTCTATCTTACTATACAATCTTCCTCAAAGCATTTTATATATCGTGTCTATCTTACTATACAATCTTCCTCAAAGCATATACTGAGAAATAGGTTGTGCTATTATACTCTGTTTCTTCTGTCTCTAAGTTGCAAGTATGCGAATCAATTGACTTGTCTTCATTAAATCTTGTACAGGGTGCTGTTTTTGAATTGGACTTGAATGAGAACTGATTTAACTTTAATAAAATACCATTAGCACAAGTTTCCTGAAGATGTGATCTAAAAAAGACCTTACATTAATAAGGCTTTTTCAATAGAGCAATCATACTCATTGTAATAAGGCTTTTTCAATAGAGCAATCATACTCATTGTAATAAGGCTTTTTCAATAGAGCAATCATACTCATTGTAATAAGGCTTTTTCAATAGAGCAATCATACTCATTGTAATAAGGCTTTTTCAATAGAGCAATCATACTCATTGTAATAAGGCTTTTTCAATAGAGCAATCATACTCATTGTAATAAGGCTTTTTCAATAGAGCAATCACACTCATTGTAATAAGGCTTTTTCAATAGAGCAATCATACTCATTGTAATAAGGCTTTTTCAATAGAGCAATCATACTCATTGTAATAAGGCTTTTTCAATAGAGCAATCATACTCATTGAAGAAATTCAATCAGAGGCCGTAATGATTACTTTCTTGACGGAATGCAAAAAATAAAATGGTTTAATAGAATATGAACTAATTGATGAAGATAACAGTTTTCATGTTTTGTTTTTGTATTTTTCTCCTCGTTACAGCCAATGATTAAATTACCACAAATCACTATATTTGATCGTCATTTTTTTATCAGCCCAATTCAATTATCAGCCCAATTCAATATACATTTTTCACTTTTCAAAATTTAGAGGAGCATAACTTTAACAATTTTTTGATTAAAAAATAGATTATTGTCGTTCTCATTTATGAACTAATGTACTTGTCATGAACTAATGTACTTGTCATGAACTAACGTACTTGTCATGAACTAATGTGCTTGTCATTAACTAATGTACTTGTCATGAACTAATGTACTTGTCATGAACTAATGTACTTGTCATGAACTAATGTACTTGTCATTAACTAATGTACTTGTCATGAACTAATATACTTGTCATGAACTAATGTACTTGTCATGAACTAATGTACTTGTCATTAACTAATGTACTTGTCATGAACTAATGTACTTGTCATGAACTAATGTACTTGTCATGAACTAATGTACTTGTCATTAACTAATGTACTTATCATTAACTAAAACTGTATGAGTTCCTGACCTATAATTAATCGCTTGCAAGTTAACAATCAGTTATCATTTTACATTCCTCACCAAGACAATGTTTACCTAATTCTTTTTGCGAAAGCTAATGGTAGCAATCATTAAAAGATAATTTTTGAAAGCAGTCAGTGTAAGTAAAAAGCATCGTTTCACTTAAAGAACCACATCATAACAATTATTACAAGTTACATTAACTGCATGAGTAATTGAGTCGTATGAAAATTTATCACATAATGCTCCCTGTTCTTACCGCCATGAAGTCTATAATAAATATCGTTCGCCGCGCTGTGACGTAACGTCATTTAGTACTTCAAAATACTTGACATTATATGATAAGCAGAATCCGAAACTTGAGTTCATTTGACATGAAAAATGTATGAAACTCGTTCAATAACACAATATATCACTCTGTGCAAGTAGCTATGCTATTAATGTAAAACTGTCATGTCATGTCAACAATTGTGTAACATAAGTATGTAGGTAAGTCAAAAAACATTCTGACAGAGAAAAAAAATAGGTATTCACCTATCTTTAATCTTTGACAAAAAGTAATACCGTGTTCTTTTTCCAACGATAGCCAAGCTTATTTCTTCGGGTAAAGTTAACATAATCGAAATTGCCATTATTCCATTTGTCTATAGGTGACCTGAGCATATTATTTCGGATGATGATCTCTGAAGATGCTGCATTCTGAGCGACGAAAAATAATCCTAACCAAAATTAAAAAACAGAAAAAATATGTTTATTTGTTAATGGACTAAAAACGTTCGTTTATTAATAATTTGCTATATGTAAGGCAGCTGTTTTACGTTCCGAGATGACGTTTAGAAAGATTTCATTTCCTTCAGTGACTTTTGAATTTGTAGTACAGTTTTGTAGGTGGTTTGCAAGTATCCAAACTTCCTTAGTTCGTATACACAAAACGAATGACTGCAGTAATGTTACGATACAAATTATCGATATTTTCTACAAGATATTGCAGTACTTTCCTAGCAAAACAAATAAAGATGTAAATATTGCGCAAAACTTTTTATAAGATTCCTTACTTTGTCAATAATTTTTATCACCGTTTCTTAAATGATCGATTCAGTCCCGTCTTGTTTGATGCCTTGCGCTCATATGACCGTAGCTGTACTCAATCATCGGAATGTCACGTGCTGCTTGAGTACAGTCTTTGTCGTGTTTTCAGACTATTTTATGTATGTATGTAGTATGTAACATGTGTACGGAACAAATGAACATGCAAGAATAATGATAATACACGATTTACTGTATGCAAACGTCTCCCGTAGCACTCATGAAAAACTTTGAACCATCGGGCTTAGGCCTTCGGCTACCCCCGTGCTCCGACAAACGTTTGCACACAGCAAACCGTGTATTATCCTTAAACAAGGCAATGTATGTACACGCTGAAAGGTTTGCTCACTTTGTTTTGCCCCATCCCATCAAATTGTCCGAACCGCGATAAGACTGACGTGAATTCCTGATGAAGAGATCAATATCGATACAGCATTGTTCTCCAAGAATATAAGTCTTACACGATACACGATTGAAAATATAGAACTGACTGCCAGTTACCAGTTTGTCGGAGAATACATCATTACATGTGACATGACTTCCCAATGGACTGTAAAAGAAACTGGACTTATCAGTTTACGCGTGGATGCAGTTTGAATGTGTCATTGAAATCGCCATGACAAAGGGCAGTTTATTTACATTCAAAGCTGCATAAGACATTTCCTACATTTTGTCTCTGGAGAATTCTATTCTTATGATTCGCCACCATTCAAATAAATATAGGAGTAAGGATGAGCCATAATCAAACGGTCACCATTCCTGAGTGGGAATTTAAACAAAAAATTAATTCGGTAATGGTCGTTTTGGATTTCATTTTTAAATTTGTTTTTTTAAATGATTATACTTTAAACATAACGTTTCACGGTGCTCAAACATAAAAGTAAATGAAAATGGCGGTATTTTTGGCAGAGTATGCACCATATATCATTTTTTATATCAGCATCCAAAATCTCTGAGTTCTATTCGTTTTAGACGTAGAATTACAAAATATCGTATAGCAACCTTTTTCCACAAACGATAATATATTTTTCAAGAAATTAAGCAAATGAGTTGTACATGTGGTATGATTTTCAAAGTCTATTACTACGTATGCACAGGACAAAGGGTACAGTGACAAAAGACATTATATACTATGCTTGCTACTGTGTATACATGTATAGGCCACACCCTGTCACATTTTCCATCGATATTTACTTAACAACGATTTTATGATTTAGAGTCACAGGATAAAGAAATGTGTCAATGTCTTGTAAAATATATAACCTTGTTTGGTAAAACAAGTTATTAAAAACTCATTAAACTGATCTCTTATAAAGATAACAGTGGTAAAACAATTTATTAAAAACTCATTAAACTGATCTCTTATAAAGATAACAGTGGTAAAACAATTTATTAAAAACTCATTAAACTGATCTCTTATAAAGATAACAGTGGTAAAACAATTTATTAAAAACTCATTAAACTGATCTCTTATAAAGATAACAGTGGTAAAACAATTTATTAAAAACTCATTAAACTGATCTCTTATAAAGATAACAGTGGGAAAAGTCTAGATTTATACAGTTACCTCATTAATATTTGACTCAGTATTTCATGTATTATATTTCGTATCTGTATCTGCAAATACTATCTTAATAAACTGTTTTCTCTCGTTGTAAACCTGTATTAATACATCTGAGCAAAAGTATTATATTAAAGTTCTCATGGGAGCGAAGGAACAATAAAATAGCTGTCAACTATGACCTTGAATTTTATGTAACAAGAGCAACTGTAACAAGCTGCAAGACCCCTTAAGCGCCATTTATCTACATTATATATATATATATATATATATATATATATATATATATATATATATCATCATCATCGTCCAAAATCTCTGAATTCTATTCGTTTTAGATATTTTATATATTATCTTTCAGTATAGAAACAAATGAGTTGCATTTCTTCGAATTTTAATTATTATTTAATTTGAAAGCAATTCCCCTTTGTTGATGTATGAAACAGACAATGACAGTCTGAGAAATGCACCATATATAGCCAAACGAAGTAGTGGTATGCATTAAAACAGTTCGATATGGATTCATGTCGAAAGAAAAGTCACACAGCTTTGCAAGTACGCAGTTTATAGTAAAAACAAAAAAGTTGAAAATGCTTAAATATTGCTTTTCGTTGCTTCATTTCTCTATGTTTGAAAGTGTTTATGAAACATAGAATCTATTCCTTCTAGCACAAATGTAGAGTCCACCGAATTTGTAACGATGTTTCGGTATTATAATTATTGTTTTTACAGGATATGTATCAAAATAGCAATTTAAGCTGCTCGACTTTTATTTGTTATAAAAAAGCTTTCATACAAGTAGATTTTTAATGTTCTTGAAGGAAAGAAATAATAATTATAATAAAATTTCGACCAGAAATATTGTGATTTTTTTATTTTTGCAATTATTAGCTTGTTAACAGAATGATGCAAGACAAATTTCAGTTTTCTAAATTTTATCACAAACCAGAGTATAATAACATTCGGTCAATAATTGTTTTTGGCTGCCCTGTTTTTACATTAATATCGACAAATTTTAAAGCAATATGTCTAGCATGCATATGTACAAGCATGCCTGCAATGTCTAGCATGAATACGCACAAGCATGCCTGCAATGTCTAGCATGAATACGTACAAGCATGCCTACAATGTCTAGCATGAATACGCACAAGCATGCCTGCAATATCTAGCATGAATACGCACAAGCATGCCTGCAATGTCTAGCATGAATATGCACAAGCATGCCTGCAATGTCTAGCATGAATACGCACAAGCATGCCTGCAATGTCTAGCATGAATACGCACAAGCATGCCTGCAATGTCTAGCATGAATACGCACAAGCATGCCTGCAATGTCTAGCATGAATATGTACAAGCATGCCTACAATGTCTAGCATGAATATGTACAAGCATACATACAATGTCTAGCATGAATATGTACAAGCATGCCTACAATGTCTTAGCATGAATATGTACAAGCATGCCTACAATGTCTAGCATGAATATGTACAAGCATGCCTACAATGTCTAGCATGAATATGTACAAGCATGCATACAATGTCTAGCATGAATATGTACAAGCATGCCTACAATGTCTAGCATGAATACGTACAAGCATGCCTACAATGTCTAGCATGAATACGTACAAGCATGCATACAATGTCTAGCATGAATACGTACAAGCATGCATACAATGTCTAGCATGAATACGTAAAAGCATGCCTACACTTCTTTGTTTAAAATAATACCTATTTTTAAAAAAGTGATTTTCCCAAGAAAAAACATTTTCGTGTTGAAATATAGAAACGTTACAGTAAACTCACAATGTAGAGTTTGTGATGCTAACATTTTTGGACATGAAACAGCAATATTTTTAAAAAAAAGTACGAAACCGCACTTGAGAAGCCAACAGTGTATATCGAGTATCAGAACATCAACGTTCAAATTTACGACATGTAACAATAGGTGGAAGATAAGTCCGTTTGTTTCAAATTTATGAGAGTAAACTCTCCTCATTAAGTGCAAGAAGTGACTATTGACAAGACTGGAATCGCTTTGATATGGTAAACCTTTATATCAAATTAACAACTTCAAACTTAATATTGATTATCAAGAATTATAATACCAATAATACAATCCAACATCCCAGTAAAGGATTCAGAGTGTTTTCCTTGTGGAAAAGAATTATACATGGCTAGGTAGATTTGTAGACACATATGTAGGTGGGTAAGGAAGTAAGTAATAAAGTAAGTAAGTAGATTTTTAGGTTGCAGGATTTGTCGATGAGACTCTGTAAGTAGGCAGGTAGGGAAGTTAATAAACTTGAATATAAATATAATCCATATAATTCATCATGTTCACTGATAATTCAATGTATTGTAATGTTCACCGATAATTCCATGTATTGTTATGTTCACTGATAATTACATGTATTGTCATGTTCACTGATAATTCCATGCATTGTCATGTTCACTGATAATTCCATGTATTGTCCATGTATTGTCATGTTCACTGATAATTCCATGTATTGTCATGTTCACTGATAATTCCATGTATTGTCATGTTCACTGATAATTACATATATTGTCATGTTCACTGATAATTCCATGTATTGTCATGTTCACTGATAATTACATATATTGTCATGTTCACTGATGATTGCATATATTTTCATGTTCGCTGATAATTCAACGCATTGTCGTGTTCATTGATAATTCCATATATTGTCATATTTATCTATAATTCCATGTACTGTCATGTTCACTGATAATTCCATGTATTGTCATGAGTTTTGCAACAGATATAATTTATTTGATACGTAAAATTTATTTCAGCTGATATGAATACACTAACGAAATCAATATTGTTCAACTTTCCTTCAATAAAAACGTAGCGACCATTACGTAATAGTTTCTAATAGAGCAAATCTAGATAAAGCAGTCACAGAAGCAACACAAACGGAAGGAACGCACGAACAGTTGTAGAATAAGAAAACACTCCACACATTCCGAAGTGCGTTGGTACCAAGAATCGAACACAGTAACCAAGGAAGGAGAAGCTAGTAATGTACAATTAGACGCAGATTCAGATACTCACACGAAACAATAATCTAAATTTGATATACTTTTAATGTGATGCATGTAATAATTAGAAATGTTTAATGAAACAGTTATCCTACATCCTTTCATTGTTATACCGAACGTATCCAGATACAGAGATAACAAGAAACAATTCACCGGATATAATTTATGTTTATAAGAAAATGTAATAAACTAGTATCGCGCATCAGAAACTGTTAGGAGTACGAATGATTGATGTGATGCTACAAAGTTAAAGAACTAGAAGAGTCTTAGGTAAGAGCAGTATTGATTTTAGGCCAAAGTAGTGGCCGTATTTAGTCACCTTTTTGCTAGTATAATAGTGTTGTCCTTGCTAGTACAATAGTGTCGCCTTGCGAGATATAACTGAGTTAATAATGAAGACAACATTTATTTATCTATATATCTGTCTGTTATGTCGGTCGGTTTTTCCGTATGTTTATCTTCTTTCACAACTGTCGCTCGATCTTTCCGTCTGTATGTCAGTCTATCCTCTTTCAGAACTGTGTCCTTCTCTCTTTTTTAATTTCTTCTCCGATTGTATTTTATTGACCACGTATAAAGGATGTCAAGAACACAGCAGTGAATACAAGCATAAACAAAAAACGGAGACATCTGACTTCAGTTTCTTCAACCACGTTTTCTTCTATGTTTAATATATATATATATATATATATATATATATATATATATATATATATATATATATATATATATATATATATGCTGTCGATTACACCAGTTACAATAAATATATATCTAGACTACCAATGTATTTCTGGGATGACAACCATGTTAGCGTAGCGCTAACAACATAATATCATTGTCTACCAAAGAACGCATGGGTTGTAATACATTTTTTAACTGCTTTAAAATCACTGTTTTACATTCTTAGGGGAGGACAGTTGGTGTGATTATTTGACGAACATAAAGCGAAACGACGTCGGCTTTGTTTTTCCACGTTTTACTACACTAGAATTGAAATCCATAGATATCAAAAGAGAAACATAATGTAGAACAAACGACCATGTAAGGCTGTTGGCACAACAACTTTACGTTTGACGCTTGATCAATTATATAGGCTGTAATTGCATAGATGTTTCACCAAATGCTTGTTACAGTCTGAATATGAAATTAATTCACGTGTTTAAATGAAGCCATTGCGCAGGATTACATTATTACAAAAGAACAAACCCTTCGTTTAAAGGCCAAATGTTCACAATTTCAACCAGCACATTTCTTGTTAGCTCCACAAGTCACCAAACTTACGTCTTCCTTTGATCATGCAATCCAGAGAGCACACAATTTGAAACAATATAGCGTTTCCAAAATTCAAAAAGCGACTTCACACACCGTCTGGCTTTATAAACATATAGACAGGAAAAAGGCCTAAAGTCAACAATGTTTGGGTAAAGTATCAGCACTGGAGAAGCCACAATGAAAATACTTAAGTTTTCCACCCACGAGACGAAATATATTCATTTTTCACTCAGAGCAATTAATTTGTATTTTGTATTTTATGCTCAAACGTATTGGCTAGCAATATGTATAACAGACTGAAGTAGCAGAGTTCCTTCTGTATCCCGCGCGATAATGTCAGCGGTTTATATGTTTATGTTCTGCCGTGTTTTGTGTATATTCGCACAGAGAATATCAGTAGTAACATATTTCTCCTTCCCAATTCAAGGAAAAACAGCACATTACAAATTAAGAAAACAAAAATATGTATACATTGTTGGATTTGAACTGGTTCGTCTGCATGTGAGGCGACCATACTTACCACTAGGCCGCGCACGCGTATTAAAATCACTTGGAGAATCCAGTAATTTACCACCTAGCATATAATAAAATACTTGTTTCTTTAAGAGGAAAAAGCTTTAGTGTATAATAATCTTGGAAGGAAGCACATGTCGGAATTAGAAACACGCCGGAATGTAAATTAAGCCAGAATAAAAAGAAAATGAAAAGGTAATTAATGATAAGGCAACTGACAATGCATAAGACGAAACAGTGAGACAAACGAAGATAGAGATATAAGTTGTGATCATCATGGCGGATAGTTGTGGAAGTGAATCATTTACATATATAAGTTGTGATCATAATGGTAGGATAGTTGTGTGAGTAGATTATTTACATATATAATTTGTGATCATCATGACGGATAGTTGTCGGAGTTGATTATTTACATATATAAGTTGTGATCATCATGGTGGATAGTTTTGGAAGTGGATTATTTACATATATAAGTTGTGATCATCATGGTGGATAGTTTTGGAAGTGGATTATTTACATATATAAGTTGCGATCATTACGGCAGGATAGTTGTGGGAGTGGATTATTTAGATATGTAAGTTGTGATCATCATGCCAGGATAGTTGTGTGAGTGGATTATTTATATATATATATATATATATATATATATATATATATATATATATATATATAAGTTGTGATCATCATGACGGATAGTTGTGGGAGTGGATTATTTACATATATAAGTTGTGATCATCATGTTGGATAGTTGTGGGAGTGGATTATTTACATATATAAGTTGTGATCATCATGGCGGATAATTGTGGGAGTGGATTATTTACCGATATTACATTTACAGTCTCTACCATCACAGGATAAAATTCAGAATCTAGAGGAATTGATATTGAATTATCATAGACGCTTTGGTTGCTCTTTCCACACAATGAGAGCTGCACATCTAAACTTTTTTGTTTACTATATGTTAAAGTTCTATCTCTTGGGGCATGTACTATATATACTCGTGTATAATCTTATACCAACTGCAACTGCATAGACCCAGATCTGCCGGCGCATTATGCGCCGGCAGATCTGGGTCTAACCAGTTTGTACGGACTAATCAGAACAAACAACATAAACCCCACTTACACGCGAGTATAGAGGGTAAAAATATTTGAATATCTAAAGTTGTATTAATTGTGTTTAAAACACAGCAGGTAATGCCGACTTGATCCTGAATAGAAGCTTAGAAGATTAAACTCACTCTTCAGCACACATCCTCCCCCCTCCAGTTCGTAAATTCACACCTCACTTTCAACCCTATTCATAGGCTAATCATATAAATATCAGCGACTTAAGAGAGCGGTAGGATTGGTTGACCTAATATGTTGTAGTAAATTTAATTTTTGACATTTTGTAAATCATTTTACCCTATCTGACCACAAACCAAGTCCGATTCAGCAAAGCATCACAGCGGTTTTATCATTGTTGTCAACATGGTAAGGAGAAATAACGTCATAAGAGACGCGAACGGCGTCGAGTCAAATTTCTTCAGCAAAAAATAATTTCCACGTCTGAAAGGTAATGCCATTTCATTTAATTTGTTCTAGCTAACAAAGTGCTCGTTTTTCTTGCCACGGGTATAATTTCTGATGACACACAAAATCAAGCTTCCCATGGCATGACGGGAAATCGTGTATTTTTACATGTGAACATATAATGATATAATTTTTACACATGTGAAAATACGGTAATAATAAAAATATGAAAATTATTTCTCCAATAATTTTCTATATTTCACACTTAAGCATTTAATAAAAAAAGCATTAAAAATTAATGGTCCAAGGATTATTATCTGTGGAACCGCTTTTTGAATTTCTGACCAGTTACTTAAGAGACCATGCATCCTAATTTGCAGCTTTCGATTTGACAGAGAGATTGATTCTTAAACATTTTCGCACGCCGAGATATAGGGGGATTCCTTTGTCTTCCATATCTTTTTATTTATTGACCTGTTGCAATGAAGATTTATTCCCTCAGATATAGTGAGTCAGATTTTCTTAAAATTGTGAATTAGACTTTGACTTGATATAAATCACACACCGTTTTAAAACCAGTTCCTTGTAAATCACTTAACCTCAGGTGCCTAGAGCACGGCTTGTTTTTGCTTTTACATCTAAGAAACGTGTTTATAAAGGAACGTGTTTATAAAGGAACGTGTTTATAAAGGAAAATGCATGTTTATTATTTGTTTGATCACGAAGAAGTAAGGTACTTAGACTGAAAGGAACAAGTTAACATGGAATATATAAAACAAGGAAATGTGAGTACTACTAGTTGAAATTCCTTTCAGTGTTTAAATACTCAAAATCCTTATAAATATTGTGGTTTCTTTATTTTTGGTATAAATGTATTCTTTAATGTTGACACCATATAAGCACGGAGATTCCAAACTAGGAAAATTATTAAAATAGAATTGGGAGGGGAGAGGAAGGTTGACGTAAAGATAATATGGAGTTTGTTGTTGTTCTTTTATTTGCTGTGTTTGTTTTGTGTATATTTTAATAATTTGTATTTTATTTTTTATTTTATTTTATTTTTTTTGTCTGCTGACCTTTTAATTGTCTAAATAAAATCGGGTGCTATGTTCCTTTATGTGTGTGTGTGTCTTAGAGATTTTATATGTGATGCAATTACAATTTTTAAAACTATATACGATAATTTGACCACCCTATATTGTCATAAGATACAGAATTTAACCAATAAAGCAGAAATCAGGATGGAGAAAAAAGAAAACAGAAACAATAAAGAATAAAAGATAAATCGATATTGTCTATTGCCATCTTATTTCCATTTTTCTTCGTGTTTTAACGGTAAAATTGTATGCCCTTTTTCTAGAACTTAATGCAGGTACTTAGTGATATCAGATATGTACACATGATAAGAAACGAACTATAGTGTCGCTGTCATTAAGGAAACTGTTAGTTAATCGTATATTGCCTTTTTGTGTGACTTCGGAATTCAGCAACGATCGTGGATTATTTTCATGAGTATATTTCCAAGTAAGTATCAAGTTCTTACACAACAGATACGTAGAATATGGGATTTAAGAAAAAAACTTCCGGACATATGTAGAGATTTTATGAATAAATATTCTGAATATATCAAACGGTTCAACTAAAACGACGCTCAGTAGCATAACCAATGTTTGGAAAGCATGTAGATTAATTATGCAGAATATCTGAGGGCCTGAGGCACACCAATCTGTGCTGTTATCAATACTTATTGAAATAATATACGAGGAGGAAAGATAAAGAACAACTGTTTGAACCAATGATAACGCATCATTTTTATATATGAAACAGAAAGATCGTTAATTATTATTCCATTTCACGAAACATTTAGTAAACTGGAGAAACCATGCATGAAATGTGCGGCTTCTATCAGTTTAGTATTTATAAACACCTGACTGTTGGTGTTGAGTGACAGGCGTTTTCGGTAATGCTTTTTATAGATTAATGCTAGTTTATTCTAATGGACTTCCGTGGAAAGAGATGAAACTTAGATTCAGTGCGTAAATTGATCAATTCTAAAACCTAATGAAAGCATCGTTCCAAAATGGAATAGTATCCACCCGCACAAAATAGAATAGTATCCACCCACACAAAATGGAATAGTATCCACCAACACAAAATGGAATAGTATCCACCCGCACAAAATGGAATAGTATCCACCCACACAAAATGGAATATCTAGAGGATATTTGCTTGTAGCGAGTGAATGACGGATATATTTCATCTCGTGTGTGCAAAACTCAAGTATTTTCGCGAGTGGCGATATTTCATCGAGTGGGTGAAAATTCATATTTTATGTTATTCACTCGGAACAAGCAAATTTTCTTTTTATTTTATGCTCAAACGTATTGGCTAGCAATATGTATAACAGACTGAAGTAGCAGATTCCTTACGGTGTATTGGCTAGCAATATGCATAACAGATTGAAGTAGCAGATTCCTTACGGTGTATTGGTTAACATTATGTATAACAGATTGAAGTAGCAGATTCCTTACGGTGTATTGGCTAGCAATATGTATAACAGATTGAAGTAGCAGATTCCTTACGGTATTACGCGTGATAAGGTCAGCTGTTAAACCATTTACGTTTTTCTGTGTTTTTTATGTTGTCGCACATAAAATATAATTTCAGATAAAAAGCACTTAAACAAAACAAAATTAAAGAATAAAAAATAGGCACATTGAGGGATTTAAACTTGGTACTCCTGCGTGACAGATTGCCATGCTTACCACTACACCAAGCAAGTAACAAAATGTGTGGATCAAATTTCTTGATCATAATATTATCACTGTCTACTGACCGCAGTAAAAAAATAATTTGGATAATTCACTCCAGAGAATTATCAGAAGTATTTTCTTGGAAAATCCATGAATTCTGTATCCTTGTATCTATTATTCATGAGAGTACTGAGTTGTCAGATTTTACAGCATTTTTATCTGAACGTTAAGTAATAATTTATCTAGAGTGGTTTCTTTACTGTTTCAAAGTGCACTCGGTTTGTCTAGTCCTTACTTAAAGTTGAATATACACTGATCTGCTGTTAATAAAACAAGATTTGTAGGCCATGTTTCTATCTTTGAAGATATAAAATCTACAGACGAATTGACTTCTTTCGTGGTAGACGGATAGCTGATTGGATAATTTTTAATACTCCCTGCATCAGGTGAATATTCTTGTTCTGTATGGTTTTCACTGCTGGCCATGACCGATGAATAAATTGAAGTTAATGATTACATTTGTGCGTGTGTTCACACAGGTCTATTGGAAACAGGTTGTGAAGGTCAATGAGAACCTGTTTCATGAATGTCTAAGAGAACCAAGCTGGGTTAATGAATGTCTAAGATAACCGAGCTGTGTTCAATGAGGTCTATGAGAACCAAGCTGAGTTCATGAAGGTCTATGAGAACCAAGTTGTGTTCAGGCAGGTCTGTGAGAAGAACGCTGTGTTCACGCGGATCTATGAGAGCCAATATTTGTTCACGCAGGTCTAAGAGAATCAATTTGTATTCATACAGGGTTGTGATAACCAAAGTTTGTTGCATCCCCTCTACTTGTTTTGGAAGAAGACGAAGGCTTGGGAAAGCATGAAATTGCCACAATGTTTCTAGGTCCTAGAAGATATCGAATTTCTTGGTTTGTTGATATTTGACCGTTAAACCAACAGTTCCCATCAAATATTGACAAACATGGACAACATTCCAGGCAAAGAAGATATAGTGCGAGGAGACTAGACACATATCTTTCATTGACTCGGAGAACTGGCAAGGTAATTGAATGGGATTTTGATTAGCTGTGAAAATAATAATGTTTATGGCTTGAATGTGCAGGAAACCTCAAGAATATGAGGCTGTCCAATTGTATATTTATGGATTCAGACCTACGATCTCAAACCTCAACCCGCTTGACCTCTTTGTTGTAGAGACTTATGCTTCCTAAAATATAAAATTTGGTACTTAACGTGGCAGCAGGTACTACACTTGTTTTGTGTATTCTATACTTGTAACATAGAAAATCTTACATGAGCGCAAACATAAGATTCTATTTACTTGAACAAACCGCAGAATAGTGCAGTGAAATGACTTTGAGATACATTCGGATGCCTCGGTCGTTACACCTTTCCTTTGCATATTGCTATGACGTCATTTGTGACGTCATGAACGGTCATCACACGTGTTACATATATGAAAATTATTATATTTGAACATTAACGTAAATAACAGTAGTCATGTGATAAATAGAGGATCTCAAATGGGTAATGATTTAATATTGAATTTATGAAATGAGTTGAATAATTTCTAGTATTTGCGAGCCATGTTTTGGTTTTAGTGGAAAGAGTTTAGATGGAAAGAAGAACAGATGATTTTCGGCATTTCATTTAATTCTGGCTCAGACGCTGTACCTTTAAAATCTTGCACGTAAAAAAACGTCCTGTCGCGACTTGAATCAATAATGTACAAGTCGACAAGCAGTAAGATTCAAAAGTAGTTTTCTTTCACAAGTTATATTTCAAAGAAAAACTGTTCTTCCAAATCAATAGAACATTTGACACGGACAACATCGTTTTTCAACATTGGATCTCCGATGGAAATCCCTGTGTAATGTCAAATATTTTGCTCAGGTCAGATCAGCAGGAGTAGTTGACGCGCCATATACATGGATTTTGATGACGCTATTTCCAACGTTTCCACCGAAAAGTGCGTCGATTCCACTATGGACACTCACAATAGATGCAGTATTCGATACGGGACAAAAAGTAGCATTCCATTCGTGTGAAGAAATGATTTCTGGATGCATACATGTAATAAATCTAGACTATAAAGGTGTTGCTGTGTATAATGATTCCAGATTTATTGATTTTGTGACCGAGTATTTGCATTATTTTGTTTTAGTTTGGCATTCTGAGAATTATATGTAGGGTAAATTGGACATATTCCGACATACTGTGCGTTTTTGTGATAGTCAACTTTTTTTCTCAATGTCCATTGAGCTACCGATTGGAAAATTCACCGCCATATTGTTGATAGTAATAGTTAACAAAAAGGTTCTAGAAGGCGGGGCAAAAAAAATTCACACGGTCGCAGCTAATCAATAATGAGAATACTGCGCACGAATATTCTTCCCAGAAGGTTAAGAGTAAAATGTCTTCTCATCTACATTGCTATAGAATCATATCAACAATTCTGTCACTTATTTAGCGCGATACAAGACAATAAAAGAAAGTTTGAACATATACAAATAAATTACATCTTCCCTTTCTGAAATGTTATACGTGCACGTTATTAACTACTATACAAATAATAATAAAATATATTATACCTTAAAATTCTCCAGCTAAAATGACACGCTCCTGTTTTTTTGAAGCAGTCACAACACTGCTTAGTATGGAAGATATTCAAACGCCGCAAACAACCAACTTTTTATTCTGTATGTGATATAACGATTTTGCATAGGTCTTGTTTTCAAAATTATAATGTGCGTAGGATTATATTCGAAATGGACGTGTAATATGTTTGTATCTTATAATAGCCGTAAACCTGCATTAAATATCCAGAGATGACATTCTCTACATATCAAAGAGGTTACTACTTGATAAATGTTTCATTAGAACACGATCTTGCACGAACATGATTTGATGCGGAATTCTTTGATTTGTCAGTGCATACATTAACATAGAACGCGAACTCAAGGAAAGCATGAAACTCAAACAAAAGGTAAAACACAGATTTATAGCATACTCATTTATATTCATACATGCATACGTACATACATACATACATACATACATACATACATACATACATACATACATACATACATACATACATACATACCATCCGGACTCGTCTCCAGACGTCTCGACATTGTGGTGCCGCTGGATTCAGACAGGTCTGGACAAGAGAGTGAGGGTGACTCTGCGCAACGTTTCCTCACTTAAATCCAACTCACGTGCAAACCGTGACATCATCATCATCATCATGAATACATCATTCCCCTCCCCCAGCAGATACATTCAAGTCCTGAGGCGATGGGCGAGCGGCAAAGCAGCATGTGTGGATACACTTGGATCTGTAGCTGCAGACCTGCACACATGCGGCTCAGGGCATAGGGTCGCTTTTCACTGGACCAAAGCAGCAGTGGAACTCGGCATCCCTTTGTACGACAGAGCAACCCTATTTAGGATCACACTGCTTACCCACGTAACACGAAGAAGTGGCTAGAAAAGGTGCCCTAAACATTGCCTTCTTCACCTTAACCCTGGTCAGCATACAGCGATTGATGGGGATCCCACCTTAGCGATCGAAAAGCACACAAGAAGACAAAGGTTACGCCACTCAATATTGGTGCCTGGAACATGCGAACAGTAATGAACATTACATCTGAAGATATAGATCAGAGAGAAGAACAGCTCTAGTTGGTAGAGAAATGGCCAGATTCAACATCCATATATCGGCTCTGAGTGAAACTCGCCTAGCTGATAAAGGACATATCATTGAAGTAGGAGCCGGCTACATCTTACTCTGGAGTGGCCGAAGTAAAGAAGAGCGACGTGAGCTGGCGTTGGGTTTGCTATCAAATCACAGCTAGTCAGCAAGCTCACAAATCTTCCAAAGGGCGCGAATGAGAGCCTCCTGCAAATGAGACTCCTACTGTCGGTAAAAAGACATGCAGCTATCATCAGCTCATATGCACCCACCATGACCAACCCAGATCAAAGACAAATTTTATGAAGACCTGGAGTCTCTTATCGCAGAAGTGACGAAGGCAGACAAGCTCATCATCCTTCGTGACTTGAATGCTAGAGTTGGCACAGATCACCAGACATGGACAAGTGTAATTGTCAAAAATGGCTCTGGCATATGCAACAAGAACGGACTCCTCCTACTGAGGAAATACGCTGAACACGACCTCCTAATCACCAACACAGTCTTCCGTCTGCCAAAACCTCGACAAGACGTCTTGAATGCACCCGCGCTCCTAGCACTGACATCGCATTGACTACGTCATCGTCAGGAGAAGAGACAAAGAGGATGTCCGAGTTACGAAGGCCAGGAGAAGTGCAGAATGCTGGACTGACTGACTCATTGCATCAGTATCCGGATTAAGCCTAGCAGACGATCACAAAGCAAAAACGGGCCCCAAAATTCAGTGTCTCCAAACTGAAACAGGAGAATGTTAAACAGGCGTTTTTTAAAGAACTGTATAGCCAACTGGTAACAATTCATGCGAACTCCAGGACCGTCGAGGAAAACTGGGGCATTCTTCAGAGATTCTGTGTACTCGGCTGCATCCAAAACCCTCGATCCCACTACACGTAAACACCTGGTTTGATAAGAACGATGCTGATATACGGAAACTACTGAACGAGAAACATCTGCTCTGTACGGCCTGTTGAGAAGACGGCGCTTCATGGTCTAAGAAGGCAACCTTCAACAGCATCAAGAGGACTTTCCAGTGGAAACTTAGTTGCAAGACTCATGGTTGAGCAGCAACGTTGAAGAAATTCAGTCCCACGCAGACAGGAATAACATGGAAAATGTATGTGATACTTCGAAGACAAATTACGCGTCGCCGTCATTAGGAGCATCTCCAATACTAAGTGTGGACGGCACCAAACCGCTCACGAACAAAGCAAAGATAATCAAAGGTGGGCAGAACACTTCAACAACATCATCAATCATCAATCGTCTATCATTGAGGACCCAATTGATCGACTACCCCAAGAGGAAATTAACATGTCACTTGCTTATCCTCCAACGCTGGCTGAAACTGCGAAAGCAATTGACCTGCTGTCAAACGGCACATCACCTGGAGCTGATGCTATACCAGCAAAAGTCTACAAAGACGGAGGCTCGTACATGGGTCAGAAACTGACTCAACTCTTCCAGTCAATATGGACTCAAGGAACTATAACCAAGAAGTACAAGGATGCATCTATTTAGTTTGTGAAAATTTTAGTGTTACAATCAGTATCAAGTATACAGATGTGATGCTCCAACCTGCACCAGGAAAGCCTTACGTAGAGCTAACCATCACAGTGAATGGCCAAACCCTCTAGGCAGTGGACAAGTGCACCTACCTCGGCAGTACACTGTCACGTGCATTCCACATCGATGATGAAACCAACGATAGAGTTGCCAAAGCAAGTGTGGCCTTCATCAGAATACGCGCAAATGCGTGGTAGGCAACAGTCTGCAAATAAAACCAAAGGTCTAAAAATCCATTGGGTTGCCCACCCTGCTGCATACATGCGAGACATGGGCGGTGAACAGACGCTATCCCAAGAAGCTGAACCATTTTCACATGGGCTGCCTGGGGAAACTGATGAGGATAATATGGCAGTACAAAGTCCCAGACACTGAGGTTTTCATGCAGGCATCATTCTAAGCATCCACATTATGTTGATTAAATCACATCTGGATTCGACAGGCCACGTCATCAGGATGTCAGACGAGCGACTACCAAAGATCTTCTACGGCGAACTGAAGGACATAAAGCGATCTCAGAGAGGTCAGAAGAAACGCTTCAAAGAATCCATCAAGTATATACGTACATACATAATGTCGTATCACACTAGTGTAACCTCAAATTAGTATGGATTAAAAAATTAAAACCTTCTGTGACATAAAACGATTAGGTTTGAAAATATTACTGCTTAGTCTTCTCGGATACCAGTATGGTTTCAATAACCCATATATGACTTGCTAAGGTCTTCAATATTAACGTGATAAGTATGTCAGGAGCAGCTTTTATGGTTCAGATAGGGAAAGGGAACACATTGACTGCTAATATAACTTTTGATTTTGTCTAGAATTCATCCTTAAGTTATCTATTTAATTCGAAAATATCCGTAATTTACAAAATGAAACGAGTTAAAGGAATTTCTGCAGCTAATGTATTTATAGATTTTATTCTGCATTATTTTTTCCGTGTAAACAATATAAAATATTGATAAACCGCTCGCCGTCCAAAACAATTTTAAATATCTTTGCTAAACTTGAATGCAAAATATCTGAGATGTTGATAGACAAAGTCGGTGTACAAATTTACATTACCGAAGACCGGTTGAATTCATAATTGCCACTACGCTTTCGCTTGGAATATTGTGATATCCTCCGTTTGTCCGTCTATTTGTCTGTCCGTTATCACATCACCTCCTAATCTTCTGTGTGGAAACTCAGAAACTTTGTAGTTATAATGCCTTTGAGAGGTGTCATAATTGTCTCCCTGGAATCCTTGGGAGGAGGTCAGAGGTCAGATATTTACAAATTTCAATTATAATGAAAGCTTCACTATTTTCCAAACAAGCTTTTTATATGCATTAATAGCATGTAGACACATCATGTATATGACGGATTTTGTATTATAACCCATGGGGCACTGTCTTGGGGTGGGGGTGAGTACGTGGGGAAGCGGGTACTGGAGGGGGAGTTGAAATATGAAAAAAGCGTTAAAAGTGTGGGGATTCGCAAATGAAGTGCCACTACAGTTGCTTTAGTGTTTCTTGCGTCATTATATCAGTAAAAAGGTTATAGTCGCTTACTCAGTCAAAGAGGTGATTGTTCCGATTTTGTCCCTTTGGACCCTTTAACAATGAGGACGAATACAATCCTTAGTGACTGCCATTTTGTTTTAAGGCTAAATATTTATTGCAAATAGTATGCGAACGTTGATGCTCATGATTTTTTTAGGATCAAGTACGACAAATTTAACGATTGTAGAATACGACAGAAGTAATTCAAATGTTTTCACATACATCTGGAAACAATGTCCTAGCGCTTATTTTATATCAGCAATAGAATTTCTTCATAATGGATAAGTAAAATTTACAAATGGATTGTTCTCTAGAAAATGAGCTTCTTGTATGAATGGAGTCATGTGAAATGGAACTCACTCAGACTTCATGTCTGTGTCTAGGTTGCGAAAATTTACTTTGGGATTTCTGCGCTGGTTCTTTGCTTCAGATGGTTTTGCTAATGAACCATTTTCTTGAAACAGAGAATCAAAAAGTCGATAGTAACTTGTGCGCCATCTGGAGGAGTAATTTGTGGGTGAGTTCCATTCTAGGGCTGAAAGATTATAAATCTGTCATTTGAGTCTCGAACAGGTCATTACTGCATGCGACATATTTTCCAGCTGATGGAACTTTTGTCTAGATGTCATTTGTTGTCATTATGAAAAGGTCAAATAAAAACATGAGCACAAATTTAAAAAATGCACAAACTGGCCATTTGCAGGTTTTTTTCTTTTGTTTTCCTTTTGTTTTTTTAACTCTGATCAGTTTATATTTAATTTATCCTAGGTAATGATATGAAATACTGTACTACAATCACCAAATGTTTGAAGTAAAAATTCTGAAAAAAATAATAACTATGTGATCTGTTTTCATTTAGATTCCGAACTGTATTTTCTATCATTTACAGAGAGGACACAAATTTGCAACTTGAAACATACACGGAACAGCGTGGTACATATCGTCGGAAAATAAATTACGCTAAAAAGGTAAATTAAAATCATCCCCAGTCTATAGGTGTCTCTAAAGGACGTAACATATCTTAGTTCCCATGGGGTGAAGATACAGATTGTACACCACTCGCCCTCAGTTGACGCCAGTCCAACGCAGGTTAACACCCCACACAAAATGGATGCTAGTACCATTCACAACTGCAGTTGACCCAGCCGATATCGTACAGATCATGTGAACGAAAGGTTGGCACGCGGGTCTCAGAATAAAGAGGTCACGGGTTCGAGTTGACACGTGATCTTTGCTGTATGCCCTTGGGCAAGGGTCTTAATCTATTTGCCATAGTCGCCCTGGAATGAAACATGTTGAGGTACAACTTTAGTTTTTTTCCCCTAAATCACTCTCTCAAAAATGACAACTGAAAAATATATGAAAAAACACAATTATACGCCCCTCCTTTTTCACCTCTTTGCATCCTAGTCTTTGATATTTGGAAAACCAAACTTTCAAAAAGACAGAACCAGAAACTGAGCCGGTAATCCAGACGTGTAAATCAAGTTTTTTCCACATCAGCTTTCAACATCTTGACTCATTGGTGTAGTTAGAGGACGAATATGTAATTTTATTAATGTAAATCTGTTGAAGAAAAGAATAAAATGAGTATTGTATGTAAGCCGCTTACCAATTTTATGACAATAAAACACCAATTTTGTGACATTCAAACACCAATATCATGTGTCGCGAAACGAAATTCAAAGAGCACATTTACATAACGGTATAGTAGTGGGAACTATTTCCTGAATATAATAAACCGTATATGAGTAGACGAGAAGGTTGATAGATAAGTGGATAGTCAGTTACGTATGTAAGTATGTAGGTAGGTACGTAGCTGGAAAGATTGATGGATGAATGGGTCCATCATGTTTTGCAATTAGGATGATAGTAGTGTGACTTAACTATATTAAATGCATCATATCGACAGAAAATTTCATAAAATTTTTTAATTTGGTAACGAACGACAATTATTCAGCTTGTTGAGCTTATTTAAACTGAAATAAATGCTAATTTAATAATCACCTTTCTTTCTAAATATAAACAAACTGTATATTGTTTTATTTTCATTACACGAAAAGTGGACAGAAAATACTTTAACAGAGCATGTCAGTTTACATAATTGTGAATGATAGAAACCGGAATAGCCATAAAACAATTATCAGTCTCGGATAGAACTGGCAACTAAAGTTAGAAATGACGGCTCTGACTATCGAGCTGTGTAAAAAAAGACCCATATTTCGAGTTTTCTTTTTCGCATGAAACAATACGGCCAATACATTTTTGCTGATCCTGCGGAAAGGGATGCAACATCTGTAAATGTAATCTATTTGTGTAGAGAAATGAATAATTAAAATTTTTCCCCACGTGTCCTACTTTTATTTCATCCATACACATATACGCCAATACATATTAATAATTAACCGGCTAATACCTATTTGTATAAGGAAATCACGGTATATATAGTAGCAATAAGTACAAAATTGCGGTTGATTTATATTGAGTGCCAGGAATAATGACAACGACATGTGAGGTCAGAGTTGATGTTTATCTCAAACACGTCAAAAACCAAATTGTATAGTGCCCTGCAAACACAATAGTGCTATCTCGTAACAAAAACAAAGGAGACGGAAGAATAATTCATAATTAGAAAAATATCTATCTACATATCCATATATCTATAACCGTTCTTTTTCTGTCTGCATTTTGTCGGTCGTATGTAGTATTTTTATTCCAATCTCTTACCTGCTTTCTCATTTCTATATTTCCTATTACGGATATACATATGGAGCTAGGGACAATATTGATAAATGCAGATCCAAACAAGCAGATGCGATGTCGTCCAATTTGAAGATGGAAAGAGAGAGAGAGAGAGAGAGCTTTGTTTTTTTAGTTGAATCAATATAAAATCCATTCGCAATGTTAGTAATCCTACTTTTGCCTTGAAAGTTGATTTTAAAAAAGATTTTTAAAACTGAGAGGCTTAAAATTGACAAATTAAAGCTGATTTAGTCCTATTGATACTTAGTTCCGTTTATTAAATACATCCTAATCTTAATTTGACCGAATATTAACAATTCATGGTCCCAATACATCTCGCATGCAGAGTTGTAATTACCTTTCAACGCTGAATACAAGTTACTAGTTTAAAGTAGCGTGTCTGGTGGATATTCAGGAAGAGAAATTTGAAAACTTTCATGCAAACGATAAGGTGGAATGCTCATCTGATCTGGCCCCCCCCCCAAAAAAAAAAAAAAAAAAAAAAAAATTTTTTTACCAGTGTTATGATTGTGAGGGCGTACAGTTTTCTGAAACTACTGAGTGTACAAATAACAGGTGTCTTATATAATATATAATATAGAAATCGACAAGACCGACAAATAACAGGTGTCTTATATAATATATAATATAGAAATCGACAAGACCGACAAATAACAGGTGTCTTATATAATATATAATATAGAAATCGACAAGACCGACAAATAACAGGTGTCTTATATAATATATAATATAGAAAATGAAAATCGACAAGATCGACAAATAACAGGTGTCTTATATAATATATAATATAGAAAATGAAAATCGACAAGACCGACAAATAACACATGAAATCGTAGCCCTGGTCACTTATGTATAGTCTATTCACTCATAATCAGTAGAAAAAGATTTAACCTTCTATCAAGAGACTATTACATACCTAACAGCGAGTACATTAGGTAATATGAGTAGTCTTTTAAGGATAAAACTCATCGGAATATTTTCTCTCTAACAAATACACACGTAATAATACTGTTTTGTAATGAGTTAATAACATCACTGACATAAACCCACAAGGTTTCTATGATGCAGATTTATGTTACAGAATAACTTGGATACTTTGCAAGTATGTACTTTTCAAAAGTTACAAATACTTTTTTTCTCTTGCTATGATTACGCATTATTGACGGTTTTGATTGAACTAGTCTGTGCCGAAATGAATGAATTACGAAGATGATAGAACCAGTCTATGACAAAATGTATTATTTATGAAGATGTTGATTAAAAATGCACTACTAGATGAGACAAAAAGTTCGGTTAGTGATGTAGTATCGGGTTTCCTAATATGGTAGGCGTCAGACAAAATACCGTGCTGGCTAGATGTGAAACTGCTATTAGAGGAAAAGGCGATTTAGCAAGTATTGCATTATGCCGTCGAAGTTTTGAGACCCTGGATGTTGACGGAATTCGTTCAATGTAGGCCCGATATAGTCCGTTTGAAACAATAACTATAACCGATTGTCGGTCTTCAAACAGACGCAATTTAATTGATGTTGTTAATGTAGAATGATTAAATTGAGAAGGATAAGAATTGTATAGAACTGTCATTCCCACTATTCTAATACAGCATAAATGCGAGTTGAGAGTGGAACTTTTAAGTCAGAGGGAGTCAGATATGTGTACATTTTCAAACAGACTACAGCGTTTGCCAGTTAGTATTGTGATATCATGATTATGTCAAGAATCGCTTGTTTGCATTAAATCGCCGTTCGCTGTATCTAACTGGGATAAAGCAAATCAATGTCAGATTAGCTTCAAACAAAGTTTGTGACCTAAGACGAGGTAAGAAAATTCCATCTGGTGGAAATGACGTTTTGCCACACCGATAAGCAATGGTGATCAATTGTACAATTTCTATCATTAAAAAATCCATTTGTGAAAATAAAATTCTTATCGTATAAGAAAATACTTACAGGTTTAGCGTGTCTTTGATCTAACATCTCTCTCTGTTTTGGATGTTGAAAGATGAAACTGAGATTTTGGTTTCAGTACTATCATTTTCATTCTTCCAAATCTACAGAAATGCGTGATAAAAGTGTCCTTTTATATATCGGCATAAAGTTAGTGGTACATTCCAAAACAGACTTCAGCGTTTGTAAGCCGTGAAGCGTCTGAGGGTCGCTAGACAATGTTGTAATATTATGATTGCTTCAGGCATTGCTCAGTCACTCGCCGGTCACTGTAAACTTAAGCACGGGCGATAGTCTGGTATTCGGGGTAAGTGGCTCGTGAACCATGGTGATGCGGGAAACAGGTCCGTTAAGGAAAAGGATCAGTGATCGTGAACGTAATTTCCGGTTCGAAACTGAGTTAAGTACCATGTTTTCAATATTTACTGTTCTGCTTGTTCATTAGATTCCTGATAGTTCCATTATACTTTAAATGATCATTTCATCAGATCTTTTAAACTTCTGGATGACGTTAAAATTTATGTCTTGGGGCGTCAGAAACTTGGACAAACTAGAATACAAAGCTTTCAGAAATGAATGTATCTGACAGTTAATTTGTTCATTTTTCAGTAATAGCGCAAATTGCATGCATAATAAAAACATTACTAACTTATGTATGACCAGTAAAGTTCATATGCAATATTTATTTATTTATTAATTTATTTATTTAAATCAAAAATTTCTAAATATTTAAGTCCGTGAAAGAATATTTTAAAGCGGTAATTGACCGAGTAGGCGCATGTATCTTTCCGATGTGTAAAATATAGCAATTACACCATGTGTGTAAAATATAGCAATTACACCATGTGTGTAAAATATAGCAATTACACCTTGTGTGTAAAATATAGCAATTACACCATGTGGGTAAAATATAGCAATTACACCATGTGTGTAAAATATAGCAATTACACCAAGTGTGTAAAATATAGCAATTACACCTTGTGCGTAAAAAACACGAAGAAGTTTACAAGTTGCCTCCTTTGAAGAAAGGAAAACTTCTTGAGAGAGAAGATATATCTGAAGGAATAGCAAAATTAATTTTGACTCTAAAGAAGAAGAATAGTTGTTATGTGATGTACGTTTTTGTTGCCAGAAATGAATGTATGGAAAATGTGTAGACAATTGAAAATGTACTAAGAACCAAAACGTTCGTGTTGCGTGAATTTCGTAACGCTTTTGTTAAGTGTTTACAATAAATACAAATTGGACGACATCGCAAAACAGCTAAAACGTAATGTTGTTCCAATCAAATTTTTTCTGACTTCACCAGACCTATAACTTTTTGGAAGTATTTTCCCAATCCAGCTTTTTGAAAAAACTTTTATATTACTTTTGGTATAAATTATTTAAACCTATACAGGTCATCCATGTTATTACAAGCAGTTGCATTTTTTTTTATTAATGTGGTCTTTATTAATGAGTCAGTCTCGAATCTCTTCTAACGGTAGAAAATCTTCATATACAGACTCACTGTCTCCGTCTGATGTAAAGAGTGTTCTCACGGAATGTCCGATAGGGCGTGAGTATTCAGTCTAACATATTTGTAATGTAGACCTCGATTTGGAGTCACCTAATGGTCTTTTCACGATTTAACAAGCCTTGAGAGGAAATTTCTCAATGATTTTGACTTGTTCCTATAATATATTTTCAAATAAAGATCTGGTTATTTGATCGTGTTTGTCATGGCCAATATGTTTGAAAACTTGTTTAATTTACCTCAATTAGCGTTCAAGAACAACGTTCATGGACATGCTTTGTAGTATCTCGATCGTTCAAGGACCTAAAATTTGTCTGCATCCAATTTGAATAAATGTATCATTCATCTAATAGACATTCCTATCAATTATTAAGGTCTTGAAATGAATGCAAAGCTTAGTGTTTCACGTTTCTCAAACGGCATACTGTAGATGCATTATGTTAACGTTTCTGACCAATTGCAAACAAATCACTGAGAAATAAGTACATTTATTGATATTGATTTCAAGAGAAATAATTAAACAAAAGAATTGTAGAGAGAAATTTTGAACATATTCATCGTTTTATCCCAGAATAACACTTTAAAATGGTCAGCCAAGTATTCGTTTAAATTAACCTAGCACTGTTTGTTAATGTTAGACGAATTACAACAAATACATTCGGCAAAACGATTAATATGTTTCATCTTATTTTTGATGCATTACCGATATTATCTAGTTCAGACAGTACGATTCCGATAAGTCTCTATTGTATGGTCTTAGCTATTCACTTTGATAATATACATTATTGTCTTATTCTACAAAATCTTTTGCTAATTTATGGAATTTACCCTAACCCGGGTCCAACTATGGAGATCACGAGTCACAATTCAATCCACACACATTAAACTTTGTCTATGTATCATTTAAATATTCGAAGTATCAGGTCAAAAATATCCTTTATTCAATGTATAAGCTTTGAATCCGATACTTTATTTCCCAGATAATGGCCTTGATTGTGTGTTGCGAAACTGAATGCTCTATTTCTGATCAGGAAAAAGTGTATATAACTATACAAAACGGACTTGAAATCAACTTGTAACAAACATATTTGGCTGTATAAAATTGGTAACTTTGAAGAACTCAAACAGTTCATTCAAAGCGAGTCATGGAATAAAATACTTACCTCTTAGTAATATGATGTCTATTTTTACAAGAAAATTCACTGAATTTGTCCACAAAATTATTCCTAAAAGGATTATTTGCCGTAAGGTAAATACGCAAACTTTAGTTTAATTCTTAAAGAAAAAAGACTTTCGGATTATTTAACGCTTTTGAAAAAAATCGGGATTTTTGGAGATAGTACTGAAAATAACTGAGGGAAATACATTAATCAAAGAAATAAAGTTAATAATATGTAGGAATATGACCGTAAATCATTTTACTTAGATCTGGATATTAATCTCGTTGTTAGGACAAGAAATGACTTGAAATTCTACTGGAAGCTAATGAGAACACTGGTTGAAAATTCTGGTAATTTGAAAACTATTTCCCCTCTATACTCACTGAATAAACTTTATTTCTCATACTTCAAGAAACTAACTCCCAAGTGCGGCCAGTGGACATAACGGGGAACGAAGTTAGACTACGTTCCGTTGGCTGGAATACTGGCATAGATATCAGGTCAAGCAGCATAGAACTTATTGCAAAGACGTTCCGGACCAGCTGTTGAATTTTATTTAAGTGCTTCTGGTCAGTCCGTACTTATGAGGGTTTTGACATACCCAGGCCTGATGCATCTCTGTCGACGGCAGGGACCTCTGTATGAAACATGGGCGTGTGTGTTTTATAGTACGGTTTGTTAAAGTTAGATGGCAGACGTTGCTGTGAAAAGAAAGGTATGGGCTCATGCAGTTGCCGCTCTAAAAAATGCAATAAATCCGCAACTCGACCAGACTGTGGTAACTGTTTGCGCGTCTGTTGGTCTTCCTTTGCCAAAAGATAGACGGATTCTGAGACTTTCTACATCTTCGCTGATTGTGCAGGAAAAGGAGGACAAAATTCGGGCGGCGGTAGACAAAAATCGTCCTAGATCCATACGCGAAAGGCTGATTCTTTTCTAGTCATCACTGGATCGAACAATGACTATGGAGTTTGTGAGCGTGCTTTGTCGTATCGTGTGCAATGGTGTGACGCAGACGCCTCCTGTGATGCCTGTGACGGTTATGGCGAATCCTCCAGAGACTGACAGCGAACATGACTAGGAGTCCGTCCAGACTGCGATACCGCAATTTCAGGACGATCGCTGAATGTATCGTGCATGGTCCGGGCATGGTATCGGGCATCCGGGACTGTAACGTCCGTAATAGCAACTGATTACCATGGCACTATACTGGCCACGGAACGAGATGGGTCCATCGTGACACTATACTGGATGTGCTCCTCAATGTCGATGCCAATGTCATGCTGCCGGGACGGGAAACATGATATTGAATTAACGTAACCGGTCTTCCAGGTATATGTGTAGATTCTGTAAAGTTCATGATGTCGGGACGGGTATGGGAATATTAAATCACCTTACCCGGTCCCTCCATGCATCAATTGAGGCCGTATCAGATCCGGTATTGACCTTTGTCAATCTGCCACTCGTTTTTGGTCCATATGGGCTGCCGTACTTAGTCTGAATTGGTTCTAAAGGTACCGCCAAAAAGATCTGTTCCGGTCTAGGAGATGAAAGCAGAGCTGGGTCTGTGCGTGACGCCCGTGTTGAAATGGTCCGTCAAATTTTCTTTTGCACCGCTGAGCCCTCCGTTTTAAACGTTTCCGCTTTCTGTTTATTATGTCTGCTGTATCTAGCCAACACTGTAGCCCATAGATTCGCTTTTCAGCTTGCGCAGGTGTATGATTTGAATCGCACCCGATAAATTATAGACATGTAGCAGGGTAATCATCAGCAAGCATAATGCGCTTGCACTCAGCGTAATAGTACTGCCAGTTGTGTTGACACCTGTACATAGCCTTTACAGGTGAAATTAGTCAAGTAACCTTAATGTGAAGTGGACGCTAATGAACAACACAAATGTCTATAAAAATTTCATGCTGGTCTGTGTTGTTAGACAATCAGTGACAGAATTCGTATAACAGGTCAAGTACACATTATTTGAACGAACGTATTACCGACCACGGCAGATTAAGCAAACTGGCGCGCGCGCGCGCGCACACACACACACACACACACACACACACACACACACACACACATATATATATATATATATATATATATATATATATATATATATATATATATATATATATATATATATATATATATATATATCGCACGAAGACGTTAGGATAGAACAGAGCGATAAATACATAGAAATATAGATGAAGTATAATTCCCTTTAGTTTTAAAAACTCCTCAAACTCGCTGCTAATGCGAAAAAAATATCACTTGCTTACATGTGTGTGTTGTCTCTGTAAGAGCGTGCTTCCTAGCACGAGCGGAAGTAGTAACTGCAGTTTGGACGGTAGTTTGCGTCAATCCTTCTATTCAAGGGGAGATCACTCTTGTCTGACTCGCCTAGGTGGGCAGATAACGTTTAGCTTTTTAATGGCTAAAATTTAGCTTGGTAGGGCTGGATTTGGGAATTAGTGGTTGTACTCCTAAAGTATTATGATCAGGAGACGTATTTGAAGGAAAAGCTCTTTTTGCTTTAAAAGTGTAAGGGACACTTTAAATCAGGGAGAATGTTGTGCACATTATCTATGTTATTAAAATTGTGAATGGTAGGACTCCACCATATTTGTTGGAAATGGTTCCTCCTCTTGTAGAGCAAGTAACAAATGACTCTTTTCGTGATAGATATCAGATACTTTTTGATGCCATCCAGGTTGTAAACCTAATCTTCTTCTTTTGTTCCAAGTATAATTAAATGTTGATTTCCCTCGGTTTGGAATGCCGTAAATCTAATGTTGAAAAAGCACCCCAATATTTCACTCGAAAAAGTAAGAAATTTAATACGATTGTAACGAAATTCAGATACAATTGTGGTAGTTTGAAAAGTGCTCTATATCAAGTGAACCTTGCACAAGACTCCTCTTGCTCATGTGAATTCCAGTTAGAAACTTCTACACACTTTTTCTTTGACTGTTGCATACCAACAACAGAGAAATAAATTAATTATATCTATTATATCGTTTCTTCTTGTCACTACTTAAACACTTTTAAATAGTAACACCATCAAACTCAACCTTATATTCAGGAAGCACATAAATTTTCCTTTCGTTTTAATTAATTACTGCGTTATTTAAGTCACTCCTTTTTCTTTCTACCACTCAACCATTCATTTTTCCTTCCTTTTCTTTTCCTTCCTCTTCTTATATTTGTTTCCATTTTATTATTTAAGAAATATTTCAGTATTGTGATATGTTTTGTTTGTCTTTTCTACGTATAATAATGTTAGGGCGAGGACCCTTGATAAGTTGTGAAAAAGTGTGGTCCAATACAATTACTCTTCTATATATAGAAGCAACACAATTGTTCAAATGAAATGTAATGATCTGCCACGTATTTACACCAGAAATGACATTCACTGACCTAACATGTTCATGAACGGTCTATCATTATCATATTAGCTGGCGTTCTGGAACCATTTACAACGATTAGTATGCTATACCCCTTGTACAATCTCAATTGGTGTCCTTGGCGAGACACGAGAACAAGGTTCTTCTCTCCCTATCGTTCTCGGGTTGAGAACTCACGCCACCTCTAAAACGGAAGTGCACAAAAACAAAGATGGAGGAGCATGCTGAGCGTTGATCCACCATATTTTTTGTATCTTATATCAACTCGAGATGTTTAGGGCGACCACACTCAGAAACAAGCGAGAACATATAAGAACGTGTTCTTGATACTTGGGTGAAACCCAAGAATAGGTCGCCCAAAGAGGGCCTAAGTCAAAATTGCTTTGTATTGGCATTACTGTTTATCTGTGTACAATCTGAACAATGACACTAAAATCAAAACAAAATTTTGAAGAATGAAAGTGAAATGTTTTTATTGGACAAAAGCTTATGCTAAGTGGTGACAATTATACAATTTAGGAATAAGCTTTTTTAAGTCAGGAGAACGGGAGCACGGAGGGCGGTGATGGTTAATTTTTGTACATGATACTAAATAACTATATACTGAAAATCAGTGATTGATTAAACATCATGTTTTTCAAATTATCCTTAGTATATGGGTCTCCAATGAAATTGATACTGCAAGATATGCCGAGATTGTCTTTGCAATGTTCACGTAACAGTTTCATGATGTTGCTGTACCGTTTATTTTCGCAAAAATGGATAAATAAATAAAAAATAATAATAACTGTGTCCAGTACTCTGTATCATATTGGTAAGTAAAATATCTACAATGCCAGGATACATCAATAAAAAAATTCAGTTCTACAGAGAACTGTTGCGAAATGTAATCTTCTCCCTTTGTTTAAATCAGGAGTTCGAGTTTAGTTCTAATTAAGTCTGCATGTACCATCATCAGTTCACTTATGCTAAGTATGGTACGCGGTAGATGACATACCAGCATGTGTATGTATATATATATATATGTATGTATGTATGTATGTATGTATGTGTGTGTGTGTGTGTGTTCATTTTTGATGGGCACCAAAGTTGTGAATGAGGTTTTTGACAGTAAAACAGAGATGGGAATGTTGCTTTTGTGTTTGGCAAAATCTGTCTTTGAATAAGAAATCTATTCCAGTTCTCGAGAGGAAACGAAGCTATAATTTCAGTGTATGGTGAATTCAAACTGAATGGGTAGCAAATGTTTTGCACTTTTTAGCGACGTCAATGTTTCATTCAGCGACTAGGGTGAAGAAATTTACATGTTTATTGTTTTCCATTCAAATCACAATACAGATTCTTAAAAGGACACTTTCATCAGAAGAAGCTAATGTAAATTTAATTAAGGTTATATTTTCAGTGAATGCAAAACTAATCGTTGCCTCAATCAGCTGATTTTTGTGGGCTGTGTGTTTTATTTTTTTATTATAATGTTTGTATAAAAAGAGGAGGTAATTATGTTATATGATAATATATGGCACAAAAATGAATTGTCTCCTACCAATAGTACGGATAGATTGCATTCAATTGAAAGATAAATTTATCTTCTGTAAGGAATTACTTCCTCTGACATTGTTCATTAAAAGCTATTAAAATTAAGGGGGTAAAACAGGAGGGGTGTTTTTGTATAGAATTTATATTTTCCTCTTGGGCAAAAGTAACGGCTGTCAGTCATCTTATTTATGTGGGCTTATGTTATATGATTATATAAGGGGAAAGTAATTAGATGTCTCTTACTACAAATAATGAGCACTTGAATCTGTGTGGAGTGCGATAATCTATTTCTGCGGTAAGGATAATAAGCGGGCTTTGTTATGTAGGAGTGGTATTGATCAAAGGGTAAGGCGAGACCGAATTTCGGGATCACTCGAAGGAAACTAGTGATGTCTTGCAAGATGTAACAGAAACGAAAACATAATACTTTAGATGTTATATCTCTATCTCTATATATCTGTCTATCTGTTTTCCTGTCTCTCTGTCTATCATATATATATATATATATATATATATATATATATATATATATATATCAGTCTGTCTGTCTGTATTTGCTTTTGAATTCAAATCTTTGTCTTATTTTTAAATTTTCCTCTATTAATCTGTCTTATTATTTATACACACGAAGAGACCCATACTTA
This sequence comes from Margaritifera margaritifera, assembly GCA_029931535.1. Lineage (NCBI taxonomy): Eukaryota > Metazoa > Mollusca > Bivalvia > Unionida > Margaritiferidae > Margaritifera > Margaritifera margaritifera. The sequence goes on along the minus strand of JAQPZY010001340.1, from coordinate 360,209 downwards.
TGCTAACAAATAAATAAAGGGTGAAATAACAAGAAATATTCATTTTTAAAAAGATAGATTTGTCACGAAGGTACCATCAGGTGGCATGTACAGTGTGTCACAAATAGTTTATAATATATTCCAATGCTTAATCTTCGAATATATATATTTTTAAATTTTTTTACATGTTGATTTGATATTGGCTTTCAGTCCAGGCTAACTTGTTACTAAGACTACATATTTTCAAGGAATTTAGGTTCTCATGGCAATTTTAAGGCTTTATCGTTAAAGACGTTTTTGATCTAGACATTGATAGTAAAACCTTGTTAGCAATGACAAAAGCTTTTATTCCCTGCGGTTGCAATATGCATTATATGTGGCAAACAAAAATACCATCTCAATCGGCATGCGTGTATTCAGCCACGGACAATACAATATGTTAACACTAAATGCAAGACAACTCAAACTAACAGCATTATCACAATTAATACTGTAAAGGAATTCAAACGGATAAAACATTTCATAGATCTCTACACAAAACAATACATGCATATTGGAAAGAACAGAATCTCTCTCTCTCTCTCTCTCGCTATATATATCTATATATATATATATATATATATATATATATATATATATATATATATATATATTATTAGTGCGATTAAGCAGAAGCGGCTTGACCTAGGTAAATGAAATGTGGTAAGCATATATTGTGCATATAAATGCCAGAGACTTTTACGCCATTTTGTAAAATTGTAGATTTCTGCTCTAATTTGTCTCACTTTTTCTCACTTAGACATTTGCTTTTGAAAACCTTGTTGGAACAATAACTCCAAAATCGTTTGACCTATGCGAAATAAATTTGGTAGACCTCTTTCTCTGCATATATAGATGGCCTGATTAAATGTATGTGCCATTTAAAAAAAAAAAATGTTTGTTTTTATTTCAAGGGCGCTTGGTACAAAATGAAACCGAAACGGTGCCATGTAAATGTAGATATTTTGTATACATTTGTTTTTGGGTAATATAGATAATATTTACAAATAAATGCTTAAGCAGCATCAGTCTGGCACACCTTCGTGCACAATCATATCACTTCACCAAATATCGCGGCAGAGCTTTGTACCCAAACTATCCAACGGTCTGGGAATGACTACACGTCTATGGTCACAGCTAACAAATTATTTTACGAGTTACAGAACCAGACTATACATGGTGGTATATTACATATAGCTTTTCGAAGAATGGAGACGGCTGGTTGGCTGGAAATAATTACCAGAAAAAGTTAACGTGTTTTATCGGACGAAGCCTAAGTTTGGGTAAATTGGACGCAATAGTAGGCTTGAACTTGAAAGCGTTTTAATAATATCGTGTTCGCCAAACAGGCAATACTGGATGTAAACGGGGAAGATCTCACCGGGCCGGATTTTAAAGTGGGCACCTACAAGGGCATTTGACTCAAAAACGAGGGACACAGCATATACTTTCATCGTTTTAAACGTTTCTTCTTGGATAGACCGTTCATAGGATGTACGCCTGTTTTGACAATCTTACCACGAAGTATTGTAATTTGGCCAAATATTAACGTAATGGTCTGTGGGAACTGACTTTTTTGTCTGTGTCCATATGGGCTGTAGACTACACATGCATACCTTAGCCTATGATCTTATTCTATTAGTAGACAGAGGGAAAGAGTCACACATGTTCACGTAGGTAAAGGTCCTGATATAGTCTGGTAACCTGAACTAAAGGTTAAGTCAGGGTAAGTAGTAAGGGATATAGCGGATTCTAGCACAATTGATATATCCTCGTTCAAAACCTGACGATCCCCTTGCGGGGATCCTCAGTTTTTTCACTCGTCAACATCAATTCTGCCATAACCACGCTATATCCCTTACTACTGCGGCCTTATTTATATAAGTTTAGATAAAATTTAATCTGTGAAAGATTCAAAAATAAGCGGTTTTATTTATATGAGTTTAGATAAAATTTAATCTGTGAAAGATTCAAAAATAAACATAACGACATTATCAAATATGATGAGAAACCTAAAGTATAATCTTTTAGGTAGAATATTTGTGTTAAAGAAAATAAAAAGCTTATGACGAAGTAGTTTATACAGAATAATATCCTGATATTCTGTTCGTATTTCAAACTTATTATTTACAAGTTTATTTTCATTAATTAGATTACTTGTTCCAGTACAATTACACATACAAATTCTTGTTATGAAGTTTGCCTCAGCTGATTTATTGTTTATACTTGGAATTAAGATTCTGTTTTTGTTATTTTGCTTACCTGGAAATATAACTGTAAAATATAATTCCTGTAAATTTTCTGTGCCAAAGACTCTTGTTATGTTATTATCGGTTTGGAAATATAACTGTAAAATATAATTCCTGTAAATTTTCTGTGCCAAAGACTCTTGTTATGTTATTATCGGTTAGGAAATATAACTGTAAAATATAATTCCTGTAAATTTTCTGTGCCAAAGACTCTTGTTATGTTATTATCGGTTAGGAAATATAACTGTAAAATATAATTCCTGTAAATTTTCTGTGCCAAAGACTCTTGTTATGTTATTATCGGTTTGGAAATATAACTGTAAAATATAATTCCTGTAAATTTTCTGTGCCAAAGACTCTTGTTATGTTATTATCGGTTTGGAAATATAACTGTAAAATATAATTCCTGTAAATTTTCTGTGCCAAAGACTCTTGTTATGTTATTATCGGTTAGGAACTATAACTGTAAAATATAATTCCTGTAAATTTTCTGTGCCAAAGACTCTTGTTATGTTATTATCGGTTTCATAGTTTAGTTTAATATATGTGTCGCTGAGTGAGTTTAAGTTAAAATAATAACTGGTGTTTAATGTAACTATAAAATTATATGCAATAAAATAATTTTCAGTGTAATCGTATCTGATAAAATAATTAAATATGTGATTAGAATCTTTGTAAGGTAAATTATTTTCCATATACTTATCTTTGATATTTTTAAATTATTGTATTATAATGATTAGTATACTTGATCTCATATTTTGAAACTCTGCCTGGAACAATGTCGACTAACATATCGTCTTTGGTCTGAAGTTCATGGATTAAATCGTTGATGTTATATTTTTTACCACGAAGATACGCCTGTAATTGCGTTAGTATTTTTGTGTATGATGATGATGCTAATTTACATGACAATTTTTTGCTCTCAAGTTTTGGTTCGAGACGTTTAAAACCAGCGCTGATAAGTATACCCGATAATATCAATAGAAGTGGGTTTCATAAACAACCTGCTGAAATAGTCCCGCTTGATGATAACATTAGTGGAGCATAGAATATTAATTTTTGTATTCTGCTGTAATATTTATGCGCTTTTTTAACACAATAAGCTTTTTTATGGTATGTATTAAAGTATGCTATCAACTGAGCTCTATCATCCTCAGGTATTATTTTTGAAATGTGGTTAAAATTAATAATCTTTTTTGCTTCATTATTAATACTAATGCATAATTTTTAGTGTTACAGCAGCGTTAACAACCAACGCGTTAAAGTCTGCATTTTGTTTATCAGCAAGTACTGCTTTGTATTTATCAAACATTATGGAATCAGTATTGTGGATATCCTGCTCTTGTTTTTCATCATAATAATGTGTATACTTTTGATCAAGTATATCTGATACTGATGCTATATCGTTGATGTCGTCGATTATATTTTCTTGTGAATCAATAAATTCGACTGCACTTTTGATTAGGTCAGTGTTGATGTTTACAGAACTAAAATGTTGGTAAAGAACTACATATGCTGTTGCAAACCTCTCTTTTATATTTGATGGTGGTTTATCAGCTTGCTTTTGCTCTTCCCATATTAATTGAAGTATTTTAGGCATACCTAACTTTAAAATTCTTCGTATTTTTGATAATAAGTTATCTGATGATCTTATAATAATTGCATCAGTTACATCATCACTATTGCGAGTATTAAAACAATAAAGATCAATGTACTCAATTTGAGGTAATGACATTGTAAAATTTAAAATTTCATCTTTTGTTACATAATCATTTGTTGTTGATTGATTAAAGTGTTTAAAAAAGTTTTTTTGCAATCCTCAAGTGTATTTGAGTAATTTGTATGCATATAGGATGGAACTGTTATTAATTCTAATTTATCAAGCATTTCTTTGTGGTTAATAACAAAATTTACAGATGCAACTGCAGTTTTTATGAAAAGATCAGTTACAATTTTTAATCCATCAGGTGAAGGTTTTTTTATTGTAATATAAACTAAAATAAAGCCACGAAGTGTAATACGCTCTTATGAATTTATGAATTTTATCGTAATTATCAGAGTCTTCAAATCTGATTTTAGCTGCTGCATCTGCAATTAAGTCCTTAAATCTTTTATTTCTTTCGTTGTTGATAAAGTTTTTATATTTATCAAAAAAAGGTGATTTTTTGTTTTCTAGTTCATGTATTTTTTCATGTAAATACTCTGTTTTAGATCTGTACTCGAAATTATTAGGAACATATACTATTTTATTTATATTTATATTTTTTTCATTGATATCAATAAATTCAGTTGCTGAATTTACAGTTTCAACTGGTATGTCTTCCAGTAACAGATACTGATATAAAATTGTGTATGCTGCAGCAAAATCATCTAAGGTGTTGTCATCTGATAAAATTTCAATTATTTCTAAATTAGTTTTTATTTGGTGGCCTAAATTTGCACATAATGGTTCTTTTATTAGTTTGTCTGTTGTTTTAATGTCCTCTTCTTTTTCTATTATTTTTTTTATATGACATTCTTTTTTCATCTAATTTCCATTCGAGGATTTCTGGTATTTTATCAAGCGTCGCCAAATCAGCATATAAGTCGGCTGGATTTGATAATCGTGTAGTAATTGTTTGGATAGAGTCATACGCAGCTTCTATATCACTTGAGGAGTATTTTTTTAAATTTTTTTTTTGTTTTTGCTGATATTAGAATTAAGAAAGGGGTAGCAAATGTGTGGATATCATCTGGTTTATTATAAACATCAACAATTGCTTCTTTATCATTATAACTTAGGCCAATTTCTCTGAAAAACAAACGTTTACTAAACTGACTTTGCAGGTTTTCATTTCTGAGCAAAGAAAAACTCTTTTTTGTTGCTATAACATCCAGTGGCTCAGATCGTTTTTTGTGATCATCAGATCGCTGTTTATCTATGAACTTTTGTCGGTTTATTAGCTTTGATCGCCTGATTAGGTTTACATTATCTTTTGATAATTCCAAAAGTGTACTTTTAAGTAAAGACTTAATTTGTATTTCTAATTTTTCAATCTCATCAACTATATGCAGTTTTGTAAACAAATCATAATTATCAAACATCTTTTGCATCTGTGATTTTCGCATTGCCATCACAGATTTTAAGTTTATAGCATTTTCATTTTCACTGTCTGATTCATCATACAGCAAGTTATCAAGCTCCCAAATTGCTTTATGATTTTCATTTTTAGTGTTAAAGTCTGATTTGATAATTTGTGATCTATCAAATTCAAAAATATTATTGTAAAATTCGCGGCAGATGTCAACTACATCACTCATTATTATACTAATAATTTTAGACAATATCGTTTAAGGTAAATATCTGAAACATTGTTAGTCCCGGATTTGTTGGTTCAGCATTAACAACATTCAATCTAAAATACAAAAATTTGTTTGTAACAGCTACAAGAAATTCTTGTATAGTATTTCCAATAATATTAACATTTGGTGCAGTTGTATCCAAAGTTGTCCAACCAACATCATTGTTAGATCCCTCAAGTCTCCAGTTAAAAATTCGTTCTCCACCACTAGCTCGTCCACGAAGTTGAAATTTCCATATTGCAACTGCTGACGCACATTGAATTTTGATCCAGAAATTTGCTGACATTGAATTTGTGGCCCACTCACTCGTATTCGCTGACGATTGTAGATGATAAACAAATGCATTAAATGCATCAAAACCAGGATAAGATGATGATGATGATACAATAAATCCAGTACGTCTACTAGTATTTCCAGCTAATATTGGAATGTAACCAACATTGTTTTTAATACGAGTACCAGACACAATTTTAGAATCAACATAGGCCTTATTTGTGAGGTCATCTGCGCAAATTGGATTTGATGCACATTTTACAACACTACCTATGATCACAAGATTTCTTGTCATTACGTCTCCGATTTTGTTGACCACTGTGCTGCTTAAATTTAATAACGATGAATAAGGAACAGCATCACTTGGATTAACTGGTGTTGGCAAGTTTATTAATGATCTGTTGCTCATATTAAGAGATCCCGTCATTGTGCTTCCCGTTCTAAGAACAGCATTATCGTTCATGTACTGAACGCTTACAGCATTATCAGGTGCCCATGATAAATAAGTATTTAGTCCATTTAAAACGAATCCACCCATATTCAGCGAACCAATCATTGTGCTTCCAGTTCGTGGAACATACTCTGAAACTTTGGTGGTGAGTTGTGCAAAAGAAATAGCGTCAGTTGTATTTATTGGTGGATAACTCGTTGGTAGTCCAGTTATTTTAGCATTGTTAGACATTGTTAATATACCAACCATTGTATCACCAGTACGTTTAATATTCAATGATGTGACGTCGTAAACATATGTTTTGTTAACTAAATCCGTTGAACTTGTAGGAAAAGCCGATGACGTTATTTTATTTGTACCCATGCTTAGCGGTCAGGTCATTGTGTCGCCAACACGTTTAACAAACACTGTTGATTTATCGACGTATAATTTGTTGACCATATCAGTTCCATTTATTGGAACATACGTTGATGATATTTTATTTGATCCCATAATAAGTGCCCCTATCATTGAATCACCAAAACGATTAACATACGATGATGTTAGTGTATCAACATATAATTTGTTGACCATATCAGTTCCATTTATTGGAACATACGTTGATGATATTTTATTTGATCCCATAATAAGTGCCCCTATCATTGAATCACCAGAACGATTAACATACAATGATGTTAGTGTATCGACGTATAATTTGTTAACAACATCTGCAACATTTACTGGAACATATGATGACATTATTCTGTTTGTGCCCATGTTTAACGCACCCGTCATTGAGTCACCGTCTTTAAAAACATGACTATGATCGGATGTGATTAATTGATTTAGGCTAACCGCTTGTGTAACATCCATATCCTCTGGAGGATAATCTGTTACAAGTCCACTAATTGTATTACCTAACATATTGAGATCACCTGTCATTACACCTCCGGATTTACTAACTTTGGTTGAATCTAATGATAACTGACCTAAACTTACTGCCTGTGTATTATCCGGGTTAATAGCAAGGTAATTTGTTTCTAGTCCTATTATTCGACTATTTCTCATAATAAGATTTCCTGTCATTGTGTCGCCGTATTTTTTAACCAGGTTAGTTGTATCAGTTGGCGCCACACTAGTATTAACAACAACTTCACCAGCTGTTATTAACCCTCCATCTTTAGCATAGTATGATGCCATTTATTATTTATTCGTTATATAAATTTAATATGTTATACTTTGTATAAAATGTCAATAATAAATTTTGATGATCCAACACAAAACAACAGGACGAAGCATCATAACGAATTACCTGATACGCATTACCTGATAGTTGGAAGAACAGGATCAGGTAAAACGAATCTATTAATGAATAAACGAATCTATTAATGATCAGGTAAAACGAATCTATTAATGAATCAGGTAAAACGAATCTATTAATGAATCTTTAGCAAACAAAAATTTAGTTTACAGTCGAGTATATATTTATACTATAAATCCTCAACAACAAAAATATGTTATGCTTCAAAATTATCACGATAGTGTTTTAAAACCTGCAATGGGAGATGATATAATTGTTTTTAGATCTCCAGATGATGTTATTCCTGTGGCTGATATGGATTCTAGTGAGCATAAAATAGTTATTTTTGATGATATACCTCTTACAATGAAGGATACCAAACCTGTAGAATCATATTTTTCTTTGTCGAGAAATAAAAACTGTAATGCGATTTATCTTGCACAGGGATACTTTACTGTGCCTAAAACAATACGAAGAAATACCAGATGCTTTATTTTGTTTGGCGGATTTGATAATAATGATATAGGAAGAATCGCTAACGACTTTTGTGGGGCTGACGTTAGTAAAGATAATTTTATTAGATTGTATAGGTATGCCACAAGTGGTCAACATATTGTATAGGCATGCCACAAGTGGTCAACACATTGGTCAACACATTGGTCAACACATATGTGGTCAACACATTGTATAGGTATGCCACAAGTGGTCAACACAACTTCTTTATGTATGATAAGTACGCAACAGACCACAATAAAATGTTTCGAAGAAATTTGATAGAATTCATAAAATAATTTGATTATAATCTAAATAAAACAAATAGTAATGGAAAGATATTACATTGAACAAGTTCATAGTGTTAATGAACGAATAGCTGCCCTAACTAAACTTGCTGAGGCAAAGTATATTAATCAGAGATTATTTCAGTCTACGAGGCAAGGTGAGATAGAAAGTGAGGAAGACCTCTTAAGATTTTTAAAACCTGCCAGAAAATATGTTATTGGAGATGATATTAGCTTGATGCAAGCGATGCAAGCTGCACCAGCAGCACTACATGCGATACAAGCGGCTATACCACGTCGACAACCTCCACCACAACTACCACAACCAGTACAGCCACCACAACCAGTACGACGTTATCCATCATTTAAAATAAAATCTCCAGCTTCTAAAACTAGGTTTAGATCAGATAGGAGTCGTAAACCACCTCCACTACCACAACCACCACCAGAAGAATATATTACTGATGAAGGAGCAAAAAAGATTTTTCCTCAACATATGGAACAAATTCATCAATATGAAGAAGAACTTAGACAAAGTGTGCCACCTCCACTACCACAACCACCACCAGAAGTTGTTAAAAAAGAATATATTACTGAAGAAGCAAAAAAGATTCTTCATCATCAACGTCAACAACAACGTGAGGCAGAACATCAACAACAACGTGAGGTTAGCAACAACAAGAGCATGAGGCAGAACGTGTGGAACAACGTGAGGCAAAACTTGAGGCAACAACAACGTGAGGCAACAACAACAGCATGAGGCAGAACGTGTGGAACAACGTGAGGCAAAACTTAGACAACGTGAGGTAGAACGTCTGAAACAACATGAGGCAGAACGTCTGAAACAACATGAGGCAGAACTTAGACAAAGTGAGGCAGAACAAGAGAGACAGCTCAGACAACGTGAGGAAGAAAATGATAGGTATGCAGAAGAACAGCAGAGACGACGTGAGGAAGAACATGATAGGTATATTAAAGAACAACTAAAACAAATTGCATTAAGTCAACCTATAATTATTCCCGATCCTGCAGAAGAACAACTTAAATTGAGAATAGTATACGAAGAAAATCACTATTTACAAACTGATACGCAAATGAAAGAATTAGAATATCGCTTATCGGAATGAGTAAAACGAAAAAGTTAAAGAAGAGATAGGCAATATTGAAAAAAAAAATCATAGAATTTAAAGACGAACTTTTGAGAAAAGCTATGGAAAAAACAACACAAGCATTAACAACACTTCCCAGGATCTTAATCGTACAATTGATGAGGACATACGTAAACATTATTTATCTGAATTTGAAAGAAAAAAAGCATCATTACCACAGAAAGCTCAAGAACATAAAGATCGAATAGATGAAAAATATACTGTATTTCATAATCAGATAGATAGGGAAAAAGATCTTCTAAAATTTAAAGAGCAGAAGCGGAGATCTTTACTTACGTAGAGCTGCAGCAAAACGGGGGCTTGAGGAAAGTGTTAGTCCCGAGGGAAGACGTAAAATTCAAGCGAGTTACGATGATCTTTTACGAGCTAAAATAGAGCCTGAGTCTGATGACAAAGATCTTACAGAAGAAGAAATTCAAAAAATAAAAGAGGATGTTTATCTTCAACATCAAGCATATATTAAATCTTTAGAATCAATTGTCTTGGAGCCTGAACCTGTAGATTTAAGGGATTTAACACCAGAAGAACGAGAGCAGGAACGAAAACGACGTTTAGATGTGCAAAAGAAACAAGAACGACGTTCACGTGAACTAGGTGAAACAGGAGGGAAAGAGAAAAAAGAAAGCGAACAACTGCAGAAACGAAAACAACATGTGCATACACGAAATGAAATGGAAGATGAAGAGAAAAAGAAACGTGAAAAACAAAGGCTAGAACAAATTAACCTGCTTAAAAGAGTGATAGAGGAAATAAAAGATATTAAGGAATCGAGGGAAGTAGTGTATTAAAACAGAGGATCAAATTGAGTCTTTGGAAACTGGTAGACAACTAAGTGAGATCTCTGAAGAAATTACCAAATTAAGGCGAGGTGTAAAAAAAACTTTCATATCAAAAATTACAAAATGGAATATTAACTTTACAAAATAAAATTGAAACTGTTACCCAACAACTTAATAGTAGTCCCAATGATGTAAATTTACAAAACACTCACAGAAAAACAGAAAAAATAATGAATATATACAAAAAGGAGTTTGAAAACCGTCTTCAAGATCTTGAACCTGATGAAACACCGAATCTAAAGGGGGAAATAAGTAGATTAGAACAATCCTTAACAAGCATAAAACAGCAACAATTAGACCTGGAAGATAATCCAATTCACCGTGATATCATTTTAAAATATGAAAAATTAACCACAGGTAGGATGACCAGATCTACTGAAACATCAATTAACGTATTAAAAGAACATCCGAAAAGTGCGTATAGTATAAATAAGTACTTAGTTTTAACAGACGAAAAATAAATAAAATTCAATCAAGGATAAAAAAAATGCAACGTGTTAAACATGATGTAGCTGCGGGAGCTGCTCGAAAAGGTCGAGGTGTTTCTCGAAAAGGTCGAGGTGTTTCTCGAAAAGGTCGAGATGTTGGATTTCACTCCATCATTGATATGGATGCGCCAAAATCAGCAGTATTAAACAAACTATCATCGATACAATTAAAAAACGTAAGTTAAATTACTGCAGCTCGACAACGTAAAAAAGAAAAAAAAGAAAAACTTATAAGACTTCTAAAACCAGCACGCGACTACTTTATTGGAAAAGATGTAAATTTGATTGAGGCGATCAGGCAGGGCAATGGTATTAAAATATTTAAAAGTGTACGTGATGTGATTGATCGGTTAATGTTACTAATATCATCAAAACAAGCTGGTAATACTGGTGCTGAAATTGATAATAATATTGTGGAAATATTAGATTACCTGCGCGCAAATGCACATTTGACAGCAACAGAGTACATCACAATAATAAAAACCTGATAAACTAATGACATTGAAATAATGTCTGACATTGAAATAATGTCTATGACATTGAAATAATGTCTATGACAATATTGCTAGACTCAGATATGGTATCGCAAAATAGCGCTAATTTTAGAGTAACATTTTATCCATCTATGGAACTTTCTCCAGATACTCAGTACGAATTAGGACTAAATTCATCAACAATGTGGTCAGCTATTGATAATATTAAAAGTGATATCAACGACAGTATTATCCTGATTAATAATGGTATTAGTTATCCAATAAAATTACCTCATGGTAAGTACGACACGTGGAACATAAACAACTTTATTAAGGATAAAATGACTGAACTTGGTCTTAACAGAGATGATTTTACAATCAGTGTGAATTACAACATCATACGAACGATTATAGAACTAAAGGGTAATCTTCAAGTTAATTTTAATATACCTGGTAGTATTTCATCAGTACTTGGTTTTAACAAACAAGTATATGGTCCTAATGTAACTATAACTGGTGAAAATTCAATTAATATTACTCAAGTTACATCTGTGCTTATAAACTCTTCTATCGTATATGGGTCTTACTCAACAACAGGAGGTCGCGGGCAGACTATATATTCGTTTGTTCCTAGTGTTCCAACAGGTGGTCTAATTGAGATTATTCCAAAACAGGTTATTTATTATCCACTCAGCGTTAGTGATCGAATATCAGACATAACTATGTGGTTGACAGATCAATCAGGTAGACAAATAGATGTTAATAATGAGAAAGTTACATACTATTTACACATACGTAAATCGATTCAAGCATAGTAGTCGTAAAATAATCTAATTAAAATGAATAAACAATGCCGATGGTTAAATTTCGTAGATCACGACGTAAGATTTTAAACAAAAAAAGTGTTGGTGGATTTCTTAGTAGTAGTATATTCTCAAAGTTTATTGAGAAACTCACAGGCGCTGCAGCAAAAGTAGCACCAATTGCGCTTAAAGCATCAGAATCATTTGCTACTGGTGCGGCATCTGCGGCAAGCACCGCTGTCGGACAAAAGATTGCAGATAAAATTCGAGGAACTCCAAATCAAAAACAACTTAAAGAAACAATAAATGAAATTGCTCCAACATCTGAAATAGCACGTGCGATGTTAGCAAACACAAATGATTTGCTGGTGGAACGAAGGTCTGCGTTACTTAACCAGCAACAAAAATCTTTTAGTCCAACTTTTTTCTGATAAATAATGCGCTAATGAATCAATAATTTTATGTAAAGTAATATAAATAAGATGTCGATAGAATCTTATCTGAATATTACTGATACTTATGCAGTAGACACATCAGCAACAGAGTATGAGTTTATCGAATACCAGGAAGACCATCCGAATGTAGATGATAAAACTGGACAACTCATTCTAAGGACACGAGACGAAGACCTTTATTTACTACCACATAAAGGTTATATTGAGGTCCGAGGACGACTTATGACCGCAGCGGTACCGCCTGTGGCAATTGCCGCTGGTCTTAATGGAACTGTTGTTAATAATGGATGGAGTTTATTTTAAGAGGCAAAATATATTATTAACGATCAGGAAATTGAACACATACGTCATTTTCCTATTGCAAGTACAGTTATGAACTTAGTTTATTTTTCTGATGATTACTCGAAATCTATTTCAACAAATATGTTTTGGTTAAAGGATACAGCGCTGGGAGTAGCATACCATTTGAATTTAGAACAGAAGATGGAGTTCTAGCTGCAGATAATAATAATCTAATGGGTGATATTGCAGCTTTAGCTCCAGTTGATCCTACTGCTGCTGAGGTTGGAGATGCAATCAGATTAGCAGTAGATACTCAGAGAAACAGACTTTTTAATGAAGGGTATAAAAATAGGCGATTACTAACACAGAATAGTAATTTAGTAACATTTCTTCTTCCGCTCAGCTCCGTATTTGGTTTTTGTAAAGATATAACAACAGTTGTAAGAAGCATGCGACATAGAATCGAACTAACAAAAAATAACGATAATAACATAATTTTTAGAGCTCCACTGGTAGGTATGTTACGATTTGTAATAAATTATTTATCTCTCTGGATGCCAAAGACTACCCCATCCACACTTAAATCACTAGAACTCGAAACAACATTATCAGCTTACTTTAGAAAATTGTACTTCGAGCAGTGGCGTACTTATGAGCATAATATGCCGCGAGGAGGAGAAAGTGGTACATGGCGAATAGAAACCGTTCCATCAGAACGTTTACCACGGCATATATTTATAGTTTTTCAGTTAGCTGATCGTAATAATAATCAATTACAAAATAACATGATTTTTGATCAAATGTACACCTCACGAATACTCATTAGAATGGCATCCAGGCAATATCCTGAACGAGCACTCGAATGTGATTTTAGTGATGCAAATAGAAATGTTTCTCGTGCATACTTTTCTCTCATGGAAGCTATGCAAAAATATCAGGATACCTCTGACGGATCGCAGTTATCTATGCCTGAGTTTTCCATATTATACCCTATATTTCATTTTGACCTAACAACACATTCTGAGCGACTTATAGGTACACCTGCAGACATTGAACTTCAGTGGAACTTAGACACAGCTATGTACCGTGCTGCAGTAGTGGGTGTGGGAGCTGGTGGACCAGTAAGAGGTGGAGTATTAACCGATGGAGGATATGGATTAGCTCCATCACCTTATAATATTTATGTTCTTATCACATCTGACAGGTATATCGTTCTTGATGCGCTTAATGGAAGAATGTCAATCAAAATATAAATCTTTGAAAGATAAATCTTGAAAGATAAATCTTTAAAAGATTCAATTTTATCAACAGTTTTTAAATAATGCCTAGAACTACGCGAAGACGAAGATATGCTCGATCAAACGTTGGTCGAACAGGTGGATCCTTTGGCCCAGCACTAGCAGTACTTGCAAAAACTTTACTGCCAAAATTTTTACCAATACTTGGAACATTAGGATTAGCAGCAGCATCAGGTGCAATATCAGGTGCAACAAACAGAGCTGTGCAGGGATCTGGAGTAGGTACACGTAAAAGATAACCAGTTCGTGGATCCAGAGTAACCAGATTCGGACATGGAATAAAAAAAGCAGCACCTGTAAACTTATGGTAAATTTTGATAATAATCTGATCTCAGATTCCGATTTGTTGATCTCAGATTCAGATTTGTTGATCTCAGATTCAGATTTGTTGATCTCAGATTCAGATTTGTTGATCTCAGATAATTTTTTATCTAAACAAAATAAAATAATAATGCAGCGACAACGACGACGACCAGTATCAGTACTACAACGACGACGACATGGAGGATTTCTTGGTCCACTGTTAGCTGGAATAGCAGGTTCATTTTTACCAAATCTGTTAGGCATAGGTCGAGGAATGAGAAAAAAAAGACGAGGACGAGGAGCGGTTCAACCAGGATCAATGCATCCGCTGTCATTACCAGCACTAAGAGGGTATGGAGTTCAGCGAAGAAGGCGTTAAGTAATTTTGATATCGCAGACATGTTAAAAAACGTAAAAAATTTAATGGAGTTTTCTCAAAAGACCAACTACCAAAATCTAATAAATTCACAAATTGTATCATTAATATACACGACCATAATGATGGTATTGGCACTCATTGGGTAGCACTGTACGACAATTATTACTTTGACTCATATGGTCTTCCTCCTAACGATACTATAAAAAATATGTACACAGTTTTCCAAAATACAAAACCAAATTAATTAATTATTCGTCAAATCAAATTCAACCTACGGGAACATCAGCATGTGGATACTACTGCGTAATGTTTATAAAGCAGATGAGTAACTCTGTCAAATTCTTGATTTTATCACACAGCTTGAACCAAAACCAAGTTTAAACAATGATAACAAAGCAATAATTTTATCTAAACTTTAGTATAAATGTTATGCTATTGTTTAAAGTGCAAAGAAAAAACTGAAAACGAGGACGAGCGAACAGAAACAACAAAATATAGCAGACCAATAATAAAAGGAAAATGTATCGTCTGCGGATGTAATAAGAGTACCTTTATAAAGTCTCCAGATGCGGAAAAAATACTAGATAATCTCACCACAGTTGCGGAGATCTAGTTTTATGATGATTATAATATAATGGACTGTAACTGCAATACAAATTGTATTTGTGTGGAAGGTAATGCTCTTATGATATACTGCAACAACTGCAAAAAAAAAAAAAAAACTAAAATTGTTGGTGGTGCAATTGACATACACAGCATTATTGGAAAATTACCAAGACCAAAAGGTGGATGGACTCTGCCAAATCATAAGTACACTGGACCTTGGAATCCTCTTCATGAACAACTAGATGAAAACGATCAGCCACTTCCAGGACAAGAACCTTATAATCAAGTAGATGCAATTGCAATGAAACACGACATATGTTATCGTGACAGTCCTGATAAACACAGTTGTGATAATAAAATGTTAAACGAACTTGACGTAATGAACCCTAAGAATATGAGAGAGCTAATTGATAGGAAATTTGTTCAGGGTATAATTGGAGCCAAGTATAAACTTGGCATAGGTGTGTCCCAACAACCACCTCAATCGTTTATGAAACTGTCACGTGAACTACACAGACCGGCAAAAAAAAAGTTTCAGCGACGACGTGTAGTTCTAAATGCTGTAGATGACACTTGGGCAGTTGATCTCGCTGATATGTCCTCGCTTGCAGATGACAACAACAACAACAAGTTTTTATTAAACGTAGTTGATCTGCAGAGTCGTTTTGCTTTTAGTGAACCAATAAAAAATAAGATGGGCAGCACAATCACAACAGCATTTAATAAAATTATCACTGATAATGTGCGACAACCAAACAAAGTGTGGATAGATCATGGAACTGAGTTCTACAACAAACAGTTCGAGCAGTGGCTTAAACAACATACATATCAAAATATGTGACTGGTAATGAAGGTAAAAGTGTTATCGTGGAAAGATTTAATCGCACTCTCAAAGAAAAAATATATAAGTGGCTTACGGCAAGCAATACCAACAGATATGTTGATCAGTTGCCGCAAATTATTTCGGATTACAATAACATAAAACATAAGTCACTTGGTATGGCACCCACAGAAGCAATACCAAATCCGCTGCTGGCAAATGAAAATCTCTATCGCAAACATAAATTTGATGTTGGTGATCGAGTTCGAATTTCGCTTGTTAAAAAACCTTTTGAGAAAGGGTTGACGCTAAACTGGAGCGAAGAAGTATTTGTTGTTAATAAAATACTTACAACTATACCTGTCACGTATTAGTTAGTTGATCTTGGATCTATCAAAGATAGATTTGGATCTACCACTGGTAGATCTACCGAAGAAATCATAGGAAGTTTTTACGAACAAGAACTACAGCAAACAGATCAGGACATTTTTGTTATCGAAAAAGTTTTAGCAACTCGTGGTAATAAATCTTTGGTTAAGTGGAGAGGATATGGTGACAGTTTTAACAGCTGGATTCCAACTCATTCAATCAATCACATCAATGACAGTGCATCATAAATCCTAACATAACTATCAAGAATATCCTTACATTTAACAGGTTTACAGAGATTAGTAAGCTCTTTTTGTCGCTCTTTCGTAATATTAAGTAATGAAAAAATCCTAATAAAAATATATTCAAATTTGATATTCTTTTTACGACCAGGAATTTTAACATTTAAAAAACGTTTTATTTTGTTTTGAAACTGCTCATTTTCTTCTAGTGTAAAATTAAACTTTTTTATTTTTTTTGCTATGTGATACTTCGCATTATAACAGTTTAATTTTGTAAAATAATAAGGTCGTTTATCAACAACCGTCTGCTTATCATCATAATTATCATCAACTTCTCCAGGTTCCAGTTCATAAGGTGGACTCACACTATCAGGATTAAATATCTCGTTGAATCTTTCTCCAGAAGATTTAATTGGTGCTCGTGTCTTTGTCTGACCAACAATATCATCCATTTCGTTTAGTAATTTAAGCCGTGATAACATTATATATTTAATTAATATCTAAATATTATTGATAATGTCAACGAGATATATTACATATGGGTTTGTAATAAATATACCCAACTTTTATCAAACAATAATTAATAGTTTTAAAACAAAAACAAAGACGATACTCGAAGTATCAATGTTTCCTGTAAAAAATTACTTTTATGATATACACAAGGTTGTTATGACATTTGATGAACTTAACACTTTTAATATTACAGGAAAAGTTTATTTAGATTATAATCTAGAAACTTTACTCGACCATTGCAGGTTGTGCATGACAGTGGCGGAAGTATGTGACATACTAAAAATTATATCATTGTAATTATATTATAATTATGATTACAATATATCATTATAAGGGATATATCCAAAATAAGTCGGATCTCGAAGCGGCAATACGTTATATATTTTTTGATTCCAATAACAAAAAAGAAAATGTTGTTGTTGGAATTGCCAAAGACGGATTACTGGGGCAAAAAAAAGATAATGTTCTTCTGACAACAGCAGAACTAAAATCTTTCCGAGAAGATGGAGAGATATTAGTAAGTTGGGGAGTTGAGGAAATAATGTTATACATACATAACTGCATCAAAAAAGATGATTTTATTCGTATACTAAAGACTGAATCTGCAAAGAAAATTAACAATACTGGAATTTTATTTTACGCTGTAATCTTTTTAAAAAGGTTGTGTTTTTTATTTTATCTGCAACATCTTTTATACGTGCTGAGTAAACATCAAAATATTTACTTGCTGCATAAGTAGAATTAAATCTTAAATGAATCCCGTTTGTCAGATCTGTCGACATTACTGGTCGAACAGGCTGTCTAAAATTACTGCCGTATGAACATTTTCCTCGTCGAGTATTTTCTTTAGGAGTAACTAAATCCAAATTCTCAAGACGATTATCTGTTTTAATGTTATTAATGTGATCTATTACAAGACCCGCTGGTATTAATCCATTAAACACTTCGTAAATAAATCTGTGAGATCTCATAGTTTTATGTTTATGTTTATTATAATAAACTTTAACTTGTAAATAACCAAATTTATCCATATTACCAACAGCGTTTTTTGTTTTTATATGTCTGATAATTCCTTGGTCGTTCGCTTCGTATTTGTTGTAAACAGGATGTGGCTGATACTCGTCCTGCAGTCCAAGATTTTCTACATTATTATCTGTAATACTTCCATTAATGTGAAAAACTCGCTGCTCAACTGGGACTGGGCCAACAAAGCAAGTATAAATAAAATCTTTTACAAATATTTCCAAATCATCACTCGATATTTTGTAACCAGCTGGTGTTTTTACAATTTCAAAGTCAACTTCACAATCACATAAAACTTCACCTATCATTGTTCCATAAAATCCATCACAATTTGGGTAAGCGTGAAGCTGATTAAGTTCTTCATATGTTGGTGTAGTTTCCATGTTATACTCTGTGGTTTTTAAATATTTAATTAAAAAAACTGGTGTATTCAAAAATTAGAGAAATGATGTGTATTAAAATATATAACAATGCGGAAATCAGCACTAAACAAATCAACAATTTATCAGATTAAAAACATTGCGTCAGCGTTTGCAGGTTTAGATACATCGTGGCAAGTTGACCCCCCTCTAACTCAATCAACTGCAGCTGATCATAAGCATGCTCTATCGAATTTGTTAAAGACAAATTTAACAGTAACAATATCTCCAACAGATTTATACAATGCAATATCCCCAACAGTAATTAGTGAGCGAAATAAACATCACGGAATTAAAATCTTAGTGCAGTACAAAGTTATATTTATAAAACCAAATATGTCGTCAACAGATACCACAAGTAAAAACAAACAGGAGATTGAAGCTTATATTTCATCAAGGTCAAAGACAGTTCTTCTCGGCACAGACCTAAAAAAAATAATATCAAAAATAATTTACAACGAGCTCGATAATAAAATAGCAGAGTATGTGTCATCAGGTTCAGCGTGGATACTGCAAAAAATTCAGTCCATTATATTTCACTGACATAAATTTACTCCACTGCGAGGTAGCTCTTATGTTGAGCTTCCAGAACGAATTAATAACAGCAAATGTGTAATAAACGTTAAAAATAATGACAGCAAATGTTTCATGTGGGCAGTATTATCAGCGTTATTCACGCCTGACAAAAACCCAAACACAGTAACACAATATAAAAATTATGAGAACAAATTAAATTTTACAGGTATTAAATTTCCAGTTGAAGAGCAGCAAATACCAAAGTTTGAAAAACTTAATAACATCAGCATAAATGTGTTCGGCGCCGCAGAGAACGGTAAAAAGATAAATTATTATCCTCGAGTATTAAGTAGCAGAGCATCACAAATAACGATTAATCTGTTGTTTTACAAAGAACATTATTGTTATATTAAAAACTTTGTTGGTCTCGTTTCATCACAACACAACAAACATAAAAGTAAAATGTTCTTTTGTTATCGCTGCCTTCACGGTTGTCAAACACAGGAAATGCTTAATAAACATCTCGAGTATTGTGTTGATATACAAAAAGTAACATTACCTGAAAAAGGAAAAGAATCATTAAAGTTTACACACCACAACAACCAACTTAAAATACCATTTGTTATTTATGCTGATTTCGAATCTCTGCTAGAACCAGTCTCAACTGTAACTAATAGTTCAGACATATCATCAACAACAGAAATACAAAAACACGTCCCTTGTGGAGTCGCGTATAAAGTAGTATATGCTGTGGATCCAAGTTTATCAAAAAATGTTAAGTTGTACCGCGGAGACGATCCAGCAAAGTGGTTGTTAGAAAACTTAGTTATTGAAGCAGATGAGATACAAAGAATTTATAAACGTGTTAAAAAACTAAACGCAATGACAGACAAACAAAAATCTGAACACAAAACAACAAATATCTGTCATATTTGCAATCAAATAATTATATCAGACAAAGCTAAAGATCACTGTCACATAACTGGTGATTATCGTGGGCCAGCACATGACAAATGTAACATACATTTCAAGTATCCAAAGTTTGTTCCAGTAATATTACACAATTTTCGAGGATATGATGCTCATATTATTGTTAAAGCGTTTGATAATTCTGAGCTATGCGAAAAGAGAATAGATTGTATAGCAAATACGCCAGAAAAATATATGTCAGTATCGCTCAGCAATATGACATTTATTGATAGCTTGCAGTTTAAACCTGCATCACTTGAAACACTAGCTAGTGGTTGCAGTAGTTTTCATTATCTGGAAGAACACTTTGGTGCAAATAGCAACATCCTAAAACAAAAAGGTATTTATCCATATGAGTATATTGATAATTGGAACAGATTCAGCGAAACACAACTTCCACCAAAAGAACAATTTTATTCTCATCTAAAAATGGAAGGTCTATCCGACAAAGAGTACGATCACGCACAAAAAATCTGGAACACATTTAATTGCAAGACCCTCGGAGATTATCACGACTTATATCTCACCACTGACGTACTGCTACTAGCAGATATATTTGAGGAGTTTAGATCAACATGCTTAAATTATTATAAACTCGATCCTTGTTGGTATTACTCGTCCCCAGGGTTATCATGGGATGCTTCCCTAAAGTTAACACAAGTCGATCTAAACTATTAACATATCCTGATATGTTTTGCTTCATTGAAAAATCGATACGCGGTGGAATTAGTGTTTTAACTAAAAAGCATGCAGTCGCAAACAACAAATATATGAAATCATATGATCCTAGTAAACCATCGAGCTACATTATTTATCTTAATACAAATAATCTTTATGGTTGGGCAATGTCGCAGTCAATGCCAATAGACGGGTTTCACTGGATCACAGGAGAACAATACTTAAACGAAACTTATAGAAAAGTTCCTGATGATGTCGGATACTTTGTTGAAATTGATTTAATATACCCAGATGACCTGCACGAGCTACACAACGACTACCCATTTTGTGCAGAACAATTACTAATCACCGACGACATGTTATCTCCGGAACAAATTAATCTAAAAAAGCAATATGGACTCGGAAATAATTGTATGAAAAAACTTGTTCCAAATCTTATGAGCAAACAAAGATACGTGATGCATCATGTTGCGTTAAAGCAAGCTGTAGATCACGGACTCATAATCTCATATGTCCACCGCGTACTAAAATTTAGTCAGTCCTGTTGGCTCAAAGATTATATAGACTTTAACACAAACAAACGTACTGCAGCAACAACAGATTCAGAAAAGGATTTCTTCAAGTTGATGCACAATAGTGTATTTGGTAAAACGATGGAGAACATCAGAAAAAGAAAAAATATTGAGCTTATTAATAATCCCAACAGACGAAACAAGGTTATCAGCGAAGATACATTTTTATCAATGAATGTGTTTACGGAAAACTTAGTTGCTGTTCATAAGCGTAAAACAAATTTAAAACTAAACAAACCAATATATGTTAGATCAGCGATGCTAGATATCTCAAAAACATTAATCTACAAATTTTACTATGACCACTTCAAGGTAAAGTATCCCAATTCAGAGTTGTTGTTCAGCGATACAGACTCACTTTGTTGTTATGTAAAAACAGATGATCTGTACCAGGACATCTTCAACGATAGATCATTGTTTGATTTATCAGATTATCCAAAAGATTGTCCATTCCATTGCGACAACAATAAAAAGGTCATTGGTAAATTCAAAGACGAAACAAACTTCACTCCAATTACAGAATTTGTTGGACTTCGTAGCAAAATGTATAGTATTAAACTCGAGGACAACAAAAAAAAAAAGAAAGCAAAAAGAATTGCTAAAACAGTTGTAAATAAAAAAGTATCATTTGATGATTATCTTGGTGCGTTACAGGGTGAGCATAATCATATTGCAATGACAACAATAAACTCAGACAAACATAATATCAAAACAAACACAATCAATAAATCTGGTCTATGTAACTTTGATGATAAGCAAGTTTGCTACAATGGAATTAATACATTTGCATTTGGGTTTGAGGACATAAGTAATAAACAAATTTATGATAGTGTTCTTGATATAATTCTTAACTAAATCTTTCACAGATTAAATTTTATCTAAACTCGTATAAATAAAACCGCTTATATTTGAATCTTTCACAGATTAAATTTTATCTAAACTCTTATAAATAAGGCCGGATTAGTAAGGGATATAGCGTGGTTATGGCACAATTGATGTTGACGAGTGAAAAAACTGAGGATCCCCGCAAGGGGATCGTCAGGTTTTGAACGAGGATATATCAATTGTGCTAGAACCCGCTATATCCCTTACTACTGGGTATCAGATAAGGTTTTGATAAAGGTATTTCAAATGACATTTCTGACAGCGATGTCTCTGTCGCTATTCATAATCTGAAACATAATAAGGCATTCTGGGAAAGCTTTAGAATGTTTACTCTTGCCTGTGATTATGAAATTATTTAATATTGTTTTAATAGTGGAGTGATTCAAAGCAATTAGTGCACTGGAGTAATTAAGAAAAGAAACGGTAACGTCAAAGACCATTCTAATTATAGGGGTCTACCCCACTGAGTTGATTTAGAAATGCTTTTTTGACAATTATAAATCAACGCTTGAGGAATATTTGAAAGATATTAGTATACTTAATGAGGAGCATGCTGGCTTAAAGAATACCTATTCTACAGCATGCTGGCTTAAAGAATACCTATTATACAGCTTGCTAGCTTAAAGAATACCTATTGTACAGCATGCTGGCTTAAAGAACATCTATTCTACAACAGATTATGTTTTCACCTTTAGGATTCTCTTTGTTAATTTGTTAATAAAAGCAAAAACTTGTACAGTGCCTTCACTAACTACGAAAAAACATTTAATTCCATCAATCTATGTGCACTCTGGTAAAAGGGTTTGTTTTTCCTTATCAATGTGAAGATTTTGTTATATCAATTAAAATTTATAATAAAAGCAAATCATGTGTACGGATAACTTCAAAATGCTCTGAGACTGTCTCTTGTGATGTAGATGTCAGACAAGGACAATGCATCACTTGATTTGAGTGGCTATATGTCAAAACACAACAATTAGTAACAATGTACACGCGGCGGATGACGATACTGTTGAGGTGTCCTTCAAATTCTTTTTGCTATTACATGCTCATGATTCAGTTATATTTGCATAATATGCAGACCAATTCCAAATAGCCCTAGATAGTATGTTTGAATATTGCAATGCATGGGAATTATGAATAAATACACAAAGTATCAACCTTCTGATATTTTCCAATGACAAGCTTAGAAATATTCCTGATTTCACATATGACAAATTCGTATTTTGCTGTTGTGCATGACTTTGAATACGTTTTTAACTTGAATGGCAAATGTTGCTAGCGAATGCTTCTTTAGTTTTTGTAGTAAGGAAGTGTAGGATGCGTGATTCACTTATTAAGAAGCAACTGCATTTTTCTGGGGTTATGGTTTTGCCTATACTCATATATGGATCATGATTATCGGGTTTTGATGATTTGAAAATTATTGAATTGTTGCATACGAAAAACTTAAATGCTTTTAAGTTGCAAAAAGTGTACACAAAAATGCATGATACCTTATGGAGTTAGAACGATTTGCCCTTTATGCTGTTGTAAAACAATGGATTGTGCATTTTGGGGTAAACTAGTTATTGGTAAAAAACGATAAATTATCGCGCATATTTTATAAAGCAATATTGTCCAATGTTTGTAAATGGTATTTATCAGTATCCTTTATTACCTCGTGTTAGAAATACTTAAAATGAGTGTGGTCTATTCAACATATTCGATTATCAAACCTTTCACAGATTAATATGGCTAAAATCGATTATCAAACCTTTCACAGATTAATATGGCTAAAATCGAAGTAGAACTTGGACTGAAAGATCAGTTTAAACTCTACTGGCATGACTACGTATACGGCAGTTATAAATATGTTAACTTTTTATTAAGTCTGAACTTAAGTTTGAAAAGTACTTGACTATATTACCATTTAAGTTAACACTTTACTATTATTAATTAAGAACATGAAATCATAGACTACTAACAGAGCGTGGGAGATTTCATGATATTGACGCTAATGATAGAAAGTGCCAGTGTGCACTTCAGGTGAAGTGTGTTGACGAATATCGCTATTTTATGACTTGCCCATATTTTATGACTTGTCTATATTTTAACAATGAAAGCTACAATTTATATCAGGGAGTGTGTAATTACATTCAGATTGCCACAAATTCAAACTTTATTATAATACGAATAACAGAAACACTGTTTTGAAGTTAAGTACACATAGCTTGCCAATCCGCAAGAATTTTTGTACGTAATCGTATATTTATTATTATTTGTAGATCTGTATACTTTACTTTGTATTTCTATACATGGTCTGCATCATCATAATTCACTATAATACTATTTACTTTCTTTAAAACAGCAATATTCAACTTAAAGATGTTATATTGTGCTCACATACACTATATGTGGTCCTTGCATTTTTATCATTCAATCGTGAAATCTTGAAGTTGAAGTTGCTTCCACGTGGAACAAAACTAGCTGAAAAGTTGTATTTACAGTTACCATTAGCAGTAGATATTCGTTCCATATGTAGGTAGCTTTTCATTACTTGACTGAATTCAAGGACCAGGAATTCAACAAGTCTACGACCAGGAAAGACGCAGTTTCCCTAAACCCAATTTACTCGCACAAACAAAATATTCCTTCTCAGTTCCGAGTTGTTTCCATGTTAATGTGTTTCCATAACTAAGTTAAAAAGCAACCCACTGTAGGGATACATCGAAAAGTAGCGATGAATGACTTTAAGTACCTAACATTTTCTAAAGGCAAATTAATATTATCGCTAGCATTTGTTTCCGTAAATTCATATTCTTCAGTAGTTGATAATCAAGAATTCTGCCGGTTTATCATCTCACAATGTTTTGTTTTTTGGGGGTTTTTTTTATTTTTTTTGTTTTTTGTTTTTGTAATATAACAGTCACTTATATAAAAAACTTCAATTTAGGGTACTCATTTAGGGTACTCATTTTCTGTTTATGTTTTCCCTCATGGCTAACCATAACTTAAGCATCATTATATTAAATAATAACAGTTCATAATCTCGCAGCCATTATGCATGCAAAGAGGGATTCCGATAAACAATCGTTAACACGGATGCTCTTTTCAACGCTTATTACTAGTTCTCTATAGCAAATTATGGAGTGCTTTGTTTTGCGTGTGCTTTATTCCCGCTTACCAAAAGTGTCTGTTCCGACCTGGAATTATTCAAACAGACTAAATATGGCGGCCCCCTTTGTCCCAAATCTTGGTTTTCTCGAACCGAGGGCAAACTTCATTTACGCTCAGCACAGACCAATCACATTATAAAACCAAAATAAAGGTTCCCAAAGCACCAGAACAATGAACAAAAGTCAAAGTGTTCCTGGTTAGTGTACCCCTAGAACCTAAGACACGACCATGGTGTGTGTTCATGGTTAGTGAACCCCTAAAACGCGACCATGGTGTGTGTTCATGGTTAGTGTACCCCTAAAACGCGACCATGGTGTGTGTTGCTGGTTAGTGTACCCCTAAAACACGACCACGGTGTGTGTTGCTGGTTACTGTACCCCTAAAACATAGCCATGGTGTGTGTTGAGGCTTTGTAATGCCAACAATACAATTCTGAGGAATGTTAGTGTTTTGAAGAAGAAAAAAATGGCTTAAATAATAATGTGATTTCAAGTGACGACCAAAAATCCTCGCACAAGACGTAACCTTGGATGGTATCCATGTCCAAAACGTGCACAGGGAGTTCATGAACCATTGTTATGTCTCGACCTTGAATTCATTAAGCTTTGAAAACTAAGACTGAAAGGTTACAAAAAACTTTCATATAAAATATCTTTGAAGCTATAATAGATAATTGCATATCATTTATAGTTCGAGCTACTTCTTTCCTACATAATATTCCTACAAAGTTTGAAAATTTTGACTTTAGTGCCATTATGATTTTAGCAATTTAGCCTTGAGTAAATGTATTAGTGTTTTACATGAAAAGTTGTATGATTTCAAAACGAGTCCTGTGTTGTCATCTATGATTCATGTAAACTTGTTTGACATATGTCAGCTTTGCATGAAAAATTCATAACATGGTGGTGTAAAGAGGTGTAGTGCCAATGCTCTAGTAAGACTCTCGGTATTTTCTTGCCTATTTTGATTGGACAGTTCCTTTAACTATTGGAAGTGTTGTAACTTATTTCGAGGTCACAAAAAAGCGAGTCCAAGGCCTTCTCGGAAAATAGTCGGCAGGTGGTGGAGAAAATTTACGCATTAGCGAAGCCGGGTGGACATGATGACGGGTCTAAAAGGCGTTAGAGACGAACAACAAGGTGGCAAGTAATGAAGTTTCACAAATTACAGTTGATTATATGCGATTGTCAATAGAAAAATTCAAAGAAATGAACAATGACAAGACACTTGAAAGTAGTTTTGAATGCGTACAATCCAAAACAAGTTGAGTATTCCGTACAAGAGTTGCATAGCATCCTAAGCAACATGTCAAATATTTACAGTACAAGTGCACTGATGCCGCGGTACGCACCAGGAGAATAGTCTGCTTTTTAGGTGGATTCCAGAGACGGTCGGTGAAATTTGTACGGTTTTGATCAAATCATTATTTAGTGCACAGCCTGAAATCGATACCGACTAGATATTTATACACACAGAGAGTCGGTCGACATCAGAAAAAAATTTCAACTTCGGGAAGAACCTAAATCCACAAATCTCTCATCACCTGAGTATAGTAGCTTTCATATATTACTTTAATGCTGAGTTAATATTAGCCAATGCATTTAAGCTCAAAGGAATTTAATACGGCATAAATCGCGATTATGATGGTCGAGTGATCGCCTATTCGTTCGCTGATTAGTATACGCTGATGGGAAAGTCGAGGATCTCTCATAACAATGATGTTTCACAGAATAGACAGGTGAGCAAGAACCCGTCATGATTCTTTGGTGCTGCGCGATTCAGAAATGGAGGTTATACAAATTATTGAGATTTTTAATGATTCACCGGACGTAATTGTAGTATAGTGAAGTGATGCATATGATAATTAACAAGACAACTATGTGAATGAACGTAACAAAGCTAGCCAGGTGTCGCCTTCAATACTTTTGGTTGATTCAGCACAACTATACGCTCGTGACAGTATTCATGATCAGCCCAAGTACTAGGTCAATACCCAAGCCAGGGCGATTAATACAGCGGCAACTAAATCACCCACAAAAAAAGTCAAGTGTAACAACAATGACAATAACAATAACAAAGAATTTTTCATTTAGGTGAACGCCAAGGGAAAATGCGTTTCGAAACAAAATCACTCTTAGCATAGCATTCTTGAACACGAAAACAATGCAGAAAAGTATACCCTATCGATAGGTATAGGACTGGTAATAAGTTAAAAGCATCTTGTAAAAGGAGAAAAGTGAATATTAATTGTGCCAAAAATTTAACAGATAATAAACTTGCTTCTTTGAATGTTTGTGGATTGAAAAGGCTATTGCGTTTCCCGAAATGCGTGATTTTGTCCACAATTATGACATTTTGTCTGTGCTTGAAATCAAACTTGATGATTTAGAAGTGGTTTTGGTGCCAGGTGATATGCTTATTCATCAAACAAGGAGACAAAAATATCTTAGAAAATCTGGTGGTATTGGGGAGTTTATAAAAAATTAGCTGTTTGGTCCTAATACGTCTATGCATTCATCCAGTGACTATGCAATGTAATTAAAATTATCAAAGTTAATCGCTAATGATGAAAAAGATCTATTGTTAGGTGTTGGTTATTTACATCCTGAAAATTCAAAATTTTCAACTGATCATAATATTGAAATGTCTGATGCAGAAATCACATAAATGTGTACGTCACATGCCAATGTAATTTTATTGGGATATATGAATGCAAGCACATCCATCGAGAATGACTATATAAATATTGATAGATTTTGGGCTGATTATCTTGAATTTGACAATAAAATTTACAGAGTATTTTTAAAAAATTTCTTCCTTACATTCAAAACGTTTATCACAAAAGCGTGCTAGTGAAGATAAACCTTTGAAGAAGCAGAAACGAAATTTCCTTGACATTTGTAGATGTAATAATCATTTAATATTGTATGGAAGGTGTGGTATAGATACAGATATTGGTAAATTCAGTTTGCGTAATGCATCTCTGATTTACGATGCTATTTTGAGCGTGGAAGCCCTCACAGTTATCACAGATTTCGATGCCATTGATCTAGAATCGCTTTTTCGTGACGGTAATTCTTTATTAACCCTTCCTATTTCTATCCACTGTGCGGTAAAACGTAATCCAGGCCAGACACTTAACGGATTTATAAAACACTGAGATGAAGAGATAAAAGAACAATCTTGCACAAATAGAGATCTCAGCGATTTTGGTGAATCAATATCTTGTATTAAAGCAAAACAACGTATTATTGCTTCAGTAGATAAAACTGATATAAATCTTATTATCGAGCAATTATCATCCCTTTTCAGAACATCAAGTTATCAAAACATTTGAAAGTGTTACTCATTCTGGCAGTGGCGGCACGAGGTTTGAGACGCCCGGGGGCAATGTTCTTTATTGGCGCCACTACTGAGGCACCCGGGGGCAATGTTCATTAGTGGCGCGTCTACTGTGTCACAGAGAACAGTTTTTATGTCAGTTGCCACCACGCCCTAATCTACGCCCCGGTTACAGCTAAAAAAAAAGCTCCTGACGGCGCCCCTCCCATGCCCGGCGCCCGGGAGCAATTGCCCCCCCCCCCCCGCCACCTCCCCCCACTGCATTCTGGATTTGGTAGACCTTGATTTGGCACTGAATATGATACGTTAAGAATGGAATGCAATAAGGACAAGAATTTGTTTAACATTTACCCGCACTGATAAATGAGGGAACAAATGAAACAAAGAAGCAGATTATCTAAAAAAACAAATGAATAATAAGATCAATATTAACAACAATATTACCAGGAATATACCTAAAAAGCTTCACTCTAGGAAGCCAAGAGATTTTTTGACGATCATGAAC
This sequence comes from Margaritifera margaritifera, assembly GCA_029931535.1. Taxonomy (NCBI): domain Eukaryota; kingdom Metazoa; phylum Mollusca; class Bivalvia; order Unionida; family Margaritiferidae; genus Margaritifera; species Margaritifera margaritifera. Next base: position 330,711 of record JAQPZY010001340.1, on the reverse strand, counting down.
AAACAATTAGAAACGCAGCATGAACATTTGAAGAGTTGTTTAATTTTGTTTAATTCGTTTTAAAAAGAATTTAAAAAAGCCAAGTGAGTTGTAAATGAAAATTATGAAGTAGAACTTTAATATCAAGGATAATGATTAAATCCACAATTCCTACATTGCTAGTGATTAAATTACTCTGTGTGTGAATAAACTTAAGAAATTGTATCGATAATTTTGGTATTCTGGAAGGGAATCAGGCAGAATTTCGTAAAAGGTACTCAACAACTGATCATATTTTTGTTTTGCGTTCCCTCATTGACACTCTGAAAGTAAGAAAAAATAAATTATTTTGTTGTTTTGTTGACTTTCAAAAAAACGTTGGGTTCAGCTTGGTGAGTTGGTCTTTGGCAAAAGCTAATCAAATACAATACTGATGGACATTTTTTAGGATAATTTATAGCACATCGCAGGTATAAAATCTTGTATTAAGTTTAATGGTAAACAAACAGCTTTGTTCGCTTGTAATAATGATCTTCGACTAGAAGAATATATCTCTCCTTTACCTTTTTCGTTATTCCTTATTGACTTGTGTCAAAATAACAGTGATGAAATTCAGATTAATTTAATGTTGCAATGTAACTCGAGTTTTTAATTATTCTTTATGCAGATGATACTGTTGGTTAGCTACAATAATTCGCAAGTTTACATTCAGGAAGAAAATCCCTGGGCCTGGACAGAATTAAAATATATGGGTCATTATCTGACAGAGACCAGCGTGCTGGTAATAAATGTTTTCCTGCTTAAAACGGTTGTTGCATATTTATTACTGTAATACACAAAGATATGTGACATCTTTCATGGCAATCAATCTTTACAACTGGTACCTTTTTTTAGTCACTCTTTGGTTCTTTTTAATTATCATTAATGGGGGACGGAAAAATAGAGACCAAACAAGTAGACAATAGAAAAACATTCTTGTCGTCAGTATGACATGACTATTGAGTATTCAAATATACATATCCATAGTGACCACAAATAAATCATTAATGCATTTTATCCAGCCTTTTCATATCGATTCTTAAATTTTTTTCTTCATGTTTTGATTTTATTATGATATAATATGGAAATAAAATGAACTGAAATATCATCATATTTTTCAATTTACAAGCATTTTATCACGCAAAGCTAAAGTGTGGTATTGCTTTATTCATTTGTACAAACTATTTCCCTTTGAATCATTGCATCAGAATACATTTGTAACACACACATATATATATATATATATATATATATATATATATATATATATATATGTGTGTGTGTGTGTGTGTGTGTGTTTTTGTTTATGTATGCATGTGTGTGTATTTACTAATATGTATGAGCCATATATAAGAAAGCATAGTAAGAAACAAAGGTTATTGTTTGTAGCAAACATACAGAGATGAATGCAGTACATGTTTATGAAAACAGTGAAGAAGATTTTAACAGTTTTTTTTTTTCTTATACCAACTCTCAAATTGATAAACTGGGAAGAAGTCATTTGAAACAAAATGGTCATCCCTTAAAATGGAATGGTTTTGTTTTTGTGAACGTGCCTTTTGGACATTAGGGGTAAAATATTTTTAGTGTATCCGCCGATTGCCAATGTTTACATCTTCAAGTGGTGATAATATTGTTTTGCAGTAAATTTCCTTTACATATAGAAAAGTTAGTAACTGTTTTGGTGATAAAGAAACAATTCAATTTAATCAACTCATAAAAGATATACTTTGTTGTGAGATGCAAATGATGGTGTCTCGAGATAAAAGTGGAAATATCTTAAATATTATAAAAACCCATCTACACCATCTAAAGCTGTTACTTTTGAATTATTTTAGACAGATTACAGGATAACAGTGCATTTAAAATTAACAGAGCAGGAAACGGAACCAGGCGTCAAGTACCTAGTCTATTTTATTTTCTAATGACATCAAAATAGGATGCAATTAACTGACTCCGTGCAAAGTAACCGTTACTTTTATCACATAATTAATTTTTGGAATGAAAGGGATCAAATGTTGTCGGCAAAGTTCAAATCATTTCCTACAGGCCTTTCTGTCTTTTTTTGTCTTATTTTTTTCACATTTCATCTATGCTAACATTAGTCATAAAAAGATACGAAATAAAACAGAATTTTCTAATGACTCTTGTATTATTATTAACAGCCTCAAAATTATCTTTGCTTTAAACATAGAGAAAGAACCATGGAATAGGAACGTTGTTCTGGAGGAACGAGAAATTCGGTCTTTTGAGAGTATTGTATGTAAAGTAACTATTACTTCTCTGAAGTTAATATACCGGTCATTCAGTACTTTTTGACAAATAAGGCGTGTTTGACTTCTAGGAAATAAAGAAATTTTAAACATTAAAAAAAAATCATAACAATTAAGAAAAGGAACGTCAAGTTCCTTACCGTATATTGTCGTCCTCATGCAAATGAAGTCCCCATGTTCTCAAAAAAATCCCCAAAAAACAAGTCTGTCACGCGCAAGGCAATACACATGGAACAAGTGTTTAATAAGAGACAATTGAAAAAAAGGCATTGTATATATATCTATGACATTCGAATTGCCAGGAGGCAGAAACGAAGTCATTGTTTGACAAATAGATCTATTGTTATCTTATCTATTCGTATCCTCAATTAATGGCGTACTTTACTCTTGAAATGCTATTGGCATGACATTTATATTTAATAATTTTACATATTCCATGACGATAGTCTGTATAAAATTAGATCCACGGAGCGTTCATGCATTGACTCTTCTGTCCTTAAAAATAAAACACGTACCAATTTGTACATTTTTTGCGACTTTAATATGGGGATCATATATTATACCGCACGAGAAGGATAATTGTTACCCACACACACATATACTAAAACAACAGGAGCAAGTCCAAGGTTGACATCACAAAAATTAAACACATGAAACCAGTTAAATAAAGTTGATAAGTGAAGAAATAATGATTTGGCAGCTTTGACATACGGGCTTTGTTGGATTTCATGGAGCAAGATAAAGGCCCACGCAACTTACGCACAGATTGCAACTAACGTCAACCCATCTGCTTAAAGTACCTGTCAGAATAAAAATTTTAAATAAGACCACTAGGGAAATGGAGTAAAAGCAGTTCTTCCGGATTCTATCCCATTGCCGGAAATTCCATTTCTAGAGGAGAAAAACTCTTGATTAGTCAAGGAAAATAGCTTGGAAAAGAGTGATAGAATTCTTATTTCATGATAGATATTGAAAAAACAATGATTGACCTCGAAACAGAAATTAACAGCAGGAAGGTTAATTGACATAGAGAAACTGCAATAGTTTTCTTGCAAATGCCTGGTTGTTAATCCTGTTTCAGTAAAACATAGATGGAAATCAAGATCTGTTACATTAATAGGTGAAGGCATTGGCATTATGAAAAAAGTCAACACTTTCGCTACCTTTCAATTGACAGATGGAATACATTGTATATATATATATATATATATATATATATATATATATATATATATATATGTATGTATATCACGTAGGAAGCAGAAACAAAATCATAAGAATCAGGCAATGACTGTAACCGATTATCGGTCATTAAAAGAACTTAAATTTTTGTTGTTAATTTTGAATTATTAAATTGAGAAGAATAAGATTTTGTTTGAGTACGATCATTTCCACACTATTCTAAATCTGCAGGAATGTGAATAGAAATTGTCCTTTAGTACGATCATTTCCACACTATTCTGAATCTGCAGGAATGTGAATACAAAGTGTCCTGTAGTACGATCATTTCCACACTATTCTAAATCTGCAGGAATCTGAATACAAAGTGTCCGTTAGTACGACCATTTCCATACTATTCTAAATCAGCAGGAATGTAAATACAAAGTGTCCTTTTTTTCTCTTCACTCAGATGTGTTCACATTTTCAAACAGACTACAACACCGTGAAAACGATTGACAGTTGCCTGCCAGTGTTCTGGTATTATGATTATGTTAAAAGATTTTCTTGTTTGCAGTAAATCGCCGTTCGCTGTATACAACTGACAAAAACCATATCAATGGCATATGAACTTTAAACAACACGTGTGTCCTATAGCTGGGTACGATATTAGCATCTGGTGGAAATGAAGTCTTGCCATACCGATTCTGCGTTCAATAAACCGTGCCAATCAACAGTAAAACTTCTTTCATAACATCCATCTGTGACAATAAAATTCTGATCGTCAATCAATATACTTAAAGATTTAGTGTGCCTTTGATCTGGCTTCGCTCTATCCCCCATCCCCCCCCCCCTCTCTCTCTCTCTCTCTCTCTCTCTCTCTCTCTCTCTCTCCTTGCCAACAAAGAAAGAACACAGAAATATAGAAGAAAACCATAAAATCGATACAGGGTCACTCGAATTATTGTCAGAAAAAGATCGCCAAAGTTCATGTTTCCAGAGGAGTGAGCTTTATAAAAAGTAACTTTGCATGATGTTCAGTCCTCTACAGACATATGTGTCAACAATAAGATTGACCTATTGTATAATGATGTTGCTATTCAACCAATACGTATGCAAGTAAGTGCGGCTTTTGTTATAGTGAATGTACATGCAATATATTTTAATGCATTACATAGCACAAATGTAAGATAGCATCCGGGCGTATGGATATATACTACTACTACTAAGAATAATAATATTAATACTAATGTAATCAATTTGGGTCTGTTGCATTTTTATTTACGTCTCCATTTATAGGTTCGTTAGATTTTAGTGATTAGTTGTTTGATTGTGGGAAGTCGGTGCTGGGAAAATATTTTCCAACCCGAGTAATTAGCCAATTTCTAGGAACAGACGTCATAGTTACAGTTGTTAAGAGACTTTGCAATGGCATGGATTGGTTTGATGGTTTGAGATGGGGTCAGACTAGCATAAGTGGGCATGGAGCCAAGTAGTTCCTATCTTAATTCAGAGGTGTTGATTGATTGTGCCTTTCGGTGGGAGATATTTGTGACAAGAACTACTGTTTTGTGCCATGGAATAATTGGGAAGAGGTCATCCCATTGTTTGGAGATGCCTTTCATTGTAGTAGTTGGTGGAAGTACACGTGCGAAATGCGGTTCAGACTGCTGTTTGTAGGACTCACTGTACTAATTATACAGAACAACTGTGAACCAGTCTAGATACAATAGAGTATATACAGGTTTGGTGGTCCATAATTGGTTAATAATGAAAAGTAAAAATTTAGTAAAAAATTATTTTCAGAGCTTATCCTATCTGTACCTAAAATAAATAGAGGCAAGATTATATTGATGCAGTTTTTGTATTTGTATAGTTCCCTGCAATGGATGTTTGCTAACAAGGATAAGCCATGCAATTGTGAAGTTGTAGTTGTGACATTGTGGTGATTTATTTATTGATTAGAGAACATTCGTTTCTTGTCTTGGCGCGTTACGAGAACTTCCAGTTGACAACGAATGTTGTCGGGAAGTCCTTGGAAATAGGGGAAAACAAGGGATTTCCAGCCCAACGTAACGCAGGTGTTTGGTTCGCTCGGTAGAGGAACCCCCGTGCGTGTTACAATAATATCAGTGTTCAAATAAAACTGTTTTTAGACAAAGGCCCGGGGGAAGTGTCTTCATAAATATCGATAGCCCTAGCTCATATTCCACTAGCCCTAACTAAAATTCCATGTGCCCAAAATGACCCTATTTTTTTACTATTATTTTGACACAACCTTGAAATAGACATACTTTCAATATGAAACTAAATAAACAAAATCAGATTAAACTGACTCGTGTTTTTATTCGCCTCTCAAAATAGTTTATGTAAAGCAATGTTTCCTCCCGGTCCTCATGTCAACCTTTGTCGAATTGCTCTATCAATGTCCTCCTTGCTCACTGGATGTCACCCATTATCTAATCGCTCTATCAATGTCCTCCTTGCTCACTGGATGTCACCCATTATCGAATCGCTCTATCAATGTCCTCCTTGCTCACTGGATGTCACCCATAATCGAATCGCTCTATCAATGTTCTCCTTGCTCACTGGATGTCACCCATTATCGAATCGCTCTATCAATGTCCTCCTTGCTCACTGGATGTCACCCATTATCGAATCGCTCTATCAATGTCCTCCTTGCTCACTGGATGTCACCCATTATCTAATCGCTCTATCAATGTTCTCCTTGCTCACTGGATGTCACCCATTATCTAATCGCTCTATCAATGTTCTCCTTGCTCACTGGATGTCACCCATTATCTAATCGCTCTATCAATGTTCTCCTTGCTCACTGGATGTCACCCATTATCGAATCGCTCTATCAATGTTCTCCTTACTCACTGGATGTCACCCATTATCGAATCGCTCTATCAATGTTCTCCTTACTCACTGGATGTCACCCATTATCGAATCGCTCTATCAATGTCCTCCTTGCTCACTGGATGTCACCCATTATCGAATCGCTCTATCAATGTCCTCCTTGCTCACTGGATGTCACCCATTATCTAATCGCTCTATCAATGTTCTCCTTGCTCACTGGATGTCACCCATTATCGAATCGCTCTATCAATGTTCTCCTTACTCACTGGATGTCACCCATTATCGAATCGCTCTATCAATGTTCTCCTTACTCACTGGATGTCACCCATTATCTAATCGCTCTATCAATGTTCTCCTTACTCACTGGATGTCACCCATTATCGAATCGCTCTATCAATGTTCTCCTTACTCATGTCAACCATTGTTCAATTTCTCTATCAATGTCCTCCTTCTCATGTCAACCATTGTTCAATTTCTCTTCAATTTCACAAGCGTCACAAAACTTTCAGGTATTTCCTCTATCCCTTCATTTACAAATCTGCCTGTTTCTATTCTCAGAGATAAAATATTGCATAAGCCAAATCGAGTGATACTCATGTGGATACATTTGCGGAAAAGGAACATTTTTATTATTTCTCCAACAATTGTACCGCGATCGGACGAGACATTATACTATCAAAGCAGTGAGACGCTTGGCTGATGAACGAGATCCATTCACTCAGTTTTGGTCCTATATAGTCTGTTTCAAAGAATATCTATAACTGATTCCTGGTCTTTACAGGAACTCACTGATTTCCGTTTTCAATGTTGAATGATGAACTTTAGAAGGATATGATTTTGTTTTTAGTACTATCTTTTCCTTTCTTCTAAATCTACAGGAATGCGAGATACAAGTGTCATTTTACAAATCGGGAGTAAGTGAGTGGTACATTCTCAAACAGACTACAGCGTTTGTACGCCATGAAAACTCTGACGGCCATGAAATGTCTGAATGTTACCAGCCAATGTTGTGATATTATGATTGCTTCAGGCAATGATTGTTCGCAGTAAATCTACAGTCGCTGCAAAATTAAGCACTGGGGATTACCTTCGAAATGATGTAAGTAGTTCGTGTACGCATGTTAATTCAGGAAACAGGTCCGTAAACGAATAAAATAGGTGCTGATATTCGTCAATTCCGGCTCGAAAATGAGTTAAGACTTTTAACTGACTCAAAACTTGATTCATATTCCTTACATTTCTTGCAGTTCAACACTAATTTGAACGGTCATTTCACCACATCTTTGAAACGTCTGGGATGACGCTTAAATTTTACATTTTAGGACGTCAGATATTAAGACACCCTGTAACACAAAGGTGTTAGAAATTGGTAGATCTGACAGCTAATTGTTTGTTTTTCATTAATACCGCAAATTGCATACACAATATAAATATCAATTACTTATTTATGACAAATAAACTTCATATGTTTAAGCAAATGTGGAGCCACTTTAGTATTGTTTCTAATAAAACACAATCAACAATTTCTATATATTTAAGTCATTGAACGAATAGATTAAGGCAGTAATTGACCTTGAACGAACATTTTATGGCTTTTAGGTGTAAAATGGAGCAATTACAGCATTTAACTATGATAAAATCATACAAGCCCCTATGTAGTCAGATCCAGTTTTTTTTATCAAGTGCTGGTGGCCTGGATCAATTTCATTCTAGAGGAGTCAGATACCATTGTCCAGTATAAGCCATCTTAAAATTGGCTTCTCCATAATTTAAGTGCTATAAAAGAGTGATATGATCTTAGGATAGTGCTATAAAAGAGTGATATGATCATACGATAGTGCTATAAAAGAGTGATATTATCATACCATAAAGGGTATTATAGTTATTTAAGTACTATAAAAGAGTGATATGATCATACCATAAAGGGTATTATAGTTATTTAAGTACTATAAAAGAGTGATATGATCATACCATAAAGGGTATTATAGTTATTTAAGTGATATAAAAGAGTGATATGATCATACGATAAAGGGTATTATAGTTATTTAAGTGCTATAAAAGAGTGATATGATCATACGATAAAAGGTATTATAGTTATTTAAGTACTATAAAAGAGTGATATGATCATACGATAAAAGGTATTATAGTTATTTAAGTGATATAAAAGAGTGATATGATCATACGATAAAGGGTATTATAGTTATTTAAGTGCTATAAAAGAGTGATATGATCATACGATAAAAGGTATTATAGTTATTTAAGTGATATAAAAGAGTGATATGATCATACGATAAAGGGTATTATAGTTATTTAAGTGCTAGAAAAGAGTGATATGATCATACGATAAAGGGTATTATAGTTATTTAAGTGCTAGAAAAGAGTGATATGATCATACCATAAAGGGTATTATAGTTATTTAAGTGCTAGAAAAGAGTGATATGATCATACCATAAAGGGTATTATAGTTATTTAAGTGCTAGAAAAGAGTGATATGATCATACCATAAAGGGTATTATAGTTATTTAAGTGCTAGAAAAGAGTGATATGATCATACCATAAAGGGTATTATGGTTATTTAAGTGCTAGAAAAGAGTGATATGATCATACGATAAAGGGTATTATAGTTATTTAAGTGCTATAAAAGAGTGATATGATCATACGATAAAGGGTATTATAGTTTGGTTAATTCACTTCTGTCGTCTGTTTTATTGGATGAAACGCTTGACAAAAACGACATTAATGAAAAAGTTGCTAAATTCACAAATCTAATATAGGATGTAGTAAGTAAAAGTGTGCCATAAAAAACAGTTAATATGTCGTGTTCAAGATTCGCCCTAAATGCACAAATGAAATTAGAAAAGTTGTTACACAAAGAAAGCGGCTTTTACAATAGAGCAAAACGTACACAAAACCCTCAACATTGGTAATTATATCGTCAAACAAGAAATAGGATTATTAGTGAAATCTGTGAACCTATATATTTTCATAAACAATGGTTGACAGACAAAATAAAAAAATTCCTTATGTTGTGCAAAGGATTGGTGGAAAGTTATTCAAGATATCCAGGGAAGGTCTAAGAAGAAATCTTGTGATTCTTTGATTGTAAACGGGGCTACAGTAACATATGATTGAGAGAAAGTTAAAATATTTAATGACTTCTTATGTGAACAGTCTATAATACAAATTGATAATATAACACAATGTCAAGTTCTTGAACGAGACATACATCAACTGCCGTACCCCACTCTCTCTTGCATTAATATTAGTGAAGACGGTATATAAAATATCATAATCGGCTTGAAAAATTCCAGGCGTGTGGTCCAGACTTATTGCATTCCAAGATACGTAAAGGAATTGCAAGCTGTATGAAATATCTTCTGTGTCGCATAATAAATATTTCTCTTGAAATTTCAAGATTTCCAGATTCTTGGAATCTTGCAAATATGGTCCCAGAATAGAAAATCATTTGATCAAGAAATGTTTCAAATTATCGTCTAATATAATTTCTTTGTATTTGCCCAAATTGTTTACATACTTATAGTGTTCAGCATAGTTTAATTGCACCAGATCAATCAGGCTTTACACCCGATGACTCTACCACCAATCAGGCTTTACACCCGATGACTCTACCACCAATCAGGCTTTACACTCGGTGACTCTACTACCAATCAGGCTTTACACTCGGTGACTCTACCACCAATCAGGCTTTACACTCGGTGACTCTACCACCAATCATTTACTAGATATTTATGATACGATTTGCTTAGCTTTGGATCAGGGAAAGGAAGCTACAACTGTTTTTCGTCGATAAAACGTTTGAACGTGTTCATCACGCAGAATTACTTATTATACCAAAAAATATCGGCATTCAAGGTAGATTACTGTTGTGGTTGGAACATTATTTATCACTAAGAAAGCAAAGAGTTGTCCTGAATTCCCGATTTTCGGATTTTCAAACCACTAATGCAGGAGTCTCTTGGACCAGTATTGTTTTTAATACAAATAAATGACATTGTAAATAATATACACTCATCATTTGGACATTTCGCTGATGATTTCTAAACTATATATAATCGTTGAAAATCCAAATGAGGCTGGTCGAATTAATAATTCGGACATTAAAAAAGTACATGACTGGTTCAGTAATTGGCTAGTGACTATTAAACCAGATAAAACAGAGTCGATGCTTATAACACGAAATCGTAATCTAAATAACCATCCTATAGTGCAGATGTCCAGCAAACGTATTCAAGAAGAATTCCAACATAAGAATTTTGGTATCGTTTTCACATATCAAGCATTTGTCTGAAAAGGCTTGGGAAAAAGTTAATGCTCTGAAGAATTTGAAATATAGATTGAATCGCTTGTCCTTGGAAAGAATGTATACATCTTATATACGTCCTTTGTTTGACTATGTTGATTGTATCTGGTATAGTTGTACTATACCAGAATATGATCATTAGAAAAAATAAAATTCGAGGCTATGAGAATAGTAACAGGTGCTACTAAGAGTGTGTATCAAATACTACTATATGCGGAAAACGAGTGGGATAGCCTGAATTCTCAACGTTACAAGCATAAATTAATTCAGTTGTTTAAAATAGTCCATGGTTATGCTACAAATTGCTTACTATACGTAATTCTAACTTTGTTATTAACAACAAAACATACACCACTCGATCATCGAATACTATTCAGCCCCTATTATGTAGAACTAAACTGTATCAAAATTGATTTCTGCCTTATACAATTCAACTAGGGAACACGTTACCAATATAAATAATAAGTAACAAAATTTCAAAACTTACCTGAGTCGGACTGAAATTATAATTCGCTCGTATTATTACGTTGGTGTCGGGTCGATCAAATTCTGCATACGTGATTGAAAACCAAATGCAGTGGTTTATATAACGATTTATTCTTAAATCATGATTCCAACAAAAGGTTCTGTACATGGTGACCGATTGAAACAGCTGAATACTTTGTAATAGAATGTCAAAAATATACAGCTCTAAGACATCATCGAATTACAATTAAAACGTTACTCTGTACTCTGGTGAAATTCATACGCATATATTTATGGAAGTGCATACCTTCCTAAAATTATCTAAACGCTTTTCAGATTAATATACAGATCACAACCAATTACATGTATTCCATCTGTTCTCACTATTATATGATCTCAGCAGTAATTATATATACTAGAACTGGTCATGTATATATTTATATTTCTATATGATCTATTTACTTTAAGTCAGTCGACAAATATTGATGTTGGAATTTCTTTGTAATAGGAGAGACAGTTTTTTTTATAATCTTTCAACTCTACTGAATCCATATATATATTGCGTTGTTATGATCTACTTGTGAAGATGTTTTCTTGAATAAATATGGTTTGTAAAAAAAATCCACAATGAGCGCAGACAATGCCACTGAAGTTGCTCCTTTGGAATAAAGCAGGGTTGGCTATAGATGACATTTCTGAAGGGATGACAAAATTGATTATGGACTCTACAGGAGAATAAAGCAGGGTTGGCTATAGATGACATTTCTGAAGGGATGACAAAATTGATTATGGACTCTACAGGAGAATAATAACTACAAAATTGATTATGGACTCTACAGGAGAATAATAACTACAAAATTGATTATGGACTCTACAGGAGAATAATAACTACAAAATTGATTATGGACTCTACAGGAGAATAATAACTACATAATTGATTATGGACTCTACAGGAGAATAATAACTACAAAATTGATTATGGACTCTACAGGAGAATAATAACTACAAAATTGATTATGGACTCTACAGGAGAATAATAACTACAAAATTGATTATGGACTCTACAGGAGAATAATAACTACAAAATTGATTATGGACTCTACAGGAGAATAATAACTACAAAATTGATTATGGACTCTACAGGAGAATAATAACTACAAAATTGATTATGGACTCTACAGGAGAATAATAACTACAAAATTGATTATGGACTCTACAGGAGAATAATAACTACATAATTGATTATGGACTCTACAGGAGAATAATAACTACAAAATTGATTATGGACTCTACAGGAGAATAATAACTACAAAATTGATTATGGACTCTACAGGAGAATAATAACTACAAAATTGATTATGGACTCTACAGGAGAATAATAACTACAAAATTGATTATGGACTCTACAGGAGAATAATAACTACATAATTGATTATGGACTCTACAGGAGAATAATAACTACAAAATTGATTATGGACTCTACAGGAGAATAATAACTACAAAATTGATTATGGACTCTACAGGAGAATAATAACTACAAAATTGATTATGGACTCTACAGGAGAATAATAACTACACTAACCCTCATCTACTGTTTTCTGATCTGCGTTTTTGTAGCCAGACAGGAATCTGGGCAAAGGTCATTGAAATAGCAAATGTGCTAAGAGAACCAAAAATTTCGTGTTGCAGGAATTTCGTAACTCATTTGTTAAATGCTTTTGCATATACAAAAATTGGACGTAACAAAACAGCAAAAACGCAATGTTAAATATGTAAAAAAATGTTCCTGACGGCGCCAGATCTATAAATTTTACAAAGTGATTTAGTAATCCGCTTTTTGAAATTCTTCTAGCACTTTCGATGCCACTTCTATATTTTGGTTCGGTTGGGCTAAGGCTTTAATAGAGTTCGAATCTTTTCTAGCATCAGAAAATTTTCAAATGAAAAATCACCATCTCCGTCCTATGTAAACAGTGTTCTCACGGCATGTCCACTCGGATGTGAGTATTCTGTCTTACATCTTTTTTCTCTCAACCTCGTTTTGGGCTTTTACTCCGCATGATTTGTCGTGCGTTCATGGCATTTCCTTGATAGTTTTGACTTATTGCAAGGAAGTTTCTTTGGAGTTAATTTCTTCTTTCTGGGAACTAGCTTTTCTTTTTACATATGAATTTAATTTTTTTTATCTCAATTAGCGTTCGAGAACAACGTTCATGGACATGATATGTAGTATCTTCATCGTTCATGGACCAAAAGCTATTTAACTTCCATTTGGAATCAATTTTTGAGGTTATTTTTCATTGATCAGTCTGATGTATTATGAAGGTCTTCAAATAAATACACAGCCTTGTGTCCCATATTTCATAAATGGTATACTGCATTATTTTTTTATTTTTACTGATTTCAGTCAGATCACTGAAAACTATGTACAGTCATTGGTATCAGATTCAAGAGAAATAATTAAACTGACAAAATTTGGAAGATGTTCACCGTTTTATTCCAGGAGAACACTTTACATTGATGTGCCACGTGTTTACACTGTAAATGACATTTACGGACACTAAAGGTCAGCGATTTGTGTGGATATTAAAAGAGGGTCTCAGATGAAATTGATATTGAAAAATATGCCGATATTTTCTTTAAGATTTTCATGTGACGGTTTTATGAGGTGGCTCTGCCGCTTATTTTCTTAAAACAAAACTATTTTCTTCAGTACTCTGTATCACTTTGGTATGTGAAATCTATACAATGTAAATGGTTAGAACTGTAAAATTATGTATTTCCATTCCTTACAAGTGGTCTGCATTTGTGACAGTAACTTTGACTTCCAATGGAGCAACCAACACGTTGGATCACATTTCAACCATGATCTGCATGCACGTCTGGGATTGATTACCCTGATCTGCATGCACGTCTAAGATTGATTACCATGATCTGCATGCACGTCTGATATTGATTACCATGATCTGCTTGCACGTCTGATAAATAGCTTCGTGATGCACCTTTCGCCAGGACAAATCTAAACCAAAATTATTCAGTTTTGAAGAAATCTTGTACGGAATGGAATGTTCTCCCTTTGGAAATTCGGAACTACCCTTCGTCATGCTCTATTAAATCACACGTAAATAAGTATCTAGAAAAAGTCCCATTCTATTACTATCAGAGTGAGATATTAGCACAAATTATGTACACAAAACTTCGACTAGGTTAAAGCTTATTAAACGACGACCTTTAAAAAAAACCTCTTGTCATTTTCTCTTTGGCAGTACCAAATATATTATAATCAGAAACAGAACAATAGGAACTTTGTCGCATAATATAGATATTACTTCGTTAATAATGGGTAACCCTTTGCTTGAGGTTAATGAGGAGAATTTAAAGGCGGTCCACAAGTACATAAGTTTTCAACAAAGAGATTGGTTTAATCAGTATTTGTCTAATTATACTAACTTGATATGTCTTGGTACGTATTTAGTTACTACATATATTCCACCAGAGCTGACGATAATAGTCCTTTATCTACCCCCTTCCCCTAACCAACATTTTTATATTTTATCTTTTAAGAATGCAGTAATACATTTCTATTACACTTGCTTTTTAGATAATATTTGATATTATTGCAATATTGCATATACAACTTTTAAAACAAAATATATTATTAGCTTTTATAAATGTTTGCAATCCTCTGCTTTAATTACTCACGTCAGCCACATTAGCAAAGTTAAGATTATTGTTAACGAGGAGTGAGCTAGAAATAAGCTTATGCTGCTGCAAAGTCCTCTATATCTCTTGTTCGACTATTATGTAATTTCTAGGATGAATTATGTAAATAAATACTGTTAATATCAACCGTTCGAGCTGAAGCCTAAGTCTGTATGCAGGGCTCAGGAAAACAATTCCCAAGCACTCGCCCCCGGGACGAGAGAGTTGCAAGAGCTACTCGTCTCTGTCGTCATTATACTTAACACAGTATACTTCTCCACTACAGTGCTTACGCTTTTACTAACGAACCACAGGTAACTGGACAAGCTTGTTACTAAAATATCATGGAAATAGTATGTTATAATTAGATAAACACATAATAAGAGACAAAGTTCGTAACTCGAGAAATTGCAGTTGCACATATAACTCTTGATTTCTTAGTGGTATTCGCGTTCGCTGTGAACTTTTCAGCAATCCAGGTGTCATAATTTTCCTTTCAATGATCTATCACACATCTATATGAGTTAGATATGGGAGAAGTTAACAGACAGCGAATGTCAAAATATTATGATTTTCGTATGCTCTGACATTGTTCCGCTTGCCCCAAATCACCAGTATTTTCAAGACCGTGTAGCTATGTTAATAGATTGTCACGCCAAAGAAAAGACGCCAGCATATATTTATATAAGTATGTAATTACGTTTTACAAGACGAATGTCAGTAACTTGCAATTGAAAGAAGAATTCCAGTCTTCTCAATTTCTTCCAGCGTTCGTGCTAAATGGTCAGTTTTGGTCAATCTTCCGTTCTAAAGAGGTACACACGAGCGCCACGACAAGGAAGATTGTTGATTGGCCAAAAAAATTGGAACATATCTAGGTCATTATTCCAGCTAGATTTCGACTAATCGGTTGTTGCCTCGACATTATCTGCTTTAGAAATCCATTTCAACAGCATGCATTGCGTGAAAGTTGGTGGGAATCGGCTGAGACACTTAAAATACTCAATTCGAATGTATGTTGGCAAAAATTATCTTCTGACAAGTAAATTACATGCGCATATAAAAATAGTTACTACAATCTTCCTTTTGGCATGACAATGTATCAAGACAGATTCGGTCTTGAAAATACCTGTGACCTGAGGCAAATGTAATATTGCCTGACCAGATGAAAAATCACCCAAATTTCGCTATTTTCTGTCTCCACGTCAAAATGACAGCCTAAATTACTGAAAAGTGTCACTATAAATGCAAACATGATTAAGAAATCTAGGGCAAGGTGTGAAACTGCAACAATAATATGTTAATAATATTGAATTTTAATATCAGGCTTACAAACAGGTACCAGTGTACAAAACAAAAATCCATTTTCTTTGCAACAAAAAGGCTGATTAGGCATAAGTTATTTATAACTGACGCACGCCAGATGTTAAGCAATGTTGCATTTCTGTGCTTGTTAAGGGTAGAAAAGGCACTCAGATTTATTATCAAGGTTTGATTCAGCATCTACTCTAACCAGGGACGAGTACGTATTAAAGTTTTACTCTGTCCAGCCAATTTTTACCCGGTCAGGGCGAGTGGACGAGTGCTTTTCCTGAACCTTGCATAGTATGTAATATTCTTAGTTTTCTTACGATAATCTTGTGACATGGTAGATGACATAGACGTTTGTATGTTCATTTTCGTTGTGAGAATGCATTTGATACTGGTACATAGTTTTGAATGTTGCTCTGGTATTTGGCAAGATCGGTCTATGAATATCAAATCTATTTCAGTTCTTTAGAAGGAGCGAAGCTATAATTTCAATGCATATTTAAATTTAATGGGTAGTACTTGTTGTTCACCTTTTAGCGACGACTATTAAGGTGAACAATAGCCAATGATTTATGACGATAAAGAATTTTATAAGTTTAGAGTTTCCGTTCCAGTCACAATAAAGAATTGTAAAGGGACACCTTCATCAGGATTAGAGATTAAACCCGTAACATGATGATATCCTTCGGCTGGAAAGTATTGCTAATGTAAATTTAATATAATTTATTTTTCTAGTTTGTGCGAAACTAGCAGTCGTCTCAATCAGATGATATGTGTAGGCTTAAGTGCTGCATTATATAATTTTTAAATGCAGCATTAAACTTTAATTCGGACCATAGGTTATAACCGGTACCTGAAATCTTGTTTGCAAAAAAGGGGAGATAATTATGTAATATAAAGATATATGGGGAAAATAATAAGTCGTAACTTACCATATGTTCTGAACACAGCAAGCCGTGAACAGTGCGATGATATGTCCTCTGAGACAAGAATAATGAGCGGGTTTATTAAGTATGAGTAATATTGATCTTAGAATAATGTCACTCAAGTTCCTGATCCCTCGGAAGGAAAGTAGCGATGCTTTGCAAGATACAATAGAAATAAAAACATAATACATCAGATGTGATCTATCTATCTATCTTCTCTGCACACCAAACTACATGAATACTGATATAATTGGAAAGATAGAAAAATAAATTACTATTGATGAAAACAAATTCATCTGTGGTAAATCATAACTTTACAATCACGAAACAGTAAAACATATACTATAGCGTCGGTTTTCCGGATATTTCTCTCATTCTGACCATTACCGTGTTCCCATATTTTTAGAACTTATTTACAATACAAATGTATATATGAATGAAACTTATTTGCCGATAAGGCACCAACATTGAATACAGAGTAACATAAATCAGAAGCAAGCACAATGGAATATAATCCCATGCAATTATAATCACAATGCTATTAGGAATAACTAAGTTATCTTTTTAAAGAAAAACAAATATGTGTAATATGAGAGGAGAAGGAAGATATAGAGATATAGAGAGAGAAAGTTTTAGATTTTGTGGTCTAAGATATGCTATTTAATTTAGATCTGAGGAGGGTGTCTCTCAGATTTTTTGGTATGTTGAAAGCTGTACATCTGAGAGACATTTTCGTCACATCAGAACTAAAACCCCTCACAAACCAAATTTCAAATGGATCTTCCAAACCGTGTGGGAATAAAAGATGCAAGACATACCAAAACAGGATAAAAACTAATGAGTTCTCCAGCACAATAAAGGGCAAAATTCAGTATTCACAGCAGAACCATCATATGCGAAACACAAAATGTTATATACTTCATAACATGCCAAATTTGTTCAATCCATTATATAGGGTAGACCGAAAACTAGAAAAGACAAAAGAATGGGCCTACATAGATGCGACTTGCAAACCCCGAATTTGCTAGAAGCTCCCTTGCAGAACACGTTTCTTCCCCTGGCAATCATTTAAATGACTTTATCCTGACTGGAATAGCCCACAATCAAAATTGCAACCTCGAAACCAAAATAGTAAAGGCAACTTATTATATTCGTCGACTCAGAACTCTCAGACCAGGCGGCTTGAATCCGGAAGAATAGACACCCGTTTCTCTCTTCATGGTTACATTTCTTTGGAAGGGTTTAACTTCATAGGAATTTTGTGCAGTTCTTGGTTTCTACATGTTTGGAACGTCACTGTTAATTGGCACCATGTAACCATTCTTGTGCAGAGATGACGTTAATCTCTAATACATACATATCATCTCATTGTTAAGTTTGGAAGCGCGTTATCTGTACTCTTTGGATTATAACTGTATAATAAATATTATCTGTGACAACAATTTGGGTTGTCATGCATTGATAGTATTGCCATATCATGTTTCATTTCGTTTGTTTCAGTCAGATAGAAAGATCACATCTGGGCAAGTTAAAGCAAAAAAAAAGAATATTCTTGCCTAATTGAAATATCGGATTTGCCAACTATAAATAATTCAAAGTATGCACTCAGTATTCTGCCTTTTATAAGATATAATAAAATTATATTCTTTGATTTTGTTTTCAATAACGCAATAGTATGTAAATCTGTATGTATGTATGTATGTATGTATGTATGTATGTATGTATGTATGTATGTAATTACATATATATATATATATATATATATATATATATATATATATATATATATTGTTTATGTTTTTTTGTGTTTGTAATTAATATTTGTTTGTGGTAGATCTTGAAAGCGCTTAGCTTGATTCTCAGACTAAATTTCAATATTTTCCAATAAATTACAATATTTAACCGTCTTAAAAACAAGAGTACCACTGAGGTTAACTGGAAAATTATAAGACCTTTTCTAACTAATAGTTTTAAAAAATGCTCTTCAAATGGAGAAAAGCGGTTTTATCGATGCCCTGGATTGCAAACAATATTAGAAAGCTTGCCCTGGATTACAGACAATATTAGAAACTTTTTTCGTAGAAGAAACAAACCTCATGCTAAAGCAAAACTTACCGGCAGTGAAAGATTAAGATCAAAATGGAAACAGTTAAGAGCAAAAGTTAAAGAAAAAGTTAAAACTTTACATAAGAACTATGTCAACAACATGATTGGGAATCAAAATTGGAATTCGAAACCATTTTTAAAATACGACAACAGCCCGATGAAAGATTCTCAGGACATTCCTCCATTTAAGATATTTTCCAGATTAACAGAAACAGATACAGGCAAGCTAAAACACTGAACATTCAATTATGCTGTGTTTTGCCTATAGTGGTGACATTATTACACCATGTGTTTTTCTCAAAGTACCAAAACTGAATAATATAGTAGTAATATGTTTTTGAGTTCGAAAGTTGCTACATATATTGAACCAATCAAAATATTGTTCTTAAGAATTCGTGCCAGTGCTTACACACCGTTTTCAACAGTATTTGGACATTTGCAAAATCTCAAAGGATTGGTCTTTGGCAAAAATATAGTGACTATTCAAAATCGGTGATAGTGCAATGGCCAGTAATTACCATCGAGTCTTACTCAGAAGTGTTCTTTGCACAGTGCTTGTGCATATTGTCCGTTCTAACATCATTATGTACTCAGACCGTTTTTATATTGTATCTGGCAACAACATGCCATCCAGAAACGTCACAGTTTTGAAACAACTGTGTTGTGTAATCGGTGAATGGGCTAAGCATTTAGGTAAAAGTGACCAAGAAGAGAGCTTGTATAAGACTTTGAAGAAGTTTTGACACTGTCCTCCATAAATTGACAATATCAGGATCAAATACACAGAGACAAAGAGCAAATAAAAATGTATGCCGAAAGCTTCTGGATGCATACTGCTTGTAATTGTGAAAATATACAATATTGTGTGTTATTAGTGGAGTGATTCCATGCAGTTTATATACTGGAGTTATTACGATCCTATGTAAGATAAAGGGTAATGTTAGTGACCCTTATATATATATATATATATATATATATATATATATATATATATATATATATATATATATATATATATATATGTCAAAAAACAACAATTAGTAACATTGTACACGAGGTGTTAGTGACAGTTATCTATATGTCGAAACACAACAATTAGTAACATTGTAATGGGTAATGTTAATGACCCTTATCTATATGTCGAAACAACAATTAGTAACATTGTACTCGAGGTGTTAGTGACCTTTATATATATATGTCAAAAGACAACAATTAGTAACATTGTACACGAGGGGATTGATTATAATGTTAAGGTGTCCTTGAAATTTATTTGTTATTTAATGCTCATGATGCAGTTATATTTCCAGAATCTGCATACCAATTCCAAATAGCCTTATATACTGTGTTTGAATATTGCAATGCATGGAATTTGGTATCTTGATGTTATACATAATTTTAATTATTGGGTATACTTTTTATCTTTATTGGCAAGGTTGATCAACAAAGGATATTTTAGTTGAGCAAGGTATAAAAAAGCTTTTGTTTTCTGTAATAACGAAATCTAGGATACGTGAGTTAGCTACTAATATATGACTGTATTAATTTGCTGTTATGCTGTTGTCTATACTTGTATATGGTTCATAAGTATGTTGTTTTGAAGATTTAAAAAAGTAATGAATCGTTGCATATGAAATTTTATACAGTGCGTTTATATTGTGAAAAGAGTACACCAAAATGCATGATCATTTAGGGAGTTAGGACGTTTTGACATTTGCTCTTTATGTATATATTATAGAGTTTAGACGATTTGACATTTGCCCTTTATGTATATATTATAAAGTTAGGACGATTTGACATTTGCCCTTTATGTATATATTATAGAGTTAGGACGATTTGACATTTGCCCTTTATGTATATATTATAGAGTTAGGACGATTTGACATTTGCCCTTTATGTATATATTAAAGAGTTAGGACGATTTGACATTTGCCCTTTATGTATATATTGTAGAGTTAGGACGATTTGACATTTGCCCTTTATGTATATATTATAGAGTTAGGACGATTTGACATTTGCCCTTTATGTATATATTATAAAGTTAGGACGATTTGACATTTGCCCTTTATGTATAAATTATAGAGTTAGGACGATTTGGCATTTGCCCTTTATGTATATATTATAGAGTTAGGACGATTTGACATTTGTCCTTTATGTATATATTATAGAGGTAGGACGATTTGACATTTGTCCTTTATGTATATATTATAGAGTTAGGACGATTTGACATTTGCCCTTTATGCATATATTATAGAGTTAGGACGATTTGACATTTGTCCTTTATGTATATATTATAGAGTTAGGACGATTTGACATTTATGTTGTTGCTCAGTTGGGGGGTAAATTAGTAATTGGTAAAAAAGATAAACTATCGAGCATATTTGAAAGAGTATTATTGCACAATTTTGCAAATGGCACCTATCAATATCCATGGATGCTTTGTATTATAAATATTTTTAATGAGAATGGGTTATCCAATACATTCGATTATCAAATCTATCGCAGTTTAAGATGGCTGGAAATCTCCTGTTGAAATTAGACTGAAATATCAATTTAAACTTTATTGGTATGACAGTATATACGTCAGTTCTAAATGTCTTAACTATAAAACATTTTAGATCTGAATTTAAGTTTATAGAGTACTTTACTATATAGCCATATAAGTTAAGACTTTACCGTTATTAACGAAGAACATGAATTCATAAAATACCGATAGAGTGGTAGATTGTATTCTATTGATGGTAATGATAGACAGCGTCAATTGTGCACTGTTATGTATGATGTTTATATAATATTATAAATATTTTAGGAAATTATAAATGTTTCTTCACTTTAATATTTGCTTAAATCTTAATGTTATCAGGAAAAACATGTTTAACTAGTGTCCTTGAATTAGGTTGTTTTAATCAATATGTTTTCTCAATTTGAAGGTCAAGGTTGAATTTTTGTTTACAAGTAAAATTCCATTAAGATGACACACATTCTAGAACATTCTGTCATGTGACCAATCTTTATATATACCATGTTTGGTGGACATTTATTGAGTTTTGACATTACCATCAGTCTTGTAAAGAGCTATTACAGTTGTGAAAATTCATTCCAAATTCTAAGAGAGGAATTATTTTAAATATTCATTGGATTATAACAGTGCTCACAAACTTTTGGATTTTGGATTTTTAATTGATGATTTTGGAATTGATGTGAACTTATTCAGAGATTTTGGAATACTTCATTTTGACATCAGCACATCAAGATTACTAGTACATCAGGACTTTGGAGACCCATTAGCACATCATAACATTCAAGGACACAGCCGTGAATTCGGAACATTCTATATTTAGGACTTGTGATTAGAACAATCATTCTTATTGGATTATTAGGATTTCAAAACACATTACTGTAAGTGACTTTTTGATTTTTCATTTTAATTAACTAGTAATAAATTGCTTGTTGATTTTTACTTGATTTGTTGGTTTCACTTTCTTTCTGTTACATTTTTCTTAGACCATAGAGTCGTAACAGAAATTGGGGACTCGTTCCGGGATCTGAATTTCATTAAAGCATATTAGAGATATTAAATTTATCTTTGAAATTCATCTTGATTTTGTCTCTGAATTTTTTTTGTCTTTGGCAAAGATTTTATATAGAGAAATGTTTGTGTGTGAAACCAACAAGCATTTACAATGGCATCTAATGTTCAGAATTTCATTTCAAAACCTACCCAGGAGGGGTTAGAATGCATGAGAAAGGATGAGTTGCTCGAGCTTGCCAGAAAATACAGTCTATCTGAGGCAAAAGTATCATTGACAAAACAGGAGATAAAGATTATTTTGATTCAGTATTTAGTAGGAAAGGGAATTTTTTAAAATAGTGCTTTAAGTTTGAAGAGAAAGCCTGTATCTGGTTCTGACAGGAAATTAAGGGAATTAGAGTTAAAAGACCAGATGGATTTAGAATTGGCAAAGCTTCAGATTCAGAGAGAGAGAGAGAAAGAAGAGAGGCAGATACAGATGGAGAGAGAGAAAGAAGAGAGGCAGCTACAAATGCAGAAGGAAGAAAGGCAGATACAAATGCAGAAGGAAGAAAGGCAGATAAAAATGCAGAAGGAAGAGAGGCTAATGCAGATGGAGAGAGAGAGAAAAAAGAGAGGCAAATACAAATACAGATGCAAAGAGAAGAAAGGGAAATGCAATTTAAGTTAAGAGAATTAGAACTGGCAAACAGAGCACACTCCACTCCTTTAAACACAAGTCCAGGTTTTGATGTTACTAGATATATTAGGTTAGTAACCCCTTTTCAGGAAAAAGAAGTAGATAAATACTTTCTTCATTTCGAGAAAAAAGCTGAAAACTTGAAATGGCCCAGAGAGCATTGGACTTTGTTATTACAAAGTGTACTTATTGGCAAAGCTCGTGAAGTCTACACTTCACTGTCAGTACAACAAAGCACTGATTATGATGTGGTTAAGGAGTACATCTTGAAAGCTTATGAGTTGGTACCAGAGGCATATCGACAAAGGTTTAGGAATTGTAGAAAAGAAACTGGACAAACTCATGTCGAATTTGCAAGGGATAAAGAACAACTATTTGATAGGTGGTTCTCAGCCAAGAAAGTTGATCAAGCTTATGATAACCTCAGACAGCTCGTATTAATTGAAGAGTTTAAGAGGTGCATCCATAGTGATGTTAAAACCTATCTTGACGAGCAGAATGTGGAAACTTTGGAAAATGCTGCTCGTATGGCTGATGATTATTCCTTGACTCACAAAATTTCATTTGGCAGTAAGTCGTCCTCTCAGCAGTTTTCTGGTAAAAAACCATTTCAATCTCATTCGAGTACTTCCAAATTTCACAACAGCACAACTGTTAGGAATCAAACATCTGATAAGACTGATCAGAAATCCTTATCTCTTCCTACGTGCACTTATTGTAAAAAGAAAGGGCAAGTTATTTCTGATTGCTTCAAGTTGAAAAATAAGCAACAGAGTAAAGACAGAGCTTTTCCAAATGCTCTTATTTCTACGAGGTCAAGGTCACGGTCTTGTATTGAAAGCAATACATTTGTTGGGTCAAACAAACCCCAGTCTGATTCTATTTTGGAGGCTTATGAACCATTCATGTCAGAAGGTTCTATATCACTTATTGGTGATTCTGCCAAACCTATCCCAATTAAAATATTAAGGGACACTGGAGCTTCTCAGAGTCTTTTATTATCAGGTACTTTGCCTTTGTCTGAGGAGTCTTCTTCAAGTGAAAGTGTTCTTGTTCAGGGAGTAGAGTGCGGCTTTGTAAATGTTCCTCTTCATTGTGTAAATTTGGCATCAGACTTAGTTTCTGGACCTGTGACTGTTGGGGCATTGACTTCTTTACCCATAGAGGGTGTTCATTTATTACTAGGCAATGACCTAGCTGGAGATAAGGTTGTGGTTAATCCACTTGTAACTGACAAACCTTGTTTGGATCAGAAAGTTGATCCTGTCGAAACTGAAATCCCTGATTTGTACCCTGCTTGTGCAGTTACTAGAGCTATGGCAAAAAGAGCTCTTGAGATTGATGTTGATCAGGATATTATTCCTTTAGCTGACACATGTATTGGTCAGTTTTTTGATGAGGTCACTTTTTCCTCAGGTATTGATCAATCAAATGGTATTGATCACAGTGATCCTCTTTTGGCAACTCATTCTCTTTGTTCTACTCAGGATGACAAACGACAATCCCTTGTCGTGGAACAGGAGCAAGATCCCGAGATATCTTGTTTGTTTCAGAGGGCTATTAGTGAAACTGAAGCCACACAAGTTCCAGTGTGTTACTTTGTGAAAAATGGGGTCTTTATGAGGAAATGGAGACCACCTGATGTACCCGCTCGTGACGAGTGGTCAGTGAGCTATCAAATTGTTGTTCCTAAGTCATATCGACAGGAAATTCTTAATTTAGCCCATGAAACTCCTTTGGCTGGTCATTTAGGAGTCCGTAAGACTTATCACAAGATCTTGAATCATTTTTATTGGCCGAAACTCAAAAGTGATGTTTCTAAATACTGCAGATCTTGTCACACTTGTCAAATGGTAGGAAAACCCAATCAGAAGATACCTAAGGCTCATCTGCAACCTATTCCTGCATTTGATGAACCATTTAGTAGAATAATGGTAGACTGTGTTGGTCCTTTACCTAAAACCAAGTCAGGCAACCAATACTTGTTGACCATCATGTGTGCATCTACAAGATTTCCAGAGGCAATTCCTCTGAGAAATATAAAAACTAAAACTATTGTGAAAGCTTTGGTGAAGTTTTTTACACTTGTTGGCCTTCCCAAATCTGTCCAGTCGGATCAAGGGTCAAATTTTATGTCTGGAATTTTCCAACAAGTTATGCATGAATTAGGCATCCAACAGTTTAAATCTTCTGCCTATCACCCTGAAAGTCAAGGTGCTTTGGAAAGATTTCATCAAACTTTGAAGAATATGATTCGATCATATTGCTTTGATACAGAAAAGGATTGGGATGAGGGTGTTCATTTGTTGTTGTTTGCTGTTAGGGAATCAGTTCAAGAGTCGTTGGGTTTTAGTCCCTTTGAACTAGTTTTTGGTCATACTGTCCGTGGACCATTGAAATTATTGAAAGAGAAACTTCTTTCAAATAAAGACTCAAAGATTAATCTTCTTGATTATGTTTCTGATTTCAAATACAAGTTGTCAAAGGCCTGTGAAGTAGCAAGAACTAATCTTCACACTACCCAGTCAAAAATGAAATTAAGGTATGACAGAAATTCACAGGAAAGGAGTTTTAAACCTGGTGACAAAGTTCTGGCTCTCTTGCCCATAACTCAAAATCCTCTTCAGGCTAAATTTTATGGTCCTTATACCGTTGAAAAGAAAGTAAATGACTTAAATTATATCATTAACACTCCTGGGAGACGGAAACAGAAACAACTTTGTCATA
Organism: Margaritifera margaritifera; assembly: GCA_029931535.1. Classification (NCBI taxonomy): domain Eukaryota; kingdom Metazoa; phylum Mollusca; class Bivalvia; order Unionida; family Margaritiferidae; genus Margaritifera; species Margaritifera margaritifera. The sequence continues at coordinate 304,634 of JAQPZY010001340.1, read as the reverse complement.
TAAATATGTTAAAGGAATATTTTGACAGAGATAGCTCAGCTAATTATTCTGTTAACTTAGTTGTACCTGTCCCACACAGTGAAGATATCAACGATGGAATACGATCAGACTATAGTGACTCTGGTATAACCAATCTTCGGAATTCAGAAATATTGAACAACCTAGACCAGAAACTTTCACATCTACAACAACAGGAAAGAAATGAACTAAAACAGCTATTACATGAATATGAGCACTTGTTTCCTGATGTTCCAACACGAACAAGTAAAATTTATCATGACGTTGACATTGTAGATTCTGCGCCTGTGAAACAGCATCCTTATAGGATGAATCCTCTCAAACAGAACTATCTGAAGAAAGAAATTCAGTATTTACTGGAGAATGATTTCATAGAACCAAGTAAAAGTAACTGGAGTTCACCATGTATTCTTGTTCCCAAGCCAGATAATACATTCCGTATGTGTACTGACTATAGAAAAGTCAACAGTGTCACCAAAACTGATTCATTTCCAATCCCAAGAATGGACGATTGCATTGATAAAATTGGAAATGCGGAATATGTCACCAAGTTTGACCTTTTAAAAGGATTCTGGCAAATTCCACTGACGGAAAGGGCAAAAGAAATTTCAGCATTTGCAACTCCAGATGGACTTTATCAATATAAAGTCATGCCGTTTGGAATGAAAAATTCGCCTGCAACGTTTCAACGTCTGATGAACATGATAACATTTGGTCTTGATAATTGTGACGCTTATATCGATAACGTCATTATCTACAACAAAACCTGGGAAGATCATTTGGAAACCATTCGAAAATTCTTCGATCGACTCAGTGATGCGAATCTGACAATTAATTTGAGCAAAAGTGAGTTTTGCCATGCTTGTGTCACATTTTTAGGACATATTGTGGGACAAGGTCAAGTTAAACCTATAGAAGCTAAGGTCAAAGCTATCTCTGAATTTCAAGTTCCAATTTGTAAAAAGCAACTGATGCGATTTCTAGGTATGGCTGGATATTATCGGAAATTTTGTTCCAATTTTTCCAAAATTGCTGAACCTTTGACAAGTTTATTGAGTAAGAAAACCAAATTTTTTTGGTCTGACAAGTGTCAGGAATCTTTTGACAAGTTAAAGGCCATGCTTAAGAATGCACCAGTTCTTTCTGCACCAAATTTCAGCCAATCATTTAAATTATCTGTTGATGCAAGTGATGTAGGGGTTGGTGGAATATTGATTCAGGAAGACAAAAGTGGTGTGGATCACCCTGTGTGTTATTTTTCTAAAAAACTAAACAAGCACCAGAAAAATTATTCCACAATTGAGAAGGAATGTTTGGCTTTGATATTGGCTTTACAGCATTTTGAAGTGTATGTTACCTCAGCTCTTTCTCCAATTATTGTTTACAGTGATCACAATCCCCTTACTTTCATCAACAAGAATGAAAGATAAAAATCGGAGATTGTTGAGATGGAGTTTGATATTGCAAGAATATAACATTGACATCAAACACATCAGGGGAAAAGACAATGTGATTGCAGATGCACTCTCACGTGCCTAGAAATGTAATATTGCTTGATGTAATTAAGTCCAGTATCATAAAACATGTTCTTATGTAAGTTTGGTTATTGTAGTATTAGATGTATATTCAAAAGAAAGCTTTATTATATAAATCTTTCTTTTTCTTTATGAGGGGAGGTGTTATGTATGATGTTTATATAATATTATAAATATTTTAGGAAATTATAAATGTTTCTTCACTTTAATATTTGTTTAAATCTTAATGTTATCAGGAAAAACATGTTTAACTAGTGTCCTTGAATTAGGTTGTTTTGATCAATATGTTTTCTCAATTTGAAGGTCAAGGTTGAATTTTTGTTTACAAGTAAAATTCCATTAAGATGACACACATTCTAGAACATTCTGTCATGTGACCAATCTTTATATATACCATGTTTGGTGGACATTTATTGAGTTTTGACATTACCATCAGTCTTGTAAAGAGCTATTACAGTTGTGAAAATTCATTCCAAATTCTAAGAGAGGAATTATTTTAAATATTCATTGGATTATAACAGTGCTCACAAACTTTTGGATTTTGGATTTTTAATTGATGATTTTGGAATTGATGTGAACTTATTCAGAGATTTTGGAATACTTCATTTTGACATCAGCACATCAAGATTACTAGTACATCAGGACTTTGGAGACCATTAGCACATCATAACATTCAAGGACACAGCCGTGAATTCGGAACATTCTATATTTAGGACTTGTGATTAGAACAATCATTCTTATTGGATTATTAGGATTTCAAAACACATTACTGTAAGTGACTTTTTGATTTTTCATTTTAATTAACTAGTAATAAATTGCTTGTTGATTTTTACTTGATTTGTTGGTTTCACTTTCTTTCTGTTACATTTTTCTTGACCATAGAGTCGTAACATGCACTTTAGATTATTCCGTTGACGAATATCAATATTGCAAACTTTTGCCATATATGAATACCTTATGGAGTTGGGACGATTTGCCATTTATGAATACTTTATGGAGTTGGGACGATTTGCCATTTGCCGTTTATGTTATTGTACATTTAATGGGTAAACTAGTGACTTGTAAAATGTATAAGCTATCATGCATGTTTTATGGAGTATAATTGCACAATCTTGTAAGTGGCACATATAAATATTCATGGTTGATTTGGATTACACATATTTTAAAGAAGTGTGGGCTATTCAACGTAATCGATTATTAAATATGTCACAGTTTAAGATGGCTGAAATCTACTTTTGAGCTTAGACTGAAAGATCAATTTAATCTGTATTGGCATGACATCATATACAGCAGCTCTAAATATGCTAACTATAGCATTTTTAAAATATGAATTTAAGTTTGAAGAGTACTTCACTATATAACCATGTAAGTCAAGAATTCACTGTTATTAATAAAGAACAAGAAATCAAAGACTACCAATGAAGTATGGTTGATTGTACGAAATTAACGTTAATGAAAGACAGTGTCAAGTGTTAACTATTTATGAATTATCCATATTTTAACAATGAGAAAAAAAAATTTCTTATGCCAAGAAGTGTTTATTTAAGCTTAATTTTTCACAAACGCAAACTTTTTTTATAATGTTAATAACAGAAACACTCTATTGAATTTATGTAAACTCAGTATTTAAATGCTACGTAATTGTACATTTATTAGTATTTGTAGGTATGTATGATTTTCTTTGTCTTTCTATAAATGGTCTGCATCGGCATACTTTACTACAACATTGTTTCCTCTGTTTAAAACAACTATATTCAAATGAAAAACGTTATATTGTACTCAAATACACTATATATGCTCATTGAGTTATAATCATACAATTTTGAAATCTTGCAATAGAACTTGATCGCACGTGGAACAAATCTAACTGAACAGTTTTATTTACAGTTACTATTAGCAGAGGTATTCGTTCCATATGTACGTAGTTTCTCATTCTATGACTGAACTCAAAAGGTCTAAGATCGGAAAGTTGCAGTCGGAAATTAGATTTCATTTGATCCCGGAACCCAATTTTCTAGCCCAATCAAATTCTTCCTCATCAGTTTTGAGTTGTGTCCATGGTAAAGTGTCTCCTTAACTAAGCCAAAAAAAAACAACTATATGACTTCATCGGAAAAGAGATATGGATAAAGGGCTTTAAGTGCATCGATAACATTTTCTGAAGGCAAAGTAATATTATCGCTGGCATTTGCTTCCGCAAATTCCTCTTTCTTGAGTAGTTGATAATCAAGACTTCTGTTCGCATGTTTGTTCTAATCATGTCACAATGTTTGTTTTCTGTAATATAGCAGTCACACATATGGAAAGCTTTCAGTCAATGTACTCAGTTATGTTTATGTTCTTTCTGATGGCTGAGCATACATTAAGTTTCATTGCATTAAATAATGGCAGTTCTTAATCTAGCAACCATACGCATGCAGAATAATTTCCCTAAGCAATCACTATCACGAATACTACATATACGCATCGTTCATTTCAATGATTATTACAAGTTCTCTATAGATATCACTACACTAATTAAGTTCCTTATATCATTCATTTTTTCAATTTTGTTATGAAATCCAGTGCATTAGTTACAATACAGATGCACAAGATATTCTTACCTATGTCAGGCACTGACTTGTACATAACATATCCAAAAATCAGCACTTGTTATGCTCTTGAAATAGTTGCATTTGAAAGAACTAACTGGACATTTTATTCCAGGTGATCTTTCCGGAACCGGCCGAGTCGCACTTGTTTGCTTTGTCATCCTACATAAAAGCACAGATGCTATGCGTAGCAAACATTTTATATTTTGGGTAGGCTTTAATGCTGCATTCTATGGAATGCAAGTAAAAATTTTCACTGTTTAGAAAATCTCCAGAAAAAATCAGAGAAAAAATATTAGTGATGCCTTTATGGACTAAAATGAGATGCAATTCACAGCTGATTGGCTCAGATAGTTTAGTGATACCTATAGCGAAATCTGGAGTGTTCTTTTATTTGGTTCTGAAAAAAGGTGTCTGTTCCGATAAATAATTAATGCAATATATTAAATATAGTGACCCACCTTCCACCCCCACCCAACAAGTGTTGCTTTTGTCGAACTGAGGGTAAACCTCATTTACGCTTTGCATGCACCAACAATTACGTTATAAAACCAAAAACGCCGGACCAACGAAGAAAGTGAAACGAGCTCCGCTCCGGATTAGTGTACAACTAAAACACGACCATGGTGTGTTTCTAGGCAATGTATTGTCAATAATATGATAATCAGGAATCTTACTGTTTTGAGAAAACAAAATTATATCAATAATAATGTGATTACAAATGCCGACTAAAAATCTTCGCGTATGACATAATCTTGGATCGAACGCATGACCAAAATATGCAAAGCGAGCTGTTGAAACTTTGCTCTGTCCTGGCCTAGAATTCATTAAACTTGTAAAACTGAGATTGAAAATTTACTCAAAACATTGAGATAAAAAGGTTCTAAAGCTACAAATGATAACTGTATGAAATGTTCTTATTTGATATTTCTGATCTTAGAGACAATATGTATATTAGTATTTTATTCGCGAACAGCTAAAAAAAATTTAATGCTACAGAAACCATTTCCCTTCAAAACTATTCAACCGACAAAGTACTTTTAAAAAATAAAAAAAAATCGCATGTAATGTGTCAATCCAAAAGATCATAACTAAGTCGATAGAAAGAATATCTGTGGGTCTGTAAAATAGAAGGGTCATCGTACGACAGAGATCTACCTGAGGTAATAAATGTTAGTCTGATTTAAAATCGTTGTTTCACATTTTATGCAACGAAAAATGTAATAAATTCCCGTAGACAAAGCAATATGATTTCAGCCGTGTTACACTCTTAACTTCGACTTGTTTTGTTACACTGACAGATAACAGTTACAGATATAACATGAACATGATTATTTAAAGAAATGACCTTGGTGAACCAATTGGTTTCATATGTAGTAATAACGTCATATAAGTATATATATTTTATGCCACGATACATGACAAATGTTATTGACGAACCCAAGGGCACAGTATGTTGTACTGACGTCCTATTTAAGCATACTATTTTACTATGATACGTGACATCTTTCATGACAGTCAATGGAACTGGCACTTTTTTCTTATTTAGTCACCCTTAGGATCTTTTTCTTTATCCTAAACGGAGGACGGCAAAATATAGGTTAAATATATAAACAATAGAAAATAATTCTGAGAAAAAAATGAGTGACGTCAGTATCACGTAACTAATGAGTATTCAAGAAAGCTATTAAGAGATATCCCCCGTGACCAGAAATAAATGATTTCCTGCATTATTTCGTATTATTTTTTATCAAGCTCTGTCATATGGGTATCGATGGCTTAGCAGGAGATGAAGAAGAAATGGAAACTTTAGTGAACCGTCTCAATCAAGCATCACTAAGATATGTGATGGAGATCAACGCTGAAAAGACAAAACTAATGACAAACAACCCTAGTGGCATCCAAAAGGAAATAAGAGTGAATGAACAGAAGCTGGGCACAGTAACAAGCTTCAAGTACCTAGGTGCTATCGCCTCTGATGAAGGTTCAAAACCTGAGGTTCTTTCCAGGATTGCGCAAGCTGAAGCATATTTGGAATGACAGCAACTTCACGCTTGAGTCCAAGATCAAGCTTATGCGCTCCCTCGTCATGTCCATATTCCTATATGCACGTGAGACATGGACCCTAACAGCAGAATTAGAGAGAAGAATCCATGCCTTAGAGGTGAGATGTTATCGAAGGATCCTGAAAATCTCATACTTAGACCACGTCTCCAATGCGGAGGTGCGCACTAAAATCCAAGGTGCAATTGGACCTTATGAAGATCTGCTCACCACTGTAAAGAAACGCAAACTAAGATGGTATTTTCACGTCTCACGCTCAACTGACCTGTCAAAGACAATCCTACAGGGCACAGTGAGAGGAAAGAGAAAACGAGGTAGACAGAAGAAGAGATGGGAAGACAATATCAAAGAGTGGACAGGCATGGACTTTGCAAAGTCCCAAAGAGCAGTGGAGAACAGGGCGAAATGGAGAGAGATTGTCGCAAAGTCATCAGTGGCGCCCCTACGACCAGCAAGGTTACCGGAGAAATGAAAATGAAAATGAAATATGGGTTAAATTTGACGGCTCAATATTTGGAGAGAATTTTGATTTATGTGTTTGCCTTTGCTATATTGTACCGGATGGATCTAGTAGGCAATCAATGGTAGATACAAATATTATTGACATACTCTTACAGTCTCTGGTAAGAATAGAAAGTGATTCGAATAAAGATTGTAAATTTATCATATGTGGTGAGTGTAATGCCCGAACATCAACACGCCCATATTTTGTTGTTGATGACAATAGTCGATATATGTATGCATTACCTAATGAGTATATTGTTGATGATTATAGTATTAAACAACGTGTTTCACAAGATATTGTCCAGCCAGACTCTAATGGAATTCAGTTACTTGACTTTTGCAAGCAAACAGGTTTACGTAGAATGAATGGGCGTGTAGGTAATGATAAGAATATTGGGCAGTATACGTATGTTGGGCACGGTGGATGTAGTTTAATAGATTATGTTATTGCTTCTCAGTCTCTTTTCAGTAATATACTATCGTTTGATGTTAGTGAGCCTAACATTTTGTCAGGTCATTGTGTTGTATGCTTTACGTTGGAATTTATTACTGTTAATGATGCCGAAGCAACATTTTTGAAAGAAAGAGATTATAAAAGTATAGAGGGTAAATATGTTTGGCGACCTGAGTTCACGAATGAATATAAATCAAAATTAAGTGACGATTCTGTAACCGAACAATTTGAAAGTATTAACGAACAATTACTTGATAATGTTAACGCTGACACTATTGAAAGTTGTTTGTCGGCCCTAGATGATATTTTTCGCAATGTTTGTTTGCCAATCTTCAAAAGATTTAAAACATGTTATGATAGAGTGCCGAAGAAAAATGATTTTAAAAAAATCCTTGGTTTAATTATATATGTGAAAAAAAAGGTTAATTTTTATGAGTAAATTGAATCATTATCGAGTTGTAAAAACACCTAAAGCAAGACAAGAAATGACAGGTGCATCATCAGCCTATAAAAAACTACTACGAAAATATAGGCATGAATATGATGAACTTAAAACATTAGAATTTGAAAAAGCAAAATTGAATGATGCAAAGTTATACTGTAAAATGTTAAAAGATGCTTTGAATCCTAACCCCTCAAATATTACAATGGATACTTTTGAAAAATATTTTAAAGCTTTAAACAATTCTAATGATCACTTGTTTATACCAGATAAGGATGTTTTACATTTTAATGAAAGATATGTAAAAGGAGAGTTTAACGTCATGTTTAATGAACTAAATCAAGATATTTCCCTTCAAGAGGTAGAAAAGGCTTTACATCAAATAAAATTAGGCAGCAGTGCTGATCCAGATATGATTATCAATGAGTTTCTTTACCATGGTAAAGATATACTTTGAAATACATGTTGTAATTTATTTAATAAAATATTTAAAAGCGGTCACTTTCCAGAAATGTGGTCAGAAGGTCCAGTTATATCATTGCATACAAAAAGGCAATTTAGATGATGTTAATAATTATAGAGGTATAACGTTTCTTAGTTGCACAGGTAAATTATTCACACGTATACTTAATAATAGACTTATTGACTGGGCAGAAAACAATCCTGTATTTATTGAAGCACACCAGGATTTAGAAAAAACAGTACAGTTGACAATATTTCTATTTTACATGGGCTTATTTCACATATCATTAATCAAGGTAAAAACATATTATGTGCGTTTATTGATTTTACCAAAGCGTTTGATTATATAGTAAGGGATAACGTATGGTATAAATTAATAAAGCTTGGTTTAAGGGGAAATATTTTAGATATAATCAAATCAATGTACAGCAATGTAAAGTCAAGAGTTAAATATGTTAATAAGTTAAGTGATGAATTCTCTTGTATTCTTCGTGTCCGGCAAGGTGAATGTTTATCACCATTTCTTTTTTCAATATTTGCAAATGATTTAGAGGAAGAGTTTGCCATGCATTGTATTGAAGGTATAGATATTGGCATGTTACATCTTTTTATTCTTTTATACGCAGATGACATTACCATCTTGTCAGGTTCGCCCGAAGGTCTTCAACCCAGGTTAAATTATTTGAAAGAGTATTGTGCTAAGTGAAAACTTGTGGTTAACACCTCAAAAACAAAGGTTATGATTTTTAGAAAAGGTGGTACTTTACCTAGAAATATGGAATTCACTTACAGTAATGAAAAACTGGAAATTGTAAATAAGTTTACATATCTCGGACTTGTTATAACGTCTGGTGGTGCCTTTACGGACTTGTTATAACGTCTGGTGGTGCCTTTACGGACTTGTTATAACGTCTGGTGGTGCCTTTACGGACTTGTTATAACGTCTGGTGGTGCCTTTACGGACTTGTTATAACGTCTGGTGGTGCCTTTACGGACTTGTTATAACGTCTGGTGGTGCCTTTACGGACTTGTTATAACGTCTGGTGGCGCCTTTACGGACTTGTTATAACGTCTGGAGGTGCCTTTACTGAAGCACAGACAACATTGGCAGGACAAGCCTAAAAAGCGATATTTGTACTTGAAAAATACCTTTTTAAATTTTCGTCCTTAAAAACAAGCCATGTCATGAATCTTTTTGATAGATTGACAAAACCTAGCTTAAATTATTGTTGCCAAGTTTGGGGATTTATTCCTGCTAAATGCATTGAAAGAGTGCATTTACATTTTTGTAAAAAGATATTAGGAGTGAAGACGACGACACAAAATGATTTTATTTATGGGGAGTTAGAGCGTACGACAATGATAGTCAATAGATTTTATTACATTGTGAACTTTTGGTTTAAGATATTAGAGGCAAAGGAGGACAAATATATCAAATATATATATATTTACCAAATGATGTTGAACGATTTAGAAGCTCTACCCAATAAAATAAATTGGGCATATTCAGTTAAAGATTTATTGTCAAGATTAGGATTCTATGAAGTTTGGGTTAATCAAGGGGTCGGTAACACTGATATATTTATACAGTCATTTAAAGTAAGGCTATCGGACAATTTTATCCAAAATTGGATGGATCGTCTTAAGAACAGTAGTCGAGCATTATTTTATGTAAATATTGTAAATTTTGGATCAAAACCTTACCTTGATAGCATCCATTCTTTGAAATATACAAATACAATTGCTAAATTTAGAGTATCCTCTCACAGACTCGAAGTTGAAGCTGGTAGATGGGCGAGACCATATAAACCAATTCATGATAGACTTTGTTCTATTTGTAACCTCATTGAAGATGAATATCATTTTGTCCTTGAATGCGTATTGTATAAAGATCTAAGAACCAAATATATAGAGAAATATTTCAGAAAAAGACCAAATATGTTTAAATTTATAGAACTTATGAATATCCAGAATACTAGAATTTTGAATAATTTGGCCACTTACATTTGTAAAGCTTTCAATCATAGAAATACCATCGTATATGCATAGATCTTGTAAATATTCTGACAGACCACCATTTCAATATGAATTTGAATTACATAACCTCTGATTGTATCTTCATATTATTACCTTTAATAATGTATATATCTCTTTCTCCCTACGGAGAAGTTTTGTGAATTAATATGCTTATTTCATTTGCATGGATTTGCATCTGCATACATATGTAATTTCGTTTCTTACTATGATTTCTTTGTATATTGTAGACTATAGATGATGATACCTTGTTGTTTATTGTACTCTCTGCCATTCAAATTTAATTCATTGAAAATGTATCCTCAAAGTCCTCTCTCTCATATCGATTCTTAAATAAATCAAATTTTTCAATTACCAAACATATTATCGAGCAAAGTTAAGTAGTTTAGCTTGTTCTCGTATCACTTTATTTAGTTTAAAGTTTTTGTTGTTGTTGTTGTTTTGGGGTTTTTTTTTTTTTTGCGAAAGTTGTTTCCTCTGTGAAACATAGCATCGGAATTAATTTGTAATCGTGCACACTCCATAATGCTATATGCAGTGGTAAACACGCATGCGTCACGTAGCGTTTAAAGTCAAGGACTTAAAAATAATAAGTCCCAAAAGAAAATATGTGACATCAATGGCTTACTTTTAAAATTACATTCGATAAACAATTAAAAATGCATGCTTGTCTTTTCCTTATATAATATATAAAAAAAACAAAACAAATAAATATAAAAAGAATTAGGGTAAAGTACTACATGGAATTGTTATATTATTGGTGCATTATATAGATACGCATAAGCAGTTTCATATATTCCAAGTGTTACGACTCTATGGTCTAAGAAAAATGTAACAGAAAGAAAGTGAAACCAACAAATCATGTAAAAATCAACAAGCAATTAATTACTAGATAATTAAAATGAAAAATCAAAAAGTCACTTACAGTAATGTGTTTTGAAATCCTAATAATCCAATAAGAATGATTGTTCTAATCACAAGTCCTAAATATAGAATGTTCCGAATTCACAGCTGTGTCCTTGAATGTTATGATGTGCTAATGGTCTCCAAAGTCCTGATGTACTAGAAATCTTGATGTGCTGATGTCAAAATGAAGTATTCCAAAATCTCTGAATAAGTTCACTTAACTTCCAAAATCATCAATTAAAAATCCAAAATCCAAAAGTTTATGAGCACTGTTATAATCCAATGAATATTTAAAATAATTCCTCTCTTAGAATTTGGAATGAATTTTCACAACTGTAATAGCTCTTTACAAGACTGATGGTAATGTCAAAACTGAATAAATGTCCACCAAACATGGCATATATAAAGATTGGTCACATGACAGAATGTTCTAGAACATGTGTCATCTTAATGGAATTCTAACTGTAAACAAAATTCAACCTTGACCTTCAAATTGAGAAAACATATTGATCAAAACAACCTAATTCAAGGACACTAGTTAAACATGTTTTTCCTGATAACATTAAGATTTAAGCAAATATTAAAGTGAAGAAACATTTATAATTTCCTAAAATATTTATAATATTATATAAACATCATACATAACACCTCCCCTCATAAAGAAAAAGAAAGATTTATGTAATAAAGCTTTCTTTTGAATATACATCTAATACTATAATAACCAAAATTACATAAGAACATGTTTTATGATACTGGACTTAATTACATCAAGCAATATTACATTTCTAGGCACGTGAGAGTGCATCTGCAATCACATTGTCTTTTCCTCTGATGTGTCTAATGTCAATGTTATATTCTTGCAATATCAAACTCCATCTCAACAATAACCGATTTGTATCTTTCATTTTGTTGATGAAAGTAAGGGGATTGTGATCACTGTAAACAATAATTGGAGAAAGAGCTGAGGTGACATACACTTCAAAATGCTGTAAAGCCAATATCAAAGCCAAACATTCCTTCTCAATTGTGGAATAATTTTTCTGGTGCTTGTTTAGTTTTTTAGAAAAAAAACAAACAGGGTGATCCACACCACTTTTGTCTTCCTGAATCAATACTCCACCAACCCCTACATCACTTGCATCAACAGATAATTTAAATGATTGGCTACAATTTGGTGCAGAAAGAACTGGTGCATTCTTAAGCATGGCCTTTAACTTGTCAAAAGATTCCTGACACTGATCAGACCAATGAAATTTGGTTGTCTTACTCAATAAACTTGTTAAAGGTTCAGCAATTTTGGAAAAATTGGAACAAAATTTCCGATAATATCCAGCCATACCTAGAAATCGCACCAGTTGCTTTTTACAAATTGGAACTTGAAATTCAGAGATAGCCTTGACCTTAGGTTCTATAGGTTTAACTTGACCTTGTCCCACAATATGTCCTAAAAATGTGACACAAGCATGGCAAAACTCACTTTTGCTCAAATTAATTGTCAGATTCGCATCGCTGAGTCGATCAAAGAATTTTCGAATGGTTTCCAAATGATCTTCCCAGGTTTTGTTGTAGATAATGACGTTATCGATATAAGCGTCACAATTATCAAGACCAAATGTTATCATGTTCATCAGACGTTGAAACGTTGCAGGCAAATTTTTCATTCCAAACGGCATGACTTTATATTGATAAAGTCCATCTGGAGTTACAAATGCTGAAATTTCTTTTGCCCTTTCCGTCAGTGGAATTTGCCAGAATCCTTTTAAAAGGTCACACTTGGTGACATATTTAGCATTTCCAATTTTATCAATGCAATCGTCCATTCTTGGGATTGGAAATGAATCAGTTTTGGTGACACTGTTGACTTTTCTATAGTCAGTACACATACGGAATGTATTATCTGGCTTGGGAACAAGAATACATGGTGAACTCCAGTTACTTTTACTTGGTTCTATGAAATCATTATCCAGTAAATATTGAATTTCTTTCTTCAGATAGTTCTGTTTAAGAGGATTCATCCTATAAGGATGCTGTTTCACAGGCGCAGAATCTACAATGTCAACGTCATGATAAATTTTACTTGTTTGTGTTGGAACATTAGGAAACAAGTGCTCATAGTCATGTAATAGCTGTTTTAGTTCATTTCTTTCCTGTTGTTGTAGATGTGAAAGTTTCTGGTCTAGGTTGTTCAATATTTCTGAATTCCGAAGATTGGTTAAACCAGAGTCACTATAGTCTGATCGTATTCCATCGTAGATATCTTCACTGTGTGGGACAGGTACAACTAAGTTAACAGAATAATTAGCTGAGCTATCTCTGTCAAAATATTCCTTTAACATATTTACATGACAAAGTTGTTTCTGTTTCCGTCTCCCAGGAGTGTTAATGATATAATTTAAGTCATTTACTTTCTTTTCAACGGTATAAGGACCATAAAATTTAGCCTGAAGAGGATTCTGAGGTATGGGAAAGAGAGCCAGAACTTTGTCACCAGGTTTAAAACTCCTTTCCTGTGAATTTCTGTCATACCTTAATTTCATTTTTGACTGGGTATTGTGAAGATTAGTTCTTGCTACTTCACAGGCCTTTGACAACTTGTATTTGAAATCAGAAACATAATCAAGAAGATTAATCTTTGAATCTTCATTTGAAAGAAGTTTCTCTTTCAATAATTTCAATAGTCCACGGACAGTATGTCCAAAAACTAGTTCAAAGGGACTAAAACCCAACGACTCTTGAACTGATTCCCTAACAGCAAACAACAACAAATGAACACCCTCATCCCAATCCTTTTCTGTATCAAAGCAATATGATCGAATCATATTCTTCAAAGTTTGATGAAATCTTTCCAAAGCACCTTGACTTTCAGGGTGATAGGCAGAAGATTTAAACTGTTGGATGCCTAATTCATGTATAACTTGTTGGAAAATTCCAGACATAAAATTTGACCCTTGATCTGACTGGACAGATTTGGGAAGGCCAACAAGTGTAAAAAACTTCACCAAAGCTTTCACAATAGTTTTAGTTTTTATATTTCTCAGAGGAATTGCCTCTGGAAATCTTGTAGATGTACACATGATGGTCAACAAGTATTGGTTGCCTGACTTGGTTTTAGGTAAAGGACCAACACAGTCTACCATTATTCTACTAAATGGTTCATCAAATGCAGGAATAGGTTGCAGATGAGCCTTAGGTATCTTCTGATTGGGTTTTCCTACCATTTGACAAGTGTGACAAGATCTGCAGTATTTAGAAACATCACTTTTGAGTTTCGGCCAATAAAAATGATTCAAGATCTTGTGATAAGTCTTACGGACTCCTAAATGACCAGCCAAAGGAGTTTCATGGGCTAAATTAAGAATTTCCTGTCGATATGACTTAGGAACAACAATTTGATAGCTCACTGACCACTCGTCACCAGAGGATACCTCAGGTGGTCTCCATTTCCTCATAAGGACCCCATTTTTCACAAAGTAACACACTGGAACTTGTGTGGCTTCAGTTTCACTAATAGCCCTCTGAAACAAACAAGATATCTCGGGATCTTGCTCCTGTTCAACGACAAGGGGTTGTCGTTTGTCATCCTGATTAGAACAAAGAGAATGAGTTGCCAAAAGAGGATCACTGTGATCAATACCATTTGATTGATCAATACCTGAGGAAAAAGTGACCTCATCAAAAAACTGACCAATACATGTGTCAGCTAAAGGAATAATATCCTGATCAACATCAATCTCAACAGCTCTTTTTGCCATAGCTCTAGTAACTGCACAAGCAGGGTACAAATCAGGGATTTCAGTTTCGACAGGATCAACATTCTGATCCAAACAAGGCTTGTCAGTTACAAGTGGATTAACCACAACCTTATCTCCAGCTAGGTCATTGCCTAGTAATAAATGAACACCCTCTATGGGTAAAGAAGTCACTGCCCCAACAGTCACAGGTCCAGAAACTAAGTCTGATGCCAAATTTACACAATGAAGAGGAACATTTACAAAGCCGCACTCTACTCCCTGAACAAGAACACTTTCACTTGAAGAAGACTCCTCAGACAAAGGCAAAGTACCTGATAATAAAAGACTCTGAGAAGCCCCAGTGTCCCTTAATATTTTAATTGGGATAGGTTTGGCAGAATCACCAATAAGTGATATAGAACCTTCTGACATGAATGGTTCATAAGCCTCCAAAATAGAATCAGACTGGGGTTTGTTTGACCCAACAAATGTATTGCTTTCAATA
Organism: Margaritifera margaritifera; assembly: GCA_029931535.1. Lineage (NCBI taxonomy): Eukaryota > Metazoa > Mollusca > Bivalvia > Unionida > Margaritiferidae > Margaritifera > Margaritifera margaritifera. The sequence continues at coordinate 289,388 of JAQPZY010001340.1, read as the reverse complement.
CAAGACCGTGACCTTGACCTCGTAGAAATAAGAGCATTTGGAAAAGCTCTGTCTTTACTCTGTTGCTTATTTTTCAACTTGAAGCAATCAGAAATAACTTGCCCTTTCTTTTTACAATAAGTGCACGTAGGAAGAGATAAGGATTTCTGATCAGTCTTATCAGATGTTTGATTCCTAACAGTTGTGCTGTTGTGAAATTTGGAAGTACTCGAATGAGATTGAAATGGTTTTTTACCAGAAAACTGCTGAGAGGACGACTTATTGCCAAATGAAATTTTGTGAGTCAAGGAATAATCATCAGCCATACGAGCAGCATTTTCCAAAGTTTCCACATTCTGCTCGTCAAGATAGGTTTTAACATCACTATGGATGCACCTCTTGGACTCTTCAATTAATACGAGCTGTCTGAGGTTATCATAAGCTTGATCAACTTTCTTGGCTGAGCACCACCTATCAAATAGTTGTTCTTTATCCCTTGCAAATTCGACATGAGTTTGTCCAGTTTCTTTTCTACAATTCCTAAACCTTTGTCGATATGCCTCTGGTACCAACTCATAAGCTTTCAAGATGTACTCCTTAACCACATCATAATCAGTGCTTTGTTGTACTGATAGTGAAGTGTAGACTTCACGAGCTTTGCCAATAAGTACACTTTGTAATAACAAAGTCCAATGCTCTCTGGGCCATTTCAAGTTTTCAGCTATTTTCTCGAAATGAAGAAAGTATTTATCTACTTCTTTTTCCTGAAAGGGGGGTACTAACCTAATATATCTAGTATCATCAAAACCTGAACTTGTGTTTAAAGGAGTGGAGTGTGCTCTGTTTGCCAGTTCTAATTCTCTTAATTTAAATTGCATTTCCCTTTCTTCTCTTTGCATCTGCATTTGTATTTGCCTCTCTTCCTTCTGCATTTGTATCTGCCTCTCTTCTTTCTCTCTCTCCATCTGCCTCTCTTCTTTCTCTCGCTCTCCATCTGTATCCGCCTATCTTCTTTCTCTCTCTCCATCTGTATCTGCCTCTCTTCTTTCTCTCTCTCCATCTGCCTCTCTTCTTTCTCTCTCTCCATCTGTATCCGCCTATCTTCTTTCTCTCTCTCCATCTGTATCTGCCTCACTTCTTTCTCTCTCTCTCTCTGAATCTGAAGCTTTGCCAACTCTAAATCCATCTGTTCTTTAACTCTAATTCCCTTAATTTCCTGTCAGAACCAGATACAGGCTTTCTCTTCAAACTTAAAGCACTATTTTCAAAAATTCCCTTTCCTACTAAATACTGAATTAAAATAATCTTTATTTCCTGTTTTGTCAATGATACTTTTGCCTCAGATAGACTGTATTTTCTGGCAAGCTCGAGCAACTCATCCTTTCTCATACACTCTAACCCCTCCTGGGTAAGTTTTGAAATGAAATTCTGAACATTAGATGCCATAGTAAATGCTTGTTGGTTTCACACAAAAAAGATTTCTCTTTTAAAAATCTTTGCCAAAGACAAAATAATTCTCTGAGACAAAATCAATATGAATTTCAAAAATAAATTTAATATCTCTAATATGCTTTAAAGAAATTCAGATCCCGGACGAGCCCTCAATTTCTGTTACGACTCTATGGTCTAAGAAAAATGTAACAGAAAGAAAGTGAAACAAACAAATCATGTAAAAATCAACAAGCAATTTATTACTAGATAATTAAAATGAAAAATCAAAAATTCACTTACAGTAATGTGTTTTGAAATCCTAATAATCCAATAAGAATGATTGTTCTAATCACAAGTCCTAAATATAGAATGTTCCGAATTCACGGCTGTGTCCTTGAATGTTATGATGTGCTAATGGTCTCCAAAGTCCTGATGTACTAGTAATCTTGATGTGCTGATGTCAAAATGAAGTATTCCAAAATCTCTGAATAAGTTCACATAAATTCCAAAGTCATCAATTAAAAATCCAAAATCCAAAAGTTTATGAGCACTGTTATAATCCAATGAATATTTAAAATAATTCCTCTCTTAGAATTTGGAATGAATTTTCACAACTGTAATAGCTCTTTACAAGACTGATGGTAATGTCAAAACTAAATAAATGTCCACCAAACATGGCATATATAAAGATTGATCACATGACAGAATGTTCTAGAACATGTGTCATCTTAATGGAATTCTAACTGTAAACAAAATTCAACCTTGACCTTCAAATTGAGAAAACATATTGATCAAAACACCTAATTCAAGGACACTAGTTAAACATGTTTTTCCTGATAACATTAAGATTTAAGCAAATATTAAAGTGAAGAAACATTTATAATTTCCTAAAATATTTATAATATTATATAAACATCATACATAACACAAGATGTATAAACCTTGTGAAAAATAGTCAAAAGAAAGGGTATTGCCATGGAAAATTACCTAATGGCTCTTTTTTCTTATCAATTACCTCATAATTCTCTTATCCTAAATCAGAGAGGAGGAACAATGGAATAGAAACGTCGTTCTGGAATGAGAAATTAACATTGAGAGAAGCATGTTTTCGGTATTCGGGTAGGGAATTTAATATTCAGTCCTTTCAAAGCATTGTATTCAAAATAATCATGCAGTCTATTTAGTATTACTGCTCTTAAATTAATATATACATATCATTCAGTACTTTGACACATATGGCGTATTTGACTTTTAGAACAATAAAAATAATCATGACAATTAAGAAATGTTGCTTTGCGTATCTTGTCGTCCTTATGCAGATGAAGTCCGCAAGATCTCAGAAGCAAGGTCTGTTATTAACAAATAAAACATATGGAACTACTGTTTAATAAGAAACAACTGAAAAAGCATTGCATCTACGTCTATGACGTTACAATTGTCAGGGGGCAGGAACAGAGCCATTTTCGACAAACAGGTTCCTACTGTGTTATATTATCTATTTCATTTCTCGGCTAATTAGGTCCTATTCTCTCCAAATATTTTATGCATGGAATTATATTTAAGAATCTTACATATTCCACGATGTTATTAAGTATAAATAAAATTGATGCTTTTGTTGTCCCCGTCTTTAAAAATAAAAAATATACTTGTTAATCTTTTGCAAGTGTAATATGGGTTTCATACATTATTTGTCGTGTAAATGTTTTCCGGAGTAGCAGGGAAGAATTTCTGCGCGAGGGTTCAAAGACGTTTCCGATTGCTCCTGGAAATGTATACACAGCGAACCGTGTTTAATCGTTTTTCTTACACGATATATTCCTAAGTATATAAACTATATATCATATACTTTGAGAAGGAGAGTTGTACCCCCCCCCCCACACACACACATACACACACACAACTATGTACTGAAACAGCACAAGCATGCAGTGGCGTCCTAAGGGAAAATGGCGCCCCCTGGGCGATGATGATGGCCCAAAGGGCCAGAATACGAGGCCCGGATTTTTATCAGCTGTTTTGGCGCTCCAAGACCTCTGGCGCCCTGTGCAACCGCCCCGTGCCCCCCCCCCACCCCTCGCCCCCCTCCCGGTAGTACGCTACAGCAAGTATGTCCATTGTTTCAATACGGCTGACGTCACAAAATCGTACATTTCAATCCATCTATAAAAAAGGCAGTATGATGGAAGAAATAATGATTTGGCGGTTTCCACATTCGGGCTTTGTTCAACTTAATATAGGCATATTTCGTCACGCGCTACATATGCGTAGATTGCAACTAACGTAAATCCATCTGCTTAAAGTATCTGTCGGAAGGGAAAGTAAAATTAAGGCAAGAAGCGGAAACTAGAGGAGAACAGTTCTTCCGGATTCTCTCACTTTGCTGGAAATACCATTTTTATGGAAGAAAAAAATGTTGATTAGTCAAAGAAAACACACTGAAAACGGGTGATATAATAAGGTTTGTAATGATATATACCGAAGAAAGCATGATTGGTGTCCAAAGTAAATTACAGCAGGAGGGTGGCCATGACAATAATTACAATACATAATGAAACCGAATTAATGTTATTACAAATGCCAGGTTGTTACCCTCGTTTCAATGAAAGAAATATATTAAAAGTCGGGAAATATTACACAAATAGGTAAAGGCATTAGAACACAAACAGGTAAAGGCATTATAACACAAATAGGTAAAGGCATTAGAACACAAATAGGTAAAGGCATTAGAACACAAATAGGTAAAGGCATTAGAACACAAATAGGTAAAGGCATTAGAACACAAATAGGTAAAAGCATTTGAACACAAATAGGTAAAGACATTAGAACACAAATAGGTAAAGGCATTTGAAAACTTCGTCTTCCAAGCAACCGATCGATAGAACGATAAGGAATTGCATTAATTAGCTATTTTGAAGGAACCATTTTGCTGAGGTTGTTGTTTCTGCTACCTTTGACAGATGGAATGCATTGTTATCTTTTATACTTTCACTTGAAAATCAGATACAGAATCATAAGAATCAGGCTAAATTTCTCAACATTTCTCCTCAACTTGAGATTTTACATATTTTTGACAGTATTGGAATTTTTGTATCATATATAAGTAATTAAATGGATGAGAAATTGCACCATAGGGAATACTTTTATTTAGAAAAATAAAATAAAAATAAAAATGAGGAATCCCTTAAGCTTAATAAAATATTCATAGTTTCCTCAGAGAAAAAATACAACACTTTTCAGAAGAATTCAAGATGATATGACTGTGTTTTTAGTCTTTGATGTTAGCTAAATCTTCAGTGTAAAGGCATTGTGGCAAACCATGAAATGAGACAGATGTTCAAGAATCAAAATTCGATGAACAAACTTTGTGATCTTTAGTGAAAATGGGCATGTACAACAAATTAGGCAAGTGGAATAATAGAAATAATTAGTAATTTGGCCACATATGTAGGACCTCTTTTCAGCTTCATCCTGCATATCTATTAAATTATTAGCAAGAAACATAGAAAAGCCATGCTTTCGTGAATAGAAAACTAAAGTAAAATGACGTAATTTATGTTATCTGCTTGGCCTCTTCTGGTTTGATGTCAATGTAATTTGTATAAACAGAAATTCATAGTATAGATATTGCGCAGTAGCAGCAGATCAATGATGATAACAACTGGGACAAGCCTGAGCATGTACATATATATATATATATATATATATATATATATATATATATATATATATATATATATATATATATATATATATATATATATATATATATATATATAATTTAGTTTAAGGTCCCGCAGGCAATCATGCAACATGAATAGCCTGTTTATGTTGTCATATCCGAAACAATCCGTTTTTATGTGATAATGAAATATGTATTATTTGTCTTGGCTGAAAATGAGCAATATATTGCTGCATTGACGAAATCGGAAATATTAGGAGGGAGAAACCTGGTTTATCCATTTTTCATTAAGAACTGACAATAAAAACAATTTCGGGTAAATAGCAGAATAGTTTGTAATATTGGAAAATAGTATGCAATATTTTATCTAAGAGCCAAATAACTGTTTCTTATATCTGCATGGTTATATTTAATTTTCGAGATTTAAAAACAATCGAATGCAAAGGGCAAAGCATAAATCACTCTCGGGGGAATATGCGAATAACTTTTATGTAGAGTGTCATTGACATTTTTATCCTATTTCTTTGCACTTATATATCTTAGCTAAACGTAGACAAAATTTTAAATCGATTGGACATGTTCTGTAACGAGAAACATAGTTTTGGGGAACCATTTGAGATCTGTAGACAGTCAAATTGGAAATAAAAACCCGGTCCTTTGAAAGTATTTGTATGTAAGACAGTGACATTACTTAAAGTACTTTCTATATAGAATACTGACTCTTTCTTATTGCGAAAAATTCCCTTTACTTGTTCAATGAAATCAACAAAAAGGGTTACATAAAATATGGTGTCAAATACATAGTATATGCAAAATGTCAGAAAAATGAATGGACTCCTTACAGGGCTCAGGAAAAAATTACCTTAGCACTCGTCCCTGTGACGAGTGAATTGTATGAGTTATTCGTCCCTGTCCTCATTATTCTCAACATAGTACAGTTCTCCACTATACTTCTTACGCTTTTACTAAAGAATTACAAGTACCTATTGCAAACTTTGATGCCAAAATGGGTTAAAATCATAAAAATATTATGTTCTAATACATAACTCCTTAGACAAACATATAATAAGAGACAAGGTTTGTAACTCGAGAAATTGCAGTTGCACACATATCCCTTGGTGTCATGGTGGTATTCGCGTGTAGTAATCTAGGTGTCATAAGTTTCCTTTCCAAAGAGCTATCACACATCTTTATGAGTTAGATATGGGAGCAGTCAAGAGACAGAGAATGTCAAAATGTTATGATTTTTGTCTGGTCAGACAGTATTTTCAAGACTGTCCAGCTTTATTAATGCATTGTCACGCCAAAGTAAAGACGCCAGCAGATATTTATATAAGTATGTAATTACTTTTCACAAGAAAAATGTCAGTAACTTACATCTGAAAAAAGAATTCCAACCGTCTCAGTGTTAGCCAACTTTCGTTCTAAATGATCTATTTTGGTCAAACCTCCAGTCTAGAGAGCTACACACGGGCGCCATACAAAGGAAGATTGCTTATGGGCCAAAAGAATTGGAACACATCTATGTCATTACCCAACTAGATTTCGACCAATTAGCTGTTGTCTTGACAATATCTGCTTTACAAATAGATTATAACAACACGTATTGTGTGAACGTTGCTGGGAATCGGTTGAGACACTTAAAATACCATTTCGAATGTAAGTTGGCAACATTTTTCTTGTGAAAGTTAAGTACATACTTTGAGGAATATCTGCTTGCATATTCCCTTTGGCATGATGATGTATCAATAAAGCTTCAGTCTTGAAAATACCGGTGATCTGGGGCAACTATAACATTGTCTCAGCAGATGAAAAACCACAAAAAGGTTTGCATTCTCTGTCTCTTAATTTCGCATATATTCGACTCATGAAGATTTGTGATAGTTCGTTGACAGGGAAACTATCTCCACATCAAAATGACGCCTAAATCACTGAAAAGTGTCACTGAAAATGCAAACACCATTAAGAAATCGATGGCTAGGTGTGAAATTGCAGCATAATATGTTCATAATATTTACCCATCTCAGTATCAAGCGTACATCGGGTATCTGTGCAAAAAAAAAAAAAAGTCATAAATTTGTGGCATGTTCTAGACTGACAACAGGTAGGCAAATTAGGCAAAGGTTATTTATAATTAACGTACACCAAATGTTAAGGGATGTTGAACTTCGGCGCTTGTTAAGGGTAAAAAATGCATTCAGATTTATTTTAAAGGTGCAAATTTGAGTCTACTCGGCGCAGGGACGAGTACATAGTAAAGTTTTACTTGGCCCAGCCAATGTTTACCTGTTCAGGACGAGACGAGTGGTTTTCCTGAGTCCTGGCCTTACAATATGGTAGCAATAGGTAACCCACCAAACATTCATTACAAACAAAATAGGCGATTAGTGTCTAGATTTCACTTGATTGGTTGCTGTCCCTATTTCAATGAGAAAATCGATGTAAAGTCGCTATCAAGCCCGATTAAACTAATAGGAAAATACATTTGACTGCTACGCCTTTGTGAGGACCAACAATTGATCGATCATTCAACCTCTGAGAGCTACTTTGGCACAATTATATCTCAATAAAATGTTAATTGGGGAAAAATAATCATGGATTGGCTTCTCCCCCCCCCCCCCGGGAGGACGACTCTAGGGTAGAATATCATGGAAAAGTATACTCTAGGACCAATGTTTCGAGGGTATAATCGGTCTGTATTGTAACATATAGGGGAAATATTATTTTTGACCAGTATACCCACCCACCCCCCCACCTCCCTAAAAATATCTTGAGTGGAGGAAAAGCTGCTCTAGGATAAATATATTACTCAGGGGAAAGATGGTTCTAAACCATTTTTTCGGATGGGGATGGGGATGGGGATGGATAGGGTTAGCTGTCTGACACTAGCAATTCAAAGTGATTTTTAGCAAACAGCGTAGATCCTGATTGCTGGCGAATTATGCGACCGCAGATCTAAATTGTCTTTCTGAGAGTTTTGGATCACATTATTCACAGTTTAATAAAGTACATTACTTTAGCATCGGGATGGATCTACTTTCCCTAGGTTAATTCGCTTATGTACCCACGAGGCCTCGACACATTGAATGAATCGTATAATTTAGCGTTTCACTCAGAAAGCTTGAGAAATTGTTTAAGTCAGTAAGTTAGGAAAACAAACGTGACAAAAAGAAGAAAAACAACTATCCCTAAAACTTAGTGCCATCTAGGAATTTTGTTTTTTCTTTTGTCCCAAGGAATAATCCATTTCTCCAAATACAATTGAAAATTTTCGCAAACAAAAAGCGAATAAAATCATTTTCGCTTAAAGCCTCTGCGAAAATAAGCAAATATTTGGCAACTCAAAAAAGGAAAGCTTCGTGAATCCAAATTAAAAACACCAAAGCAAATCAAGTTCACAGCCTGCTCACGTGCCTGAGGACGGTCGGAATTGCATTTCTGATTTTGAAAAAAGTATATCCTGACGACATCACGAAAGAAAGTTTTTGACAGAGAGCATCTTCAAGTACGTGATGTCATAATATGAAAGGCATGATTCGTTGGATAAATTTCAAACAATGATATACCAGGAGTGGCAGAGCATACAATCGTAAACAGAGGATCTTGGCTGAGTGCTCATTTGCGAGCCTTGGCGAATTTCATACATTTCATTTGAAACGAGCACTTATGTAAAATTCTATATAACGCACGACAAAAAATAATGACTTATTTGACCAAACCACATAATACATTCCGATGCCTGGATAGTTCCTTTGCATGGCGTTGTGATATCAGTTGTGACGTCATGCAGTGTTATAACACGTGTTATATATATATAACAATATGATATAGGTACATTACAATAAATAACACAGTAGTCATGTGAGAAATATTAATCTCTGTCATTTTTATATGTATTTAGCTCAGAATAGCAAAATTCAACAAGATTACGCCAATTGCTGATTCTGGATATCCATATCTTTCCCCGTGTTATATTCTCTAATATTACAAGGTATAAATCAAATTGCAGTTTTAAGATCTCAATGAAGCAGCGGTTAAACTTTGCTATCGAATAAGATATAGCTTAGACAAGATGATTAATAATGGTTGATATGAATGGTTTTGGAGTTAAAGACATGGCTGAAGTACAGGTGTTCATGACGCCATCGGCGTGATGATGTCATAAATCAGGTCCAAGTTGACATCGATACAATCAAACAAGTAAGAGAGTTATAATTCGTTCCATCTAGGATTCGAATCCGTATCGCAAGTCACGGCATCTATCGCTCCGCTTTGATCCACCGACGTCTTAATGCCATGCGCCCATTCCCATAAAACAGCATCAATCATAAATGGGAGCAGTGAAAAGCATATTAAATAATCTTTATTATGTCATGATTAAATATATGTCATTCGTTTCCTTTTAATTTATTTGTTGCAGAGTACAATCATCGCACGCCCGTTCAAATATGGAAGACGCGTCCACACGGCGCAGTGTCGAAATAATCGGCTCAGATTTTTCAATTTTCTGCACCCGTCACGTTGCTGGTTGTGAATTCAGCTTGGTTCCTGTAGATGAGGATTTGACTAAAACCGATTGAGGTTCAGCTAGACATTTTTACACTGATCTCTGTTACGGACTTAATATTTAATATAGCGACAGATGATAACCAGTCTCACAATATGCAAACGTACGTCGTAAGAAGATGCGTTTCGTGAACATGCTAGCAACATTTGTTTTGTAGGCGAAAATTTGCCCAAATTAAAATAAATCAGAGTGGTACTATCTAATGAAAATTGTCTTAAGATGTCTCTTTCTCTTTATGCAGTCCATCATAGGATCCGAATTAAATAAGCCTTTGGTAGTAGAGTCAGCAGCATAGACAACATGACTGCTACGATCATGGTGAGAACGTTGTCCTAGGCAAATTTGTATATGTCTTGCACAGGATAAAGACAGTGCCACGAAGTAGAGCTGATTTTAAAATTATCACACTTTAAATAGATACAGATGAAGTGATTCTCATTTGCAATTCACTACATGTTTACTTTGTAAAACGATTCAGTAAACAGAACACATCTGCAATTAAGAAGTTACTTCATCATACTCGCTGGTACAAGAGTAGATCACACTGAGTAAATTTAATATAAATTTTAGAAACTTGTTACTTATCTACATAAAACCTGACTATCTTCACATCAGGCCATTATATACATCTAATGTTGGTGTGGATCAAATGGTGGATAGTCCCTTTAATTGAATATGGGAATAATACAGACGTGGATCAAATGGTGGATAGTCCCTTTAATTGAATATGGGAATAATACAGACGTGGATCAAATGGTGGATAGTCCCTTTAATTGAATATGGGAATAATACAGACTTGGATCAAATGGTGGATAGTCCCTTTAATTGAATATGGGAATAATACAGACGTGGATCAAATGGTGGATAGTCCCTTTAATTGAATATGGGAATAATACAGACGTGGATCAAATGGTGGATAGTCCCTTTAATTGAATATGGAAATAATACAGACAAAGAACTGACTCAAACGAAGAAATAATTTTAAAGTTAATTTATTGACATTCAGTATTTTGTGTGCATAGAGTGAAATAACTAAGAAACTAAAATCATATTTTTCTATTTTAATAGAGTAGAAACCAAACAAAATATTGGCAGATCATAACCTGATCTGACCCCTTTGGAAAATAGCAAGGGACAATTGGTCCCATTTCCCTGAATCCTAGATTGAATACTAATATAAGGTTTGAAACACATTTCTTGCCTTCGTACACTTGACATTTGTTTCTAATAAATTGTTTGTTCTTTACTTCTACTGCTGTCTGACAGAATACTAATACATAAGACTACAGTTGATAATTACCAATTTGTTTTGATTTTATTTTTTGAAGAAATTAAGTAGACGTAGATGTAAACTCTTTGATGCAGACATCGTATGTTAAATTAGGGACATACATAATAAATATAGGCCGTAAATGTTGAACATAAGGTTTTGTTAACCTATGATTATTACTGAATATTTGATCTTTGCTTGTCAGATAAAAACTGATATCCACAAGGTAATGGCCTCGGTATCTCTATGTTCATACAGCGAATGGCGATTCACTGCAAACAAGCAATGCATTATCCAATCAAAGCATAGAGACGCTGTTGACTGAGATCCAATGTAGTCCCAATATAGTCCGTTTAAACAAGAACTATAACCTATTGCGAGCCTTTAAAAAAGACTCTGATTTCTGTTTTTTTATGCTGAATGGTTAACTTAAGAAATGTGGGGTTTCTGTTTAGTACTACCATTTTCATTTTTGTAAATCTGCAGGAATGTGAGTTTAAAATGACCTTTCCCATAGATGTACTCAGTCAAGCGTGCATTTTCAAACAGGCTATGTAATCTGGGAACAAGTGGATATAATTAGTTGTGATATTATCATTATGCCATGCATTTCTTGTTTGCAGTACATCGGCTTGTGCTTTAGAATGGGAATCCATATTCAGACTTTCGATCACTCACTATTAGAAAGCCTCATGTAGACTTAACCTAATGTAAGTTTGATTCAAACCAAGAAAAGAAAATGCTCGAAATGTGCGAACATTGTAGAAAAAAATTATATATGTGAACACGTAGTTTTCGACCCTTATTGTTATTTTATATTAAATTCGCAAGCAGTATTGGTCGAATTGTCCAGTATTCTGTGCATACAGGAACAACGTTAGCCTAATGTGTTTGAGGTTCACATTTTTAATTCATTGAGCATGTTTTACAAATGATTCCTGAAGAAGCTCTCCTGGTACGAAATCAAGACACTGAATTAATTTTGTTAGAGGCCGCATTAAAGAAACGTCCTGAAAATCAATTAGGCTGACTCACATCGAAATTGTATAACATTAATATTTTTAAAACTGTTATGGGAGAGATTTGATGATAATGTTAGGTTACGGTTGACTTCCGTAAACTGTGTATAGTTTGATTGGGGAAACAAATAAAGTCTGTTTCCCGCGCTATTTGACAGTTACACACTATATCCAAGCTTATCTCTGCAAGAGAGCTTCTCGGTGCCCTTTCATCCATATACTAACAATGTGCATGCCTTTCATCCATACACTAACAATGTGCATGTATTTCATCCATACACTAACAATGTGCATGCATTTCATCCATACACTAACAATGTGCATGTATTTCATCCATACACTAACAATGTGCATGCATTTCATCCATACACTAACAATGTGCATGTATTTCATCCATACACTAGCAATGTGCATGCATTTCATTCATACACTAACAATGTGCATGTATTTCATCCATACACTAACAATGTGCATGTATTAACAATGTGCATGTATTTCATTCAAGCTGTAAGAGTTTGACCAGTTTTGACTGAAATCCTGTTGGGAAATAAATAAGTGAGTTAGTTAGGTTGGTAGTTAGGTGTTTACTTACTGATTTACAGTATTTCTTACTTACCTACTGAATTACTTACATTGTTCGTTTGTTTAGAGATCGTTTGTTTGTTAACCATGGGAGAGATTGTCGCTTAGTTGTTACATAGTTATTTAATGTCTCAGTTACTTAGTAACTTCCTTCCTTACTTATACATCATTTATGTAAACAGAATGTTACTTAAAATGACATCCTACGGTATCATCTTTTTGCCACTACATCAATCAAAGTGGCAATATTATATTTTCCCATATTGCATGCCGAATGCGACATACTTTCCCTCGAATGTGCAACTCAAGCAAAGTTTAGAAAATTGTACCTAACCCCCATGCTCCTCCTGCACCCGATAACGCAGTAAACTGAAATGCAGCCAGTAATATACAGTATCATATATTTATTTATTAAACACTGTTAATAGATAAAATATATTCGCAACTAAGGGTTATTATATTGAAACCTATAATAAAGAGTACCCTGACAAAACCTGTCCATAGAGTAATTAGCTGATATAGTATTTTAATTCATTATATTTGCACAGGTTGAACTCTGTAGATTCCTCTTATCAAATACATCGATGCTGCTGAGCGAATTTGTTCATTATTCCATCAGAATTTAGAAACAGAAAGACTGCTGGTGAGATTCGCGGCAGATCATTTTTCATTACCCATTTTACGACAGAAGTCGAAGTCACTTCATCTTACGTCCAATCTCTCACATAGTTGATATCGCTATGATACACTGAGGTAACAAGTGCCATAATGTAGATGACACAATAGATGACACAATAATGTAATGATCACGTCATTTTGGGCTGCGCAGCAAACATTGATTTTTGAACAGCGAACATCGCTATAAACTTTCGTTGGAGACTACCCGCAGTTTTTCGTACTCCTATTATTTAAGAAGACAAAATGATTCTGGACAGATTTATTTACTATGGACTTTGAAATACATATTTTTATTTGTTTAGGTTGTTGTGGTGCAAAACTGGAAGTTTACTCATCTCATACACCTCCTTTTGAACGTTCATGCTATAAATACCAGATATAAAACGTCTTGTCTGACAGATACAAGTCTTTACAATTAGCCATTACTGGGATTCGCCGAGAATAGTTTGTATTTGTTGAGTAATTCAAGTCAACTTAATCAATTTATACATATGGCAACAATTTATGTCCGTGATATAAAATATTGCAGTATAAAACTGAATTAGCAGAATTATACACACGCTTCAAGGGACATTGAGTACTAGTAAAACTAGATTATTAAAACTGAGGAAATTTTCAGCAAAGCACAATAGGCTGTATATCAATCCAAAAACTGTACAAATCGACAAATCAGTTGTAAAATCATTGCAGTAGAAAATATGGCAAAATTGTTTGATGTATCTAGAAAACTTAAAACAATATTTTGTACTAACGTAAATTTATTTTATATCCATATTTATGTCCCGACATACATGTTAAATTGTTTTATTCACCAGTTCCTTTCCCTCCCTTTTTAAGTGCATGTTGATCATACTTTTCATTCAAATACACTGAAAGTTTAGCACACATATACTCTCTCTCTCTCTCTCTCTCTTATACACACACTGTGTATTAGTGTGTGTAAATTAACATACATATATATATATATATATATATATATATATATATATATATATATATATATATATGAAACAAACATGACGACGCACCGTGCGGCAAGTCAGAGAATCTGGACAAGCGCTTTCGAGATCTAAAGATCCCTTTTTCAAGGCGGATGACACAAACAAAATAACAATCACAAACACAAAAACACAAACAAAATATTTGTTTATATAATGTTTTGTTATGGCGAAACCAAAATCACAGAATTAAGTACTAACATAGCAAAGAAAAAAGCAGAAAACTGTATACTTGTAACTATTTGTATTGTGGCAAATTAAGTACTCCATTTGGCAAGAAGACTAGTTTGTGTTCAGTTTGCCAGCAAGTGATCCATTTAATAGCCTGAAACTAAGAAAACATATCAGGTTTCAGCAATGACTCCGATATGTGGCTATCTAAAATTTTGTCTCAGATAACATCTATTGTACAGTTTGTTTTCTTTTTGCTGCTTTTTACGGCACTTTTATCACATTGTTGGCTATACCATACAGAGAAAATGAAAGCTAAGTGCTTTTCCCAAGGACACAATCGAGGCAGCCGACCCTGGTGGGCCTCGGCTGGTATCGAACCCGCGACCCTTATATTACGAGTCTAACACTTTACCACCTGATGAACTGCAGCTCCCTCTATTGTACAGTTATAATCCCAAAAGGTCAGATAACATGCTTCCAAAATTAGGAATGTGATGAGGGAAACGGGTTTATATTGTTCTTGAATCATGCCCCTTATTGTGCAAATCCAATAAGTTTTGGTTCCAGTTTTGAATGCGTGCTATTACAGTCAGAAAAATGCCATTAACATGGTGGCCAAGGGAAGAAGAGTGTTCTGCAACAGAGCTTCTAGCAAAAATTTTGGGTTCGTCAGTCGGATCTATGTAGATTCATTCTCCTGTCTAGTTTTTCGGTCTCTTTTACATATTGGATCGAACAAATTTGGCATGTTATTAAATATATCATATTTTGTGTTTTGCACATGATGCTACTGCCATGAATACTTAGTTTTTTGCCCGTTACTGTGCTGGGATGATCCATTCGTAGTTTGGTTTGTGAGGAATTTTAATTTAGAATGTCAGGACGAGTGGTATCTTTGCAATATCGTCCTTTGTTTTGAACTGTAAAATGTCGTCCCCATTTTCCATTTTCGCCCTTTCTATAACATCATCCACAATGTATCTTTCATAGTTCCGACTAGGTGTTGACACAAGAGAATGTCTAACGGATCTATTTGATCTGCGGTATACTATGACTGGTTTGTTTGGAAAAAAAGATTGTTTAGGGTTTCGGATAACTCAATGGTAGTCAGCGTTGTTCAGTGATTTTGTCTACTGGAGGGCAAACGGGGTAGAATGTCAGGACGAGCGGTATCTTTGCAATATCTGCCTTTGTATTGAACGGTAAAATGTCGTCCCCATTTTCCATTTTGCCCTTTCTATAGCATCATCTACAGTGTATCTTTCATAGTTACGACTAGGTGTTAAGACAATTTTTGAGGTTGTTTGTTGAATGTCTTTTCTTCAGAGCAGATCCTTCTCACCCTTGGTGCCTGGCTAAGGGGGATGTTTTGAATGCAATGTTTTGGGCGGTACCTGAAGGGAGCACGTATTGAAGTTTATCTCTTGGTTTGGAGTACGAATGAATCCTCCAAGCCGTATGGGCATCAGATATGCAAAACATGCAATGTAGTAAAAAAGCATACATTTTTCTTTTGGTATGTTAGCTTTAGATTCTGTGATGTTAGTTTCACAATACCAAAACAGTATCTAAAAAGATGTTTTATTTATGGTTATGTGTTTGTAATTGTTGTATGTTTGTGTCGTCCACCTTGAAATAGGGATGGACAGATCTTAACAGTGCTTGGCCAGTTCGTCGTACTTTTTGCTCTCTGCTTAGTCATGCTTGTTTCCTGTATAATTTTTCCTTGAGTAAAACGATCTCTCAAATATCTTTGTAAAGATTATTTTCTACATAATTTGTAATTTATATTAAGAGAGAAACCTTAGCGATAGTTGACATCTAGAAATTGATATTTAAACCAGTGCTAAAGACTGTACAGGTGAGTCTTTGTCCTGGTTCAAAACAGACACGATGCGCGACAAAAGATATTACACATGACATTAAAGATGGATACAGTTGAAATGGATTGCAGATATATATTTATCTGTGCCTCCAAAACACCTTATCGAAATAAATGTATGGTCAGTAAATGATTATCAAGAAAGAGCGATTCGACCAGCTGCATTATGTTTGTCTAAAAATAATTAATTGCATACGACAAACCTTTTTTATTTGCAATTACATCACCTGGTTAGACTGCTGAATGAAAGTAACGATGAAGTTTATTGGGCCGAATTAATTACGGTGACACACAACACAAAGCTTCAAAGAAACATATACTCTTTACTTAAATGGCACAACGAACCTTGGAATTCAATGAATATCATGTTATGTAAGTTATGTGGTTTTTTTTCTTCTTCTAAAAGTCAATAGACCCGGATGTTAAACTTATTACAGTGCAGATTATTGTGTATTTTAATTCTATTATACTTGAGTAAGTGTACAGAAAGGAACCAAATTAACTTCATGATTTAGGAGCATTATGAAGCAAACTTGCCGCTTACTGCGGAACTTGAATCCACATTCCACCCCATTCTCCGGGAAAACAAATTGTGTCGAAATAGTGCCATAAAAGTCTGTAAGCAGAAAGAGCACAGATGTATATCTAATGCCTATTTGTTCAAAATTTCATCAGCAATTATCGGCATGTTATAATTCGAGTCTTCAAACTTACGATTTCTAATTTCTGGTTGATTTACATATCAATTTCATGGTATAAAATTTCGCCCAGTATTTATACATTTAGAAGAAACGGAAATATTTATTTCAATTAATGTATCACATAGAGATTTATTAGTATTTTTTAACAAGTGCTGTAAAATATGGGAATAAGTCCCCTTAATTTTACTTGCTCTCTATTTTCAAATCGCATTCATCCACTATCTATAACTCTAAAGCACAAACAAGTTTTGATCATCTTCTTCCAAGAGATTAAGACAACTACTTAGTTCTTTGTGACGAAGCATTAAATTTTATTGTTAACCGATCGTCTTGGATTTATGTGACGTAAATGACAGCTGACGCAGTCAATGGAGTTAAAAGGCAACAAATATGAGATATTTAAATAAAATGTTTAGCCTCTGGAAATTAAATTTACCTCTCTCTAATAACTATAAAGCTTATCCACTCCCCTTTTATGTTGATTAAAAACGTAATCTGATACTGAGAAGTAATGATTTTCCAATCATTCGGGGAGATATTGTTTAGAAAAGAGAATGTGCAGTAGCATATTTGATTTGAATTAAATAACATCCAGAAGAGAACATTGTCAGTTATTGTCAGCATATCGAGATATGTTTATCGAGGAAGTCAAATAAAGTGACATTCTGATAGACAATATCGCATGACCAGAGATTCAAAGCGAAGTCAGTAGCTATCGTTCATACCAGAAACTGCTATTTGAAGACTAATATTTTCGTCCCACAAGAGGATCGCTTGCAGATAGCTTTTATTGTGTTTTTGCCTGAAATTGTTGCTATAGAAGAGGAGTGAGATTTCATTTACGTAGTGTTTTTTTGTCCTTTTTAAAAAAATAGAAAAAATAACGATTATGAAGAGATATTGGAGGTGAAGCAATAACGGGCTAATTTGTGAGCGAAACAATTTATGCTGTCCTTTGTCTGAAAATGAAGGTATCCTGCGCCATCCGGAAGTAATGTTTTAGCAGCAATGTGTAATAACACTGGAAGGGCTGTAAACCTTCATTCGGCTGATATGAAAATTCACAACCGTTCCTTTCTTATTACATAATTAATTTCAAACATTACCTTCCACCTTTCGCAGGAAAACTTAATTCTGAGACAGAGGACGGAGTATATATACATGTTAGAAGATAGATTACATATTTGCTTCGGCATCCTAACTTCTGATTGATAGTGTAGCTAGCTCCTGTGGTCGAAGTTCTGAACGGTACGCAACCATAGGAAACTCCTGAAATATTCCTTCAGGTGTTCGGAGGATTCAATATGGTTCCAATGCTTCCGAATTATCTGTTGTAACTTTGGGGCGTCGGGGTGGAAAGTAACCACGAAGGGAACACGTGTGTTGGCTTTCTTGATTTTATATTTCAGGAGGGTTCCTCTATCCAGAGTCTAGTTTTCTTAATAGCCTCCTCGATGTAGCTATTTATAAGGTGCCACTTGAGCGCTCCGAGTTTCTTTTCAAAGGTAGCCGAATTAAAGCATATGCGTTTGGTCCGAACGCACATACCGAAAGGAAGATTTTTTATTACGTGCTGGGAGTGGCAGCTGGTTGAGAGTAGATACTGTTCAGAGTCAGTTGTTTTAGTATGATATCGCTCTCTCTCTCTCTCTCTCTCTCTCTCTCTCTCTCTCTCTCTCTCTCTCTATATATATATATATATATATATATATATATATATATATATTATATATTATATATAGTTTGTAGTAAACATGTTTTATATATTCTCCAGACCAGGACAGAAACTATTTTATAAATCGCTTGAACTCCCGTTTTATTACTGTCACTGACGGCCACCATAAGAGACTGTCCGTGACGTCACAAAATCGATGTGTGTTTACTTTGGCAACATGTGCTATTTGGTTGAAATTCGTGATTAGGGAGGGTACTTCTATACCGAAGATAACGAACTATTTACTTACTAGTCATACATTTTTTATGCTAAAGCTCAAATAGGAACCAATGGTTTTAATTTTCGGACCAGATATAGCATTTATTTGTTTTCAAGTGATAGTTTTTTAGCGATCAGAGCATCGTCGTGTTACTTTCATTCGGGTTGGCAATCATCATACACTTTAGTCCTCGTTGGCAAAGCAAGGAACATCTGAATTTAAAAGCAAAAATAAGTTGAGCTTTAGGGTGGTTAACTTTTCGGTTTTATAAATATAACTGCAGTGAACACAAGCGACATCATTCATACATTTTACCTCGGCAATATAAGCTAGATTTTCGAAAGTTTGAACTAAAATATTTCATAAGCATGATTGTTTTTCTCCGAACATTCATATTTTACGTATTTATGAATTTAAAATCTCTCAGTGATAGAAAGTAAACATTTCATGGCCTTTCCCTTCAATACGTATTTATGAATTTAAAATCTGTCAATGATAGAAAGTGAACATTTCATGGCCTTTCCCTTCAATACGTATTTATGAATTTAAAATCTCTCAATGATATAAAGTGAACATTTCATGGCCTTTCCCTTCAATACTGCACTCAAACTGGATATAGAACTCATCCGATCATTAGACGCAGTTCAAACAAACATTCTAAAGTTGTGAATATGGTTTGTTCAAATATTTATGTTTAGATGTTAGAAAGTTGAATGAAGCTCTTTTACAATCCATGTTTAGAATAAGCTAAGTAATATTATGTTAAAGAAAAGCGAATGATTTTAGCTCATTGTTTATGGATTCCTTTTCAAGAAGCAACGAAATAGTGAGTTGCTAAGTTACATAAATTGTGTAAATCCACACAGGTGTTTTCTATTTAAACAGTGATCCTTATCGTCTTTATGAAAGTCATTCATGTGTGTCCGTATGCTCGTCTGTCTTTAAATACACTGGCTAGTCTTTATGAAAGTCATTCATGTGTGTCCGGATGCTCGTCTGTATTTAAATACACTGGTTAGTCGTTGGACCTATCCAAATATACATTTCTTAAGTCACCAATAAGCAGTACAATTACTAAAATTTACATTAAGTGCAGATTCTGAGTTTAACACCTGCAGTGCTAAATGCAAATTAATTCACGGGTCATGGAGTTGTAATGGCCACATGGATGATTTTGACTTGGAAAATTACACAATATATATACATCCACAGTCAGTTCTGATCAATGACACTATTTATTACACATAAAGAAAGTTACACGTTATTACACCCTTTTATCACCTAGCAACTAACTGAATATTATATCAAAGTAGTAAACTTCCATTTTAGTAATTATTGGAATTCAGTGATGCAGAAGATATTGTATCCTTGCATAGGGGTCATATTAGACAATTCACATCAACCTGAAACCAAGGAACTAATTGACATATCCCCGAAAAACAAGTCTCTTGATCAATTAGGTGATGGCTTCATATAACATCCATATTATTTTATTTGTTGCATACATGTGTGCACTTTCATGTCTTTTTGTCAAGAAAAAAAAATGCTTCACCAAGTTGCTTAAGCAAAAAAAAAAAAAAAAAAAAAAAAAAATGGGGTAATTTAATATTTAAAGCCCAAGATTGGATGGGCGCTGGGGCTAAAACATATACTTAATATCCTATTTTCCATTTACAATGGGGATAATCCAGATTTTAAAGATATTTTTTACTTTTCAAACCGTGGAAAAAGCCTACATCAAGAGTGAATAAAAAATAGATGATAGGTCCTCACTCTTTACTTTATTTACGACTGGGAGGATTTTCTTTTGAGGTGATTCCTTTTGGCCATGTAATGTACGAAAAGGTGAAATCTCGTAACTTTTGGTATGGGACAAAAAACTGGACATGTTTTTTTTTTTAAATTATTCTACAGAGAAAACACCATAGCTTTTGAAACCAGTCTAAACTAACGGCCTTACTTCCATGCTGTTTCAGCACCAAAACCTCTGGTGAAAACCCTAAAGTCAAACTGATTTTAAAAAAAACAAACAACTGAATCCTAAATACAAAAGGATAATGGAGGGAAAAAGAGATTATTAACGTTAGTCAGATTTTTGTTTTTATTATATTGTAGTATTTTTGTTACAGTGCTAAAATACGCTGTACAACTCTAAGGGAGGATACTTCAACTGTATTGACAACTACAAATGCATGGTCCAAACCATTGTTCATTCAGAAATACATTAATGGAACCAGCGAACTAGAAAAGATAATTAGAATTTGCATGTAGAGTCGTGATTTCGTTTATTCTTGTGATTTTGAAGAAACAAAAGCATTTTGAATCAGTAACTTAAATACGCATATATGCATATAGGTCCTTTGTCTTCCCAGATCAATCATGTTTTATTTTTGGTCTTTAAATTTGTGGTTCAAAGACAATTGAGAAATCTACGAAACTTTGTACTACTCCTCGCATGCAACTAATTCACAGTATGACACATTCCTTAAGGCACGCACACTTTCAGTTTCTCATCTATGTGACTGCAGGTAGGTGTAGACGTCATGCAGAATTTTTAGCGCGGATATTTATGTAAATTAGAAATGCTCAGACTAAAGTACGTTCTCAGGAGCATATATTTTTTCATGAACAGGATAATTGTACCTGCTTTTACTAGTGCAATTATTGTAAAAGTCAGTCATACTCAAACAGAATTGCACGTGCTGTTTTCTCATTAAAAGAAACTTCTTTAAGTATTTATTTGGTATATAGTGTATGTACCTTATTTGGTATATAATGTATGTACCTTATTTAGTATATAGTGTATGTACCTTATTTGGTGTATAGCGTATGTACCTTATTTGGTATATAGTGTATGTACCTTATTTGGTGTACAGTGTATGTACCTTATTTGGTATATAGTGTATGTACCTTATTTGGTGTATAGTGTATGTACCTTATTTGGTATATAGTGTATGTCCCTTTTTGGTATATAGTGTATGTACCTTATTTGGTATATAGTGTATGTACCTAATTTGGTATATAGTGTATGTACCTTTTTTGGTATATAGTGTATGTATCTTATTTGGTATATAGTGTATGTACCTTATTTGGTATATAGTGTATGTACCTTATTTAGTATATAGTGTATGTACCTTATTTGGTATATAGTGTATGTACCTTATTTGGTATATAGTGTATGTACCTTATTTGGTATATAGTGCATGTACCTTATTTGGTATATAGTGCATGTACCTTATTTGGTATATAATGTATGTACCTTATTTGGTATATAGTGTATGTACCTTATTTGGTATATAGTGCATGTACCTTACTTGGTATATAGTGCATGTACCTTATTTGGTATATAGTGTATGTACCTTGTCATTGACCCTGAAAAAGGAACCGCAGTGACTGATTGGCTAGCGTGTCGGACTCGTGACCAGAAGAGATCGGGTTCGATTCTTGCCATCGGATCAGCCCGGGTTGGATACTGTGGTGTGTCCATGAAAATTGAAATTTACTCCAATTGCCTCGGCATGATATAACCTTCGTGTGTTTGCTTTGCCGTAAAACACCAAACCAAATAAAATGATCCCCCAAAATAGATTATACACGGTTTTGTTGTGTGCAAACGTTTGTCGGAAACGAGGCGCAGACTTTGAACCTTGGACGAAAACTCTTCCCTCATGCCCTAGCATACATACGTGTGCACAAAACATCATATGAAAGCAACGTAACGCAGTAGGTAGCGTCTTCCCTCTCTTTTATGTAGACCTTGTTTCTATAGAAATATTTGAAGCTGAGACTATTGAAAACACGTACTGAAATAATTTATTCGGTACACGAACGAAATATTGCTTCGCTTCAAAAGACCACACACACACAAACAAACAAACACACACACACACACACACACACATATATATATATATATATATATATATATATATATATATATATTTAGATGGATAAATATATAGAATCACTATTTGACAAATAACAATGCTAACAACTTTTGCCACGCCATAGTGATTCAAGTTGTTAAAGATGATCAGGAATGACAGGTTTTGGTTTGGTACATAAAACTATTTCCTGCTTTCAGAATACATGATTTGATAAAAATATCGATATGCTTTCAGAATACATGACTAGATAAAAATATCGATATGCTTTCAGAATACATGATTAGATAAAAATATCGATATGCTTTCAGAATACATGATTAGATAAAAATATCGATATGCTTTCACGATCATGGAATGTTTGATGGTATCAGTTGTAAGACAGAAATACCATGCACTCTGAAAACAACAAACATTAGATGATTTTATATCCGTTCCCAAACCATCCTAATAATTCATTCGTACCATTGTCGTTAACTGTTAATTTAAGTATTGATAGGACAATCAATTCTTCAAGAGGGACCTTCCCTCCTCAAACCAACGGTTGATGTTTTGCATAATAACGGAGGGTTTATTGGATTTTGATTGTGTACAATATTTTATTTTAAATTGGCACATTCAACCAGTTAGATGATTATTTCGTACGATGACGAAAATATTTTCGATAAGGTGATACGTGATATTGAAGCGGTGATGGATCTTATCAATAAATCAATTATTTTAAGGTACATTTTTCGAAAACATATATATATATATATATATATATATATATATATATATATATAATTTTTATTTCAATCAACAAAAGCAAAAGTCTTCGCATTTTGTCAGTTATTTCTACAGGCAAGGTCAGACTGCAATCTATAACTGAAATTCCAATCACAAAATAATAACAAATACTTTAAAATATCCAGGTTTTGTTTTTCATGCTACAATCGCATTTTGGCAGTATCATTTGTTTTTGATCTAATACTCAGATTTAAAATATGCCATTATCGAGTTTTTACTTCAAGTGCTTCTATTTAAAATTGGATGAAAATGTTTGTTTCTGTGTTTCGAGATTACCTGAAATGTTTGTTTGTTATCCTTGCACCCGCAAGGCTCGCGGGTCCTCGACTAATATCCAACAAATCATGTCTGGGGAGGATCCAGAAATATCGTTTAGATGGTGTGTAAACAAGTAGCCAAGGGGTCTGTTGGATGGAACCCCTGGCGGGGGTCCAAGGAGCGAAGCCACCAGAAGCTATTGCGTCTGAAGCGTTTTGCACGGCATAATTTTAACCATTTAACTGTAAAGGAAAATTACCCCCAAGAACGTTTCGGTTGTTTCGCGCTCATTTTTTTTTTTTTTTTTTTTTTTGTTGGTCTGGTGGTGGTGGTGGTGGGGAAGGGGGGGGGCAGGTCCAGATCACTTCTTTCTGATTTGGAAGTGAGGCAGTAAGGAGATACTAACGTCATTAAGCCAATATCAGTAACACTATTTGGCAATAATAATTGTCTTGTAAAATATTATCTCGGGCTAACAGCATGAAGTCTCATAGTAAAATAGGAGAAAAGAAATGTCATGTTTGTGATATTGCTAAAAAATACATACGTTAAAATAAATAGTTTCATGGAAATAGTCATTGAACCAAATGTACTGATTTGAATATGATTCCCCCCTCTCATTATGGAAGACATTTTGTGATTACGTCAGCTGTTTACACAATTAATTGCTGAGAACAACGGGTATATTGCTCTACAATGTATCTGGAATAAAACTTTCCACTGAATTAACTAACGATGACGCTGATGGGCGAAAGTCAGTCAGTCTGCTTTTATTGGCTCTTTATTTCTTGTTCCATACATCTGCTTTCTAAAGACCGGATAGTTAACGCAATGTAGAGGGAAAGCATTCCTTATTTTCGTGCTGCCTAGCAATGTTCATGGCTTAGACAATAACTATGCGTTTCGATCACATTTATTGGGATATAGTACATATATAAATTATGTATTTTGATGCTGTTTTTCATGTTGCAGCCCAGCATTTCTTTCTGTAAGAATCTTACTAGGTGCTTTGAAAACGGAATACATAGAAAGTGGATTTCTCGAGGGGAGGAGGGGGGGGGGGAGTTCTACCACAAAACATTAATTTTAGGATTATTTGTGTCTTTTTAAGCGCTTTATTCCGTAGATAACCTAATATTTTATAACCTCCAAATGACAGCAATAAAGTTTTAAAGTATGTTTCTTACGAATAAAAGGGTATAAACACACACAGTGATTGCAATCGCCATGGCACCAATCAAGCATGATATCTATTTAAAGACTCCAATTACACTTACACACACACACACACACACACACACACACACACACACACACACACACACACACACACACACACATATAATTTTGTATTGAAGAATATTTCGAGTCAGGTTCTAAACATACACTGAGTTAGAAGTACATAAAAAAATAAAGTATATTAAGGTAATAAACCATTGTTCGTGGTAAGGTCATTTGACGTTTGTTGGTACATATCACCAATGTATACTACACAAACTTCCTCCCCACCCCCACCCCCAAACCCCCTCTCCAAAAAATCAACTGTATGTCCTTATATAACACAATTGTCCATAATTGGGTCTAAATCACCCCCTTCCTTTAAACCCATTACATGCCTAGTGGGACATAATGCACATTTACTTCATGACTCTTTTAGTATTGTATTTTCTCCGAATTAAACAAACTGATTAAAACAAAGGTGAAAATTCGGACAACATGGTCTTTACCGCTTTCGCTATGCGTCATACAAATGGACATTCAAAAGTTCAGTTACTGTAAGGGCAGATATTCAACGTAATACAAAGCTAAAATATAGATTTTCCATGCTTTTCACCACGCTTTCGAACCTGAACTTTTGCCTTGAAGTAACGTACATGGAAATGTTTTATTAACGATGTGTTTTATCCAGTTTTTCTTTGATTGTACAGATATAATAATATGCAGGAATAAATCTATTCGATTGGCTACGTTTTAGAGCAATTCGATTGGCTACGTTTTAGAGCAAAGTATGGACGAAATTTTCAATCGATGCTCTTAAAATAATGTTTTATGAATTTCATGGTGGGTCATTGCAAAGTGATTTATCTATTTTGTCTTGGCGTTAACATATATTTTTGACTGCCTTAAATATAGGTTTTGGTGCACCTACAACCATATATATACGCTGTACGTCTCATATTGTTTTAGAAATTGTAACATATACTTTTAAATAAAAAAATCAGATATGATAACAGTTAGTAAAAACAGCTGATGTGTGCGACCTATATCGATTGGCAATATTAATGTGATTTTTCAGTCTCAGTCCCTGGGAAAGAATAATTGGGTTGAACTACAAACCCTTCAGATATAAAACCTAACTTTACCTTACGTCCCTCCCTGCAGCCCACCATCTCTCTCCCCATCCCCTATCCCACTCCCCATCCCCCACCGGGCAGTTTGTACCAACATTGCGATTTTAAAAACGAAGAGCTTCAATTATATAAAAAATGCACACAACTTAGTCATTTCATTCATTCATTTATAATTTCTAACCTGATTGTCGCGAAAAAATAGATTCACCCACTCAAATATGGACGCCGTGTTAGTAAAGAAACTCCCGTTTGGTTTAAATTGCTAACAACATGGCAGTGTTAGAGAAACCCTGGCGACAACTGGGTTAGAGAGTCTGCAAACTGTTCATTAAAACTGTACCAGCGTAAGGAAAAGATTTCTTAAAACACTCTGTTCGAACCTTATACTCTCACCAGTATATACTCCCTACCTGCTGCCACCCCCAGCACGTAATGACAAATCTTCTTTACGATATGTGCGTTCGGACCCAACGCATATGCTTTAATCCGGCTACCTTTGACAAGAGACTCGGAGAACTCAAGGGACACCTTAGAAGGAGAGGATACAGAAATAGCTACATCGAGGAGGCTATTCACAAAACTAAGACTCCTCGATAGAGGACCTATCCTGAAATATAAAACCAAGAAAACCAACAAACGCGTTCCACCCCAACGCCCCAAAATTATAACAGATAATTCGGAAGCATTGGAACCATATTGAATCCTCCGAACATCTGAAGGGCATCTTTCAAGAAGTTCCTATGGTTGCATACCGTAGACCTAAAAATTTGAAGAGATTTAAGAGATTTCCCTTATACGAGAGACAGTCTGAGGAACCACTGTATATGGCTCTAAGAGGTTTACCCCCATACAAGAGACAATATCCGGGACCACTGTATATGGCTCTGACAGGTTTCTCTTCTCAAAGTCCTATTATGTTAGTTCAACTTATGTGATAAACACATACACACACATGCGCGCGCACACTAACATTTTCAGTTTCAGAACATAAGTTGTGACTCTAAAACGTAAGATAGAATTTGTTGCGCGATTCCAACGAGGGATCGTAGTTAATAGCTTCCTTTCAATTCGATGGGTGGCAGCACGGAACAAAGCCGTCTAACATTACTTCAGGTTTGCTTCCTGCTTTACAAGCAAACAAATGGAAAATCACATATTCTCATATCTGCATAAATATGGAATACGCTTTAGTTTCATACAATTACCTTTGTGATTCTTTTCTTCTAGTTATTTTTTGAACAGATGGATTTCCCTAAAATGATATAATCCATGTAAGATTCAACGATTTGTTGTGAAGAATTCCATATATATTTAGTAGGTGGGGTAATTTAGTTTGTAAACATGTCTTAATTTTCATGAAACTATTCATTTTCAGTTAAATGTTTTTCTTCTTTTTTTACAGTTTTGTTGTCTCTAATGTATCAAACATAATGTATCAAACACTGATAAAAGTGATAGAGTGATACTTTGCTATTTACTACATATTGAAATGAAGAAGTCGTGATTGCATAAATATATTTTGTGTACAAAAAAAATCATTAAAATGTTATTTTACTGCTAGACCAACTGCAAAACTGTAATGATTGTTTAGTTTTATTGAAGATTTTTTTTTTAATGCTATAAATATTCAGAACAAATACAATTTGTGCATTGTCAGATTTAATATTGGGACTTTTAATTTTTATTTCAGATCCCAATAAATTTGTGTGTTTCCTGTTCAATATAAGTTATTTTATCAAGACGTTAAATAATAAACAAGATCTCTACTTTGAACAAATTTTTTTTTTATAGTTCATTGTTACAAGGGGCACAACTTTAATCGAGATTTTGAAAATAATTTTGGCTTAAGACTGTCAGAGTATTATTATCTTTATTATGAAGACTGTGTCTTCTTATTTAAAATGGGTTTATTGATTTGATATTCAGCCCATACATGTATGCTCTTACTTAATTTTATTTTGATTTGGTTTAATAGCCCTTCAACACATTCTAGGTTATATAGAACAGTTTCCCAGAGAGAGGATAAGGAGGAATCAGGGACTTCAATATCCTTAATAAAAATTGCGCATAAGGAAATGAAGTTTCTAGCATTAAATTTTGATCTATACTATGTTGACTCTAAAGTATGAACAGAAGGAATCCAAAATTATTAAGATATACTATTTTTATTAACTAAAAGAGAAAAAAAGAAGCCAAATGGCAATTCTGGTGTTTTCTAGTGCTAACGTAGTATATCTTTTGATTCACCTCAAAATAAAACAAGACATTATTTATTTTCATTTATGCATGTATTATGAATCATACTTTCCTAGGAATAATACAAGATCTAAACATTTTTCTGGCGAACGGTAATATCCTAGGAGAGACCAAATATCGCGACCGGGTTTTCTGGGACTACCTATTGAGAAGATAACTGGCTACGATTCGTCATTGTGGATCCGACTAAAATAGATTGATTTATGAACTGTATCAGATTTTTATTATCCATTTCTAGGGTCGATTAAATGTAAATTCAATAGATATATCATAGCACAAGAGACTGGTGTTGACAAAGTTCGGATCGCTTCCAGAAGTTCTGTAAATACAAGGGTTTTCCTCCATAGAAAGTATGTATGAGTCAACTCGGAATGTATAATAAATAGCATACAACATTTTAATTTATTTGCTATTTTCCCAGAATAGTCGTATGATTCAAATATTTCTTCACTTAAATTTACACATTTCTTTATTATTATTTTTCGGTAGTGTAAAGAGGAGTAAAGACTATCAAATGTTTGTACAGGCCGAGTCTTAATTACATTTTGCAAATTTCGTTTCAGAGTCCGATGGCCGATCATAGTGGCAATACATCATGGATTGCTTTCCTCTATAACACTACAGCCGTTACAACTGCAATGGCAAATGCATCTTCTGCTCACACCGAGAATGAAGTCGCTGCTAAATCGATGACACACCAAATCGAGAAGTTTTGTATTCCACTGATATGCATTTTTGGGCTTCTCGGAAATACCCTTGCAATGATCGTATTTCTTCGGAAACAGCTTCGGACGACCTCATGTAATCTGTACTTGGCAGCGAGGTCCGTGTCCGACAATGGATTTCTTTTTACCCTCTTCCTCATCTGGATCAGCAAGAGTCTTGACGTGAACATTATGATTACAAATGTCATTTGCCAACTATGCATCTTCTTCACCTATTTTTGCGGTTCTGTTTCTGTGTGGCTGGTGGTCATGGTAACGATAGAAAATTATATTCGCATTTGCCACCCATTTAAAGTAACACAGTTCTGCACGACGATGAAGGCGAAGTTTCTAATCGGGACGTTCTGTGTTGGAGCCTTAGCGTTGTATCATATCCCGTTTTGGATCTTGACGACTAACTGCACTCCGTATCCAGAATTTGCTCAAGTCACGCAGGCTCTTGTACTCACTGATTCACTGCTCACCTTAGTGGTACCGACGTTTCTTATCTCTGGTTTTACCCTCACAATAACGTACAGTTTCATCAAATCCTTGCACATAAAAAAGAGACACGAATCATGTATATGCAGACATAGGAGACAGAATACCGGCGCCCAATGCAAGGTTACAAAAATGCTGTTTGCGTTAACCGTGATATTTTTCACACTAAATTTTCCAAGCCACGTTATTCGTGTGCGGATACTAATAAATACTTACATGAGGGGGAGTGATAGATCTTCTGCATTAGACGATGTATTCCAGAGCGTGTTTCAGCTATTATACTATTTAAGTTTTTCTATTAATATACTTATTTATTTAATATTCGGAGGAAACTTCAGGAGATGTTTTATACATTTGTATTGCAAACGCAGTACACTGGTTGAAAGAAAGAATGTAAGTTGTGTACATTCCAGGATGGATCAAAGGAAGGCTTCTCTCACTGTTTTGATTGATCAAACTGTATCTACAAAAGTGATTACAGATGATATCAATGAAAACCAGGAATGATTATGAAAGAGACACTTACGAATCATTCCCCTTCAGAAAAAATATCTACTGGACATTGGTCTCAACAAACTTGACATTTTCTACAGTCCACGTTTCTACTGTGCATAGCTATTTGAAAAAGTAAAATTGAGCTCAGTTACTTTACTTGAAGTTTTACAGAACGCTACTAGTATAATAATTCTACTTTGATGTAACCTTCGAAAGTATTTATCAATAGATTTAAGGACTACAAGAATATTTAAGCCGTTTTACAAAAATAAATGAAATAGTACCGTTTCTTTGAGCTGTGAAAAGATGGCTTATCTTATAGCATTATTTGAGGAGTAAATTTGTTGTTTGTGTTGTACTTAGCCTTTTTCTTTGTTTTAAAAGAATCATAAATTGCACAATTATTTCATATTTATACAATATTAAGGAGTTTGGTAAAATATTCAGGTAATAACTTTCTTCAAAGTTGTCGCGAAACGTTTCACGGCGGAACTTTTGGAAGATGGGAAATATCTTTCTTTTTCTAAATCGCAAATTTCCTCTAAAAAAGGGGCGGAAAATACTATTGATGTTTGAGATTATATTCGTAGTATCTACAATATTTTAAATATTAAAATTGAAATCCATGACCTGGTAAAATGCAGAAAGCATCTGTAGTTCAAATTATATTTCATATACCTGGTAGTGCGTCTGCAACAAAGAAAGGTATGAATTAGCCTGACAAACTCTCATGTGTACAGGAGCTTTAATACAAACGTTAAATTAAACCTCTAAAATTCTAGTATTAAAGAGTATGCTGACGTACTAAAAATGTTTAAAAGATATCATCTTTCTCGAGACTAAAAGGCAAAAGAATTATAGCAAAATTAGCAAATATACGTTTGTGAGTGTCTGCGTGTTTTGAAAGAAAAACTTTCCGTATTTATGTAAATTACCGTGTTTTAAAGAGCAGCCTCGATCCTTTTCTTAAATCTAATGATATTAAAATTTTTCTATTACACCAAAAAAAAAAAAAAATGCCACTAAGTGGAATTTACTTTACGCTGGCATTCTTATCATTCTTACTGCAAATTAGTTAACTACACGTACCTAAAGAATCTGGATTCGTTATTTGTTTTTGCATAAGAACGTTATTTAAGCCGTTCCATGCATAAAGATCCTTTTTATGAAAATGTAATATTTTCTATTGCCTTATTTTTTGGTCTCTTTTGTCTAATAGATAATAGAGCTCGTCATATATACGATTTTTATTTTTTATTTCGTATATATCGTCGTTTATTTTCATTCTTTTTACGTGCCGTATTAATAAATATGGAAACTGTATTATTATGTCAGTTTCACGTTTGTAAGATCTGTTTTACATCATCATACCTGTTAAAAATTTTAAGCCTGAGACGGCCCATTGTAGAATTCAAATTAGCATTGTGCAGCGGTATAACAATCACTTTGCATCTCTGCTGTCCTGGTTATGATCCCGATTCCGGTAGATGCAAAGGTTGATGGTCACGCATTCATGGCAGGTGGTTTTCTACTGGTTCTCATGTTTCCTCCAACTCAGAGATCACTTCACGCCAGCACCCGAGCTTTGTAGTGCGTTTTATTGCAGACCAATTTAATGGTTGCTCATGTTTCACATATGGTTATGTACTACTTATATAGTGTGATACAAGAAAGTGAAAGGAATGACGTATGAACAGGACTTTCGCAACTATGGGCTACGGTCCTATTTCGTGTAAGTAAAAAAAATCATCTTCGTCTGTTAATTTACGTTATTTATTTATCATTTACATTTCATTATGTTTGTCCTTAAAACTATAAAAAATAACATGGTTGTGAGGCAAAACGGACAGGAAATTGAAATTCTGTCCTGAATATAAACTTAATTATAATTGCAATAAATTTGTTTTCTTAGTGGTTAAGTTTTTAAATAGTTTAGAATGTATTCCAATTCTAAACTATCCCACCAAAATTAGAGAAATTACAAAATGACTGAAACAAGCGCGTTCTTAACATTATTTGGAAAGATAACAGTGAGAAAAAGTCTATTTGGAAAGATAACAGTGAGAAAAAGTCTATTTGGAAAGATAACAGTGAGAGAAAGTCTTACGATCTGAAAAATTTCTCACCTTTTATTAACGTTATTAAAATCATCAGAACAGGTGCTTACCAAACTAAATACACACCTTTGCAAGTTTCTGTGAAATGGTGCAACAGATAAAATAACATGAAAATTTTTAATAATAGGCTACCATTAAGGAGGTTCAAACATAATAAGCGTTTTAAAATTTATTTAAAATTTATACATGCTTTAAAACTTACTTGACTTAGGAGAATGTTGTATGGGAATTCTAAATGGAAACGTCTATTACAACTTTCAGTACCAAATATTGATAATTTGCTCTTGGAATCGATTTTATCTATTCTGTAAGAAAGAACCTTAATCCAATTTCGATAGATGTTTCTGGCGCTTTCTTAGAATTATATAAATCAGTTCAAGTTGTTTTTTTAGAAACATCTGTATGATTTAAAAAAACAGGAGGTAAGAGTGTTTGTAATATAATATGGTTTCAGAAAGGCATCACATATGTTAAGGACTTTATAAATGAAGATGTTTTCTGTGTTTTGACAAATTTAAAAGTAGATTCTCCCTTTGAACTAACGTCTTAAATTTGCAAAGCATACTTACGACTGTAAAATCTTATAATAGGAAATTTAATTTAAATTGAAGCAAGAAGCATGTGTGCTCCGTATATGCACATGTACATGCCTGTCTCTATTTTATGTCTCTGTTTCTTTCTTATTCCTTCTCTTGTCAATTGATAATTATAGCCTAGCACATTTTGTAATTGGATTATATTAAAAGAATAAAAGTGTTTGGATGCTTGTGTTTGATTTTATTCCAATTGTGATGTTCTATAAGCTGTATTGTCGACAATACAATATCGATCTATCTATCTACCTACCTACATATCTATCTATCTATCTATCGATCCATCTATCTATCAATCTATCTATCTATCTATCTATCTATCTATCTATCTATCTATCTATCTATCTATCTATCTATCTATCTATCTATCTATCTATCTATCTATCTATCTATCGATCAGGATAAATCCAAAAATGCACCAGTGATTTCAAATAGCAGTTTATGACTCAGGCCGACAACATATACGGTGGTTGCGTATTTTATACGGTTGTTGCGTATTTTATACGGTTGTTGCGTATTTTATACGGTTGTTGCGTATTTCATCACAGTTGTCGATATACGGGAGGATAATGCAAAAGTTTGTCTGTTGTTAATGATCGAAATTTACATTGTTAAAAGTACCATTTCTTTCGAATTCCTGCATCTACTGACTGAGCTTCTTTTCAAAATGTCTGTTATCTGAAAATAGTGTGCAATGGAGAGATAATTACATAGACATGCCATGAAAATGATGTCGATTGCATCAATTGTGTACTACTTTATCGATTTCGATTGTGATTTCCATGAAATGCGGTTTTAATGCCTTAAATACAGATAAAAGTAAAGATTTGTTTTTTCAAAATCTGTGTGGTCACCCTAATGATCACCCTAATGATTTGTTGATAACCAGTAATGACTAAATGATGGCATCTGGTATCTTCTGTAGAGACCGCATATGTGTCCTATGCATGTCTCTCAATTATGACGGGCGGGTCGACGTAAGTCCATATTGGATCTTCACACTCAGAAAATAGCCAGATTACGCAAAAGATAACAATGTTTTTTGACGTGCTAGAGCCAGAAAAACATTCGATATTTCCCCAGTCTCAAAACTGTCAGCAAGTTCTAAGTGAAAAATTGCTTCAGTCCCACGAGAAGTAACGAAAGAACTTTGAAGAAATGTACCTCCATCCCTAGAGAGTAATGAATATCAACTAGGAGTGTTAATGCTTTCTAAAACTCGCGCCTAATACTGTTATTTATGTCAGCAGCGTCATTCACCAATTATTCCTTGAAAGCAGCTGGAAATTAGCGTATTCATATGCCTCATTTGAACTGTGTAAAGGACCGAAATAATGATTAAGTTTATGTGTGTGGAAGGCTCTTTAAGTTTGTGCACGTTTAGCTAGTTTCATATAAAGGAAATACAATGAAGCAAAAGGGAGACTCAATGTTCATTGCTTAAAACTTATTTGACATTAAAAATGGATTAAGGCAGAAATATTGTAAAAGTAGATACTATTCAATGCGATTGCCATTGTGGGCTTCATATCTTGTGATTTTTTATAAACATGCGTAGCTTTGTGCGTACTTTTATATGTACGTGCGTATGCGGTACGTGCATATTTATGAATGCTGGTATGTATGTATGTATGTATGTATGTATGTATGTATGCATGCATGCATGCATGCATGCATGCATGCATGCATGTATGTATGTATGTATGTATGTATGTATGTATGTATGTATGTATGTATGTATGTATGTATGTATGTATGTATGTATGTATGTATGTATGTATGTATGTATGTATGTATGTATGTATGTGTGTATGTATGTGTGTATGTATGTATGTATGCATGTATGTAAATGGAAATTGTTTAAAATGCTAAAAAGAAATTGTTAACAAAACTTCAAGCAACAAATATATTAAATTACAAAATTTCTGACCTGTCATTGTGGTGAGATATTATTATTATAAAATAAACGTTTCGGTATAAATTGTGGATGGAATGACAGAAAGACAAAAAAAACAGAACAGAGGATAGATAGATAGACAGATAGATGGATAATTCGGTTGCATGAACGAAGGATCGATTGACGATTGATTGAATAATATATGTATATAATGTATATATATATATATATATATATATATATAGAGAGAGAGAGAGAGAGAGAGAGAGAGAGAGAGAGTGAGAGAGAGAGAGAGAGAGAGAGAGAGAGAGAAAGAATAAGCAGACACCTTTAAAATTTTCTGTATGTACATAATCCTTGACCAATAAATTGATTCCTGTTCTAAATTAATTTTTATTCTTTTGACGATATATTAGATAGGGTTTTTAAGAATAGAACAGAACCTTTATTTATATGTTTGTCACAATGTAACATTAGAGGACATATAACAGTTGCACGTTCGCAGAACCTATGAATGTTTCATTACGTGCTCAATCAACACACAATTTTCTTAGGATTGAGTATTATACAACTGCTTCATTGTAAGCAGATGGTTAGATAGTAAATTTTGACTGGTTTGTTTTTCTATTAATTACACACCAGCTTTTAACGTGACTAATTGTCTTAAATCTTAACCGACTGAATTATCACACATTTTCCACCATTAAAAATTGAATCCTTCATCTGGCTTTAGCATTGATTAGTCGCCAATAATGAGTGCATTCGACCTTGTGATCAAGAAAACGATCTATGGTACTGTGTTGGGCCTAAATCTCAACAGTTATAACTAGATTAAGCTGCTCTGCTCACCATGTGACAAATATTTTGTGCACAACGGTCAAATGATGTTTTGCAAAATAATGTACATACAATTTCGACATTTGAAAAATGAAATACACAACACCGTCAATTTACAGTAGTTATCGTAAAAATCAACACGATAACAGTCTACAATTGTTAAAGTTCATATATTCGGTAAAACGGGATGATACACGATGAAATCATAACAAAAGCAAAGACATTCAACAAAGATATCAGAGTTTAACCATGTGAGACAAAACATACACACTCACACACGCACGCGGATCAAGTTCTCATAATTTGATAGTGCTGGGAATGGAGCTGTGATGTATTTTCTTAATATTAGCATGCAGGATCCAGTGATTTAACCATAATGCCAAACATTTACTTGTTACATTCGAGCAGTTGTTAGCATGCATTTCTAAAGAATAATAATGAGATGAAAATAATGATGATGAAAGCGGCGATGTATTGACCATTATGCAGTAAAACCCGTGAAGCAGAATCACAACTACAACAAAATAAGATCCTACAATGTACAAACCTAAAAAATAATACAATTACAGGACATATATATGGAGACAAGTAATTTATTTTATTTGCTTATGCTATATTTATGGAGGCTATACATTTGGCAATAAACCAGTCTTGCATGTAGACCTCACCATATTTATACAACATAAAACTCACTGATGGATATGTACAGCGCACATAATTATAAATACAATAACATCCTTACACAATGTATTGATATACGCTCTCTCTCTCTCTCTCTCTCTCTCTCTCTCTCTCTCACACACACACACACACACACACACACAGAGCTAGGCACGCAATTCACGATGCAAAACAAAGCCAGAAACTCAGAAACATAGAAACAAAACATTCATATAAACATGACAAACACGGGCATATTAGCATACAATTTAGCATACAATTTGTTGATAGGAATTAGAATATTTTGCATGTACATATTTCAGCACAAGTCCCTTCCCTCTGTAACTATTATATAGAACCCCGAATGAATACAAAGAAGTTTAATTTATGACAGAGGAATTAATTAAATTCTACAGAGTGGTCCCCGAATAATAAAATGAAATTGTAGCTAGAGTTGTACGAATGTTAGTTATCGAGAGCAGAACTTCAATGGAGGTGGGTAAGGGGAGCCCATGAACGCTATAAATAGGAGTAAGAAGGTTAGATATGTAGTTTTAGGAATAAAGTTATTTACGGCATAATATACTAAGAAAGTCTTGTAGTATACGATTATATCGTGGACAGAGAGCCTATCCAATTTGCAGAAGATTTCACTAGAACGGGTTGTAAAGTTAGGGTTTAATATAAATCTGGTTGCTCGCGATTGAAGTTTGTTTATTCGCTCTATGTCAGATTTTGATGAGTTACTCAAGATGATGCTCCTTTAGTCAATTAGAGGCTGAATGCAGGCATTAAGAAATACTTTTGAATATTAGCTGGAATATATGAAGCAATATTTGTTAGCAGAGTGATTGTAGTTGAAATTATTGAACAAAACTGATCAATATGAATGTTTCAATGTAGATTTTCATCTATAAATACATCAAGAAGTTTCAGAGAAGAAACGAGTATCAGTTGGAAATCTTTGGTAGATACTTTTATGT
The DNA here is from genome assembly GCA_029931535.1 of Margaritifera margaritifera. Classification (NCBI taxonomy): domain Eukaryota; kingdom Metazoa; phylum Mollusca; class Bivalvia; order Unionida; family Margaritiferidae; genus Margaritifera; species Margaritifera margaritifera. The sequence goes on along the minus strand of JAQPZY010001340.1, from coordinate 252,169 downwards.
CAAGTTTATTAGCCCAGTGTTGTATAGTACCAGTTTTAATGCAAGTGGTTTTTCGTGGGTTGATTATAATGTGATTAAATTGACGACATTCAGAAACAAAATCGAGCCTTTCTGCAGTTTGATTTCAATATCGTCTGTTGATTTCCCAAATGTATGAATAGTGGTATCATCAGCAAAATTGTCAGTGTTATATTAAGCAGCATGGCATTGAAGATAGTTAATATGGGAGATAGTTTATATAAATTAGAAACACAAATGGACGCAAATTTGACCCCTGTGGAACGCCGTGAGTACTTCTCTTAAAGTTAGAATGACATTTATTAACTGACAAATTTCTTTACGTTTATCGAGATATCATCTAAAGAAGAAAAAAAAGTGAGTGGAGTGGAAGCATTTTTACAAATATAGCATTTTAAGTAAATTAGATTGTCCACAAGATGAAAAGCTTTTTTAGAATCAATATTAACTGTTTCAATAATATTGCCATTATATCAAGAGTGTATCCATTAATCTATTAGTAAAACTGTTTTGACAAGAGAGATGGACTCGCAACGTTGATTGTATTACCAATAAAGGGGTCCATTTATTAAGGTAACTAAGAAAATGTCGAGAAACATGTTTTTAAAATAGTTTGGAGAGATCAGGGAGAATTGATACAGGTCTGTAATTCGAGGAGTCACTTTTGTTGTCACCTTCATTTACGGGGTTAGCTTTAGCTAGTTTTAGTGCTTGTCAATTACAGTAATGACAGAAACAAGGAAACTTCAGGCAGTTTGGAATTTTTAAAATTGATATTAGCGCGGGATAATATCTGAAGATTGTGGAGACCGAAATGACAAGAAAAATGACAATTAACATTGACTGGTAGAAGAAGTAGCTGAGCTACAAAACCTGGAATAGTTAGATAGACTGACAGAAAGATAATCGGACGGATAGATAGATAGATAGATAGATAGACATACATACAGACAGACAGATATATAGATAGATTAACAGACAGATATACAGACAGATAGATAGATATATAGATAGATAGATAGATTAAAAGATAGATAGATTAAAAGATAGATAGATTTTTTGGGAATTCAGGACCGGATCGTGTTAAAAGACATGTGATCGTTGATGATTATAAGCATGTAGTTTTGAAGATTGTAACAATTACAGATTTTATTAAGGAACTGAAAATACAATTGTTGAGAAAAACCATTAAGACGAAGGTAAATGGATGCCTTCATCGTGTATTTACTTTTTGGAAAATATTTACTTATGGATAACGTGTTCATCACTTATTGCTTCAAAATCTTACCAACAGTATTTGGTAAAATGTACTAGAAGCATGGGAAGAATTTACTCAGAAACTGAAAATTGAATGACTTGAAAAGGTTTATTCTGAAAAATATGGCGTAATTCAGATATGGTTAGGGTAACAAACATGTTGTATAGAAGATTGGCATGAAAGGCCATTTATAATATTATTTATTTATTTGCATGGTTTGGTTTCTTTTGTTCTTTTAATGAATTAAAGTATATGTATGGATTAAAGGAACATTTCTAGATTATACGCAAATGACAAGGAAAATAGTTAAAAATTGGAAAGATCTAATTGTAAATGAAAGAATGACAATTCAAGAATATAAGAAGCATTTTGTAGTATGTTTATAAGAAATGGTGTAAAATTTGTTTGGATGCTGATACAAAAATATGCGTCTACACTCGAGATATATCAGAGTGTTTAAAGATACATATTCAGATATTTAGCTTTGTTTACCTGCTCACACTGATGATACGAAATTGCACACATTGGTGACACGAAATTAGATAATTATCAATTTAAAATATTTTGCATACAATTTTGTGCATAATTTTGTCTTACACAAGGGCAATATCGTAGATTTGTGCATTGGAGAAGGAATCAATTGTACATGCGCTATTTGCATTGGAGAAGGAATCAATTGTACATGCGTTATTTGCATTGGAGAAAGAATCAATTGTACATGCGTTATTTGCATTGGAGAAAGAATCAATTGTACATGCGTTATTTGCAAGTAAAAATGATATCATTTACGGAATAAGTTAGAATATTGGTTCAATAATACTTTAATATGAATAAGAAATTTGACAGAACTATAATATTTGAAACTGATTGCCCAAATATTATTTACTGTCTCTCTGTTTTAAGAAAACATTTTACTTACAAATCAAAATTTTAGAATTTATCTTTAAATTGTGAATTACTGGTCTAGTTTCTATGTAGGTACTTTAAAATTGAGAAATATATTTTAAAAGTAAAACAGTCCAGGAAATAACTCCTGTACAAATTGTTAGACATGTATACATATTTTGATACATATGTTTCATAGATGCTTTTTACTTATTAAAGTTTCACATATTGTAGTTTTTATATTAATAATGGTATATATAATTATATGATCTTCTTTTATGCTTGTAAGCAAATACCAAAAAAGATTCTTTAATTTCTGTAAATTATTTAATATGTTTTAATTATGGATTACATAAGTAATCTACATAAAAACTTATATCTAGGATTGATTGTATCTTTAAGCTTCACAGTTAATGTATTGAATTTGCTCCTGTTTATATATGTGTGTTGGTATATGTGTGTGCGAGTTCATATGTATCTTATTTCTCTTTGAATTGTTCGCATTTGTAAAAATTGTATGTGCCTTCTTATTCTGAAAATAGAAATAAATAACAAAAAACAAAAAAAATATGAATTAACTTGTCTCCTTACATGAAAGTTTATTTGGTGACCCAATCTTAAAATTTTAAAACGATGCAAAATTGTATTCGACAACATGCTTTATGATACAAACAAACCTGTATCAAGTGCTGAGTTATATAGGAGAATAATTATAGATTTGCCTAATACATTTTTATTGTAGTTCGAAAAATTACCGTTGTTACTTTACTCGATGATATGTTTTGGCTGACACACGCTTATTTAGGTACGAGAAAACAACGTTGTGCTCTGCAATAAGGTTTGTTTCTTCGAAATAACATCGCACTCACTTGATTTTGCAAAATAAATATGCTATGGATAACACATTGCTGTAGTATGCTTTGCCTTTCCTCGAAGAATTACTCAGTAATAAATGGAAAATTATGATCCATGCACAGATCTTCAATCTCTGTTTTTAACCTGCAAAGACATGATCATATTTCAGTATCAAATGCTTACATTCATGCTATTGCTTTATTTTCGTTTATTTATTATCCTGTATACAACAATATACGTTTTCAGTGTCCTTCCTTGAACTTATCAATATTTTCAAAACATTTTTTCAACAAACCTCCTAAGATTTCACAACCATGTTTGTAAGATGATGCTTGGTAAGTGATTAAGCGTAAATCTTGAGATATATTCCTTTTTTTCTTTAAAATGTGTTGCAGATTATTGTCATTCACGAAGCTCATCATCTAAGCCACTTTTATATCTATTATATGTTTCTTTAAAGACAGCTTCTATTATTACATCCCCATTATCTGGAATGTGTACATACATGTATGCATCAAACGGACCTACGATAATATGGCTTATTTTACCTGGAACAGTACCTGGTTGTTTTGTTACATTGTTATCGTTACTCGTTTCATTGTTGTCTCTTACTAAAAGGGGTGTTATAGGCGCAACTTTGCCGTTCTTTTTCGATAACTCCTTGTTTCTGTTCGTACAGTTGATTGTGCATTTGTTGCTAGTTCATTTGGTGAAGGTTTGTTAAATTTACGCATGATCTTATAATAAGTGGCTCTATGTACTTTGTTAGACCAACAAGCTCTCATAGTATTTCGATCCTTCTCAAGCTTAGAAATTGCCCAGAAAACCAACGTTAACTTACAGTTTTTGAAAAGACCATCAAGGTAGTGAACCGAAAATATACCATGTATGTATATCTCTTTCTTGAACGATGCAGTTCCTGGAGCAGCACCTGAATTGTCTTAAGTGATCATTGAATTAAGTTAAAATGGCATAACATCAGCCAAGTTGAATTTCATAGCGCTTAGAAAATACTAAGGAACGCCGTAGATTAGTACAGCTCCTGTTTTAGCAACTGCATAATAGTCCCTTTGGGACGTGTTTTTTTTTAGCTCAGTTACAACGTTACATTTATGGTACTCATACGGTAAAGTCTTGATATTGTCAACTAAGTATCTCTTATCATCTGCACAAATTAATGCTACTTTGTACATTTTAATGGTATACCTGTCATGATTGTACGGTCTTAATTATTAGAGAGTAATTATTATACCTATTAGAGAGTAATGTGTATGCCTATAAGAGAGTAATATGTATGCCTATTTAACAGTTGTCCTATTCCTGAGGTCTTGCATTTGTGTACCGAATACCCAGTTATTTATTAGTTGGAAAAAGTATTTCTCAGACTCATTTGAAGCTTTCTGTCTTAACTTTGTGTTCAATTCTATGCGTATTTTAAGCCAAAGTTGCTGAGCAAAACAAATTATGTTACTTATTTTTTTAATTTATAACCTATTTGTATGTAACGTTTCAAGTTTCGGTAATGTACTATATAATTCTAGTTCTTTTTTAGGTACGTACTATGTTTGATACTGTTGCAATTTTGTCGCTTTACCCGCTTCAGTTAATTGATTTTTGTAGGCCAAATAAATCATTTTCGTAGGGAATAAGTTTTGTTACATTTTTAAAGGGTAGTCAGTGATAAGATCATATAACTCTCTTGGTATTTTCAAATCAACTTCTACTATATAGGCTATATATCATTATCATCGGGGATGTTGATGAAGTATTTATCTCACCATTTAATTTGTTTTCGCTTCCTCATCTGAAGTGTTTCATTGATAAATATTGGCAACTAGCCAACTTTGCAAGTTATTTGTAGCACGATACATATTCAAGCAAATTTGGCATGAATTTATTCTACTTTCGGCCGTATTTCATTTTGCCATCGCCGATATAAATTTATTTTTTGCCTTACATGTTAGTTGTGAAACCATTATGTTACTAAAACATATCATAATTAGTTAAATGTAACTTTACTACTGATATTTGTAAAGAGGTACCATGTGCAAGACCTGGGACACTAAATTAGTGGGCAGGGTTTAACTTATAATTTGTCATACACACATTTTGAAACTCTTAAAATATATCAATCAAAATTAAGGCATCTTTACATGGCGATCATGTAACACACCTTAAGTGTGCAGTTTAATGTGTGCCATTACATCTTGATCATCTTTGTAATCGTCATCGGATATGTTCTATTATGTAGCATAAAATAATATTTTTCTTTAGGTTGGATTCTTTTATGAATCTTTCAAAACTGTCCATGTATTGGCATGGGTAAATGTCCTCACGTAGCAATTGAGATTTCATCTGTTTGAAATGTCTAGTTGTCTCAACAAATGTGTCATCATTCAAGTTATTAGACAATTGCTGAAGCGATTGCTTCATTAATCGATAACTAACAACGAACCTAATTGTGTTGTTTACAATTATTTCCATTATTTCACGTGCGTATAAGGGATGATTTTAACTTTTTGATCAGATTCTTGTCGAACAAGTTCCTTGATGAATGGATATGAATAATAAGTTGATAAAGACAATGAAAGAGGAATTAATTTCGGATATTTGAAGTTAGGGTTGCAGTGTTATGAGCTGTCCCTCTAAACTTGTCACTTAAGTGGTTGTGGTCTATAACTTTAAAATCTGTTAATTCTTTCTCACATATGTGACAGCATTAGTGCTGCTCACTTGTCTATTTTATCTTCCTTTTTATTTTAATGTCATTAGTTTTGCATTTTTCTATCTTCATTCAGAGTCATAATCCTGAGTAACACTTTGATACAATCTGCACCTCTGTAAAGGATTGACTCATTAGAAGTTTGAATTGCTTTCAGGTAGATGCGAAAACTTGAATATATGTGCATACAAGTATTTTTAGTCCAGCTATACTGAGTCTTCGACGCTTTCACTATGACACAAGCCTCATCTTGCCAGCTCTGCTGACAAAGAAAGAACGACAACGTCCAGCTTTGGAATGTACAATCTATTACTACGCTAGTTTTAGGCATTACACTTTACACTTTCAAAGTCATCAGAAAGTATTAAGAAAACGTTGAGTTGGTGCTGATAACCGTTTAATGTGACAAATGATCCTTCTATGAGTATTATCTCAATTGTTTTTTCTAGATTATAGCAATGTCTTGTGTATTCGGTTAATTATCAAGAAAATTTAAATAGTTGAACACTTCTTACAGATGCATCTTTTCTTTCTTTGTTGATCGGTTTGACCAGATACAAATATTGACAAATCCTTTGTCACAACATAGTTATAAATTACACTTAACTTCTTCGCATTCTTTAAGACAATCGTATTCGAAAATAATAACACGTCAACGTGTTGGTCTATGTCCGTTTTTGTTACCGCATGAGGTTTTATGTTTATTCTTCTTTAAATTCGTACACATTATTGAGATATTAAATTCCTCCTCCAAATTTCCTGTATCTTCTATTTTCATGGGGCATCTTTCCAACCAGAGTTTGCGTATTTGCTGGAGTAGTATTTTTTGGTCGTTTTGGATCTTTTGCTGGTTGATTCAAATTGGACTTGATTGCGTACAAAACAAACAAACAAACAAACAAAATATCGTTTGCATGTAGTTTAACCATAAAACATGCCTTTTTCATTTTCACCCTGTCAAGTGAACCGAAAGACGAACTACAGATGTTCGATTCTGTTAAAATCCCATTTTATTGTTTCTGTCATTTTATGATGGAATTGAATGATGAGGTTAAGTTAAATTTTATTGTTATAGATCTGAATCTTGATGAGTAGTATTTTTTAAAAATTATTTTCTTTTGTTCTTTTTCTGTGCTTGATAATGTCAATTGTTTCATTGAAACACTGTTAGAACTAATCGAACCATTACATTTTAAGATTCGGGATAATTATTTCAACCTAAACATCGTTTACATACATTGATCGTTAGCTCCTTCAAATTTGTGTGCATTGGTTGTATTGTTTGGAGATATTTGGATTGATTTTTTTTCCATTTTGATTTGTTTGACTTTACTGCGTCATACATTGTTTTTGTTTAATCTTAGGCGTTCTTTCATCGTAGGTGGTTTTTGTTCTTGTCCTTATTGAGATATGCTTTTAGCCCAGTGTTATGTATGATGTTTACATAGTATAATAAATATTTTGGGAAGTTGTAAATGTCTCTTGACTTTGGTATTTGCTTGGACCTTAATGTTGGGTATAATGTTGACCTGTTTAGCTATTGTCCTTGTATTAGGTTGTTTACTTAATATTTGAGTTCAAGGACGGTTTTGGTAAACAAGTTGTTTATTCTATTTGAAGTCAGGGTTGATTTTATGTACAGATAAAACCGGAATTTCCTTAGAGTTATGTGTCAAAAGTCACACACACCATATAATATTCTTGAACATTCTGTCATGCGACCTATCTTTATATGTACCACGTTTAATGGACAGTTGTTCAGTTTCGACCTTAACATCAGTCTTTAAAGAGCCATTACAGTAGTGAAAAATCATTTCAAATTCAGTGAGAGGAATTATTTAAAATATTAATTGGATTTTAAAAGTGTTCATATACTTTTGGATTTTGGATTTTGAATTGATGATTTTGGGATTTATGTGAACTTATTCAAAGATATTATAAAGTACTTCATTTTGGCACATCAGCACATGAAGACAACTGGCACACCAGGACATTAAAGACTATTGGCGCATCAACTTATTCAAGGATACAGTAATTTCATTCGAAACATTCTATATTTATGACTTGTGATTAGGACACTTAGGATTATTGCATTGTTTGGATTTTAATTCACATTACTGTAAGTGTCTTTTAAATTTTCACTTTAATTGTCAAGAAATAAATTGCTTGTTGACTTTTACTTTATTTGTTGGTTTCACTTTCTTTCTGTTACATTTTTCTTAGACCATAGAGTCGTAACACCAGATATTTGTAACTTTTTGTGTTGAAGTTTGAGCTTATTAAAAACTGCTTCAGCTATGTGCACACAATCCGATGCAGCTATCATGATAATGTCAGATTGGAACTATTTTACACTGAGTACTTTTGACTGAGTGTGAACCATTTTTTGGAAAATTGCTTCACTGGTACCGGGCTTAAATCGGAAGTGTGACGCAGCAGTCAACGAAGCTGTTTTTTCCTTTTTACATTGTATCGCTCTGTTGAAATAGTTTCGACATACATTTTTGGCAGGAAAGCCTTGGAGTGTTTCGATAGCCTTGGGGTCATCCGATATTTAGAAAAGCTTCTTGTCTAACGCCGAATTCTGACCATAACACTGTTACAATGAGAGATTTTGTTTGTTCGAAAAAGAAATTAAGACCATCCGTATGGATGGTTTGATTATTATTATTATTGCTGTTGTTTTTGTTGTTGTTGTTGCTGTTGTTGTACTGAGGCAAATGAAGGAATTGTTTCTCATCTCTGTGTTCTGTAGTTTCTTGTAGTACGCTTTATTCCTTTTCAAATTGAAATCTCCCAATTAATGATATAAGTTTTGCTCAAATTTCAAGTTGCTATGAAGTCCAATTCCTAAATTCATAATGTAAGTTTTACTAAACTTTCCAACTGCTTGTCTTTTTCCTTTATTTGAATCGTCAAGTAAACATTATCATTTGTACCAGGTAAACCCTGGCTAGAAAAACTGCGTATTAATTAGAATTGTTTGCTGATATCGTGAAGAGAACAGTGAAACCTTACAACGATAAAGTGGCCATTGCAGACGTGCTTAATTTTGAAATTGGAAACATAATTGAAGCAGGGAATTCGTAATGTTTCAATGATTCAGTCTAGCAATGGTCATTTATATTGTAGAAATAATACGCCTTTTATTCAAAGGATGGTGGTAAATATGTCGTTTGTTGAATATATATATATATATATATATATATATATATATATATATATATATATATATATATATACACAAACACTCACATATGTATATAAATACACAGTCACTCACACATATATATATATATATATATAGACGCACACACAAACATATATATATGTATATATATATATATTATGTTAACGTATACTGCGCAAAAAGTCTGAGTGAATCATCATTTTTTGAAACATCAAGTCGTTTTAGATATAATTCAATGGATACACAATGTAACGCAAACATTCTGCAGTGAGGATAGTTTTAAACATTGTAGGAGTAGGCAAAATGAGTGCTCGGAACGATATTTAAATTTAAAATAGTGTTACCACGTGTAAATAAAGAAGACAACCTCCCCACACACACAAAAGAAATAAAAAATAAAAGAAATAAAAATAAAACCCCAACAATTGTATCGAAGATTCCAGAAACTGAAATTCCTGTACTTTAAGTTTACCTACTAATAAATAATTATTTAACTAGTCAGACTCGACGATATTATTTCACAAATTAAAAATTACCAATTATAAAGACAGCTAGCACACACACGCACACACACGCACACACACACACACACACACACACACACACACACACACACACACACACACTAACTTGAAGAGATTTTGCACACATCATACATAAAGGGCCAACGCAGTGAGTAAAATGGTAACTTGAGATAAATATGTTAGTGTGTCTAGAAGGTAGAATTATTGTATTATGAGTTAGTTCCCTTGATTAAAGTTAGTCATACCCTCAGTACAACATATGCAAATTTGCTTACACGGTGAACATAATCTATGGTACAAAATATACTTTATATATAAATATAATTTTAATTAATACACAAAGGTCGTACCTGGGGATAGTGGTTGCGGTGAAATGTTTTGTAGTTTGTACTACATCACCGAATAGTACAATGACGCAATACACGAGTTACAGTAATATTATAATTGCAATGTACGACAAGGTATAAAGAGATAGTGATACAATACACAAATCAAAATCATTACATGATTTAGATATCGTTTTACGTCATTTTAGACATGAACAGGAATGTAATACACCATAAAAAGCATAACATAATTTTGACATGTTTTTCAAAGTAAAAATACACAGAAACATTACAGTAAGATACAAGCTCGTAAAATAGCGACGCAGTTGTACACATACAATGGTGACGTTGTAGTACACATAAAATAGTGACATAAAACACATGAAAAGTAGTTGCTCAATATATCACTTTTTACATCTCTAAGAACATTAGTAGTTAATTATATATTTCTATTTTTGTTCTAGTTAAATAAACCAAATTTACTTTCTATATTTCATATCTCAGTATTAATAAACCGTAAGAATACTGCAACTTTCTTTTACTACGCCTTCCAACATAAAATGAACTAAGAAAGATGAATAGACAGAATTTAAATAAAATCACATCGAAAGATTTAAAGATTAATTAAAAAGAAAAACAAATTAGTATAGATTTTGAAGCGGCATTAACCAAGATTTGCATGACTTTTTCAGTAATATTGAGCCATATTTAAAGAAGAACCTCAGTAGAAAAATTGGACAGCTTGACTGTGTGAAAAATTAATTAGACTTAACGATCAGACTTAAAATTAGGCATATATCAAATAGGTGTACAAGCTTAGCATATTAATGTTTACCAAAGAATCAGACAAATTAATATATTGAATATATGTGAAATGGATAATGTCACTGAGCGTTTATTTAACACTTTACATGAGAAATTTGGACAGGAAATAATCTAAATTACAAGCGAGATGTTCGATACAATTGAATATTTAATATTGCACCGAGATAGACATCGACAGCAAAACAATACCTACACTTGCTTGAATCTTTTAAGAACAAAATATACTTGAATCAGTGTGTAAAGTAGAGACGTAAAATATTTTGTTTCTACGATATTGTGGAATATGTGTTAAACTCACAAAGTGATAATGTAAATAGACCATCAAAACACACTCAGATCATACCATCATGAGATCTGTGACATCACAATGAAATTACTTTGTCTATGTATGATCATAACCACTTTTTGTTTGACCCTTAATAACATTGTCTTTCAAAGATGTAAGCATGGCAGTGTTCATCTATGGTAGAAGTGCCTGGTTTTGAAAAGAAAATCAAGTCTCATTACGAGTTTGTTTCTATTGTTCAATTTGAGAGTTTCTAAAATTCCTCCATTCATCTGGAATAGCATGGTTTTCTTCAAAAACAATTTGCATTGCCTTTTTTTGTTCTTGTTTTAGAAGGACACTAAAAACGTAATATTCTCGCATAAGATGCTTATTACAGTGCTCTACATTTGTACAATTATCCATGCTGACAGTTTAAACATCTACAACTGAAACTTAGTTTGACTATGTTACTTGCTTTCCTTTTACATCACCACTGTTGCCACAGTCTTCAGTCATAAGCAATGTACTTGTACCTTGATAAATATTAACTATTAAATCTAACCACTTATTTAAATTTATATTCGCGATCTATCGCGATCACCTCTTCACTCACATGCAACATCTTTATATCGTAAGTATTGCTTAACAGACAACTTGGACAGATGACAACGATATAACCATACAAGTTTTGGTATTCAATCTCTATCCAATTTTGTACAAAGATTGTTTTGCCACATTTTGAAACATCACAATTGACAGTGTTACAAAGTTCTTTCAAATATATATATGTATATATATATATATATATATATATATATATATATATATATATATATATATATCTATATATATATATATGTCTAGAACCTAATTGATTTTAGCTGATTGCTTTTAACATTAAAATGAGGATTAGATACGAAATAATATACATTTTATAGGCATCTACATTTTATTTTCTGTTTATCTGTGTCTGGATACCTTTTTGCGCTTAAGATTATATATGGCCACTATCACGCGGTCTGTTATACTGTGCACTCTTTAAATCAATCCAGATACAATCATTGTCAGTATCACATTCCTAATGGTTACGTTACTAATTTCTGCTTGCTTTTGCTGTAATACTTTGTGGCTGCTGTATCTTGTTGCCTCAACTCAAAACTCTAATGATAGAACATATCTGGCACACTTTCTGCAATAATTGAGATATTTTCTATTGATGAATTGAACAACTTTTCTGGATCACTTTCTCATTATATTTTGCACAATATCAAATTATGTTTAAAACTCATTTTAAGTGAAGCAAGTGCGAGCTTAGACAATACTGTATTGGCTGAGATGTCTATAATTATCTCCGTCGTAATGTAGTCATGAAAGAAAGCAATTCCATTTCTGCACTTTTCATATAAAGATTGTGAAAATAATTTCCACGTAATCGTACCAGAAGCAAATATTTTCCGGTTCATAATCAGGATTTATTTCTTATAACACTACTAAGGCTTTTGAAAGTTTTTTTCTAAATCTGAAATTCTTAGGAGTAGCACAGGGATACATTGGTTGATGATCTGTTAGTATCTGAAAATCTAACGCATTCTAAATATTTTACAGGAACACAGCCAACTGCTTAGGTTCAGAACCAATATTTTGTGGATTGCCTGCCCTGGGTCGTAACTTTCTCAATTCATCATTCGCCATAGCTTGCTCACGTTAGCAGAGCGATGAAAGTCAAGTCGTTTTCACATATATTTTTTTTTGTCACTTTTGAAACTCTTTTCCACATGTGAAAAAGAGTTTTACATATGTGAAGTAATTTGACTATATATTAAATACCCTTTCACATATGTGAAATTCCTTTTATGCATGTTTGATATATTTTGACTTGATTTAAGATATGCAAAACAAATTACATATGTAAAACAAATTACATATGTAAAACAAATTACATATGCAAAACAAATTACATATGTAAAACAAATTACATATGCAAAACAAATTACATATGTAAAACAAATTACATATGTAAAACAAATTACATATGCAAAACAAATTACATATGTAAAACAAATTACAAATGTAAAACAAATTACATATATAAAACAAATTACATATGTAAAACAAATTACATATGTAAAACAAATTACATATGCAAAATAAATTACATATGCAAAAGAAATTACATATGTAAAACAAATTACATATGTAAAACAAATTACATATGTAAAACAAATTACATACATAAAACACGTGAACTAAAGCATGTACTTTACATACGTGAAAACAATTCTCGTATGTACCTAAAGATTTGTTTCACGCGTATGAAATACTTATTACTTTACGTATGTGATAATCTTTGTCACGTATGTCAAAAAGAATTATACTTATGTAAAATACATTGTTTATTTTATATATGTTAAAAAAGAAATGTATATGTGTGAAAGAAAGAATTTCATATATATATATATATATATATATATATATATATATATATATATATATATATATATAATAAGCCTTACTTGCACAGATGTAAAATTCTTTCATTCTCCCGCCATAAGCCTATTACGTTTTAAGGTCCGTCCGTCGCTCCTTCTATTACCAATTTAGTTTTTACACATCAACTTCCGTACTCCAACATTTACATTTAATAAACTTTGCAGATGGGTCGCACTTAAGGTTAGGAAGAACACTATTGTTTTTTATAGTCATAAGAGCAAAGGTGCAGGTCACTATGACGCAAAAAAGACAATTGTGCGTCGGAAAGAAAAACCCATTTTGCCACAAACATTTCAGTTGTTAGCTATGTACATTCACCAAAGGTTGTGGAAATTTTTACTTTGTTTAAGAAAGAAGCCTATTGATTGGGGGTTATAAAGTGAAAGGTCAAGGTCATTTTGACTGAAAGAAAAATGAGTTTTGCACACTAAAGTAAGTTTTGGACCACGTACCTTGACGAAAGTTTGTGAATAGTCAGCACTTGCGAGATAGGAGGAGCTTTTTGATCTTGGAGTGAAAAAAGTTGAAGGTAAAGGCCACTGTAGCTCAAAGAAAAATGAGTTTTGCAGAATAACTTTGTTCTGGAGTAAGTTCTTTGACCAAGCTTTGTGGATGGTTTATTCTTAGGGCAATAAATAAACATATATATTCAAAGGAAACACATATTTTGAGTGACCTAAATATCAGAGGTCACGGCCGTGGTAAGTCTAACATAAAATATTGGTTTCTGCTGAGTACGTTTAGTTCAAGACTGCATACCATGACAAATAGTCCAGGTCATTCTGACCCGTTTGTTAATAATCTCCATAACCAGCCATGAATTCTAGTGCATACATACACTGTATTGTATCTATTCCGACTTCGGATGTTTCGTATCGCTTCCGTTTTGGCAGGTTACCTGATAGATGTTTAAGGTAATCAGGGATGCTAGCTTGTAAAATACTCCTTTTTGCGATCTGTTGAAAATAGGAACGCATGCAATGACTATGAATAAATTGTATCAATCTCCTATAATACCATATTCATTTCACGACATTTAATATGCTTTTTTTCTCTTTCCATTCATCGTTCAATGTCTACTGCATGATATTTGTATACGGTTTGGTAAAACAGATTGGTTATTCACTTACTACAAGTGAGTGTGCGATTTGTTCACATTTAGTCAAATAGATAGGAATATGCTTTCACACGTTTTGAAGCTTTTCAACAAATTTTACTCAGAATTTTCATATAGAATAATTTAGTCAATTTTCATAGCTATCTCTTTGCTCTAAATGCTGAGGGGAATGTTTTCTTTGCTGCTAAAATTTCCGCTCCATAACAGGTTATTGGTATTCTTTTCTTCCCGTATATTCAACAATATCAGACTTATATTAACTTGGTTCTCTCGAAACATAAGATAAACCAGAAGCTGAATTTTACAATATTCTTGCGAAAACGCCCGATCGTACTTATACCTCCTTAACTGAGGGAATAGCAAACATATATGTCAACTATAGAATTTTAATGCTTAAGCCATCCGATCTAGCACATAAATACTTTAATGACAACCCAAAAATTAATCTGACATCGGGATCATATGGTCAAGTTTGGGCTCTGGTGCTGTGATCAGAAAACCGATTCACCCTTGTTGCTCGAGTGTGTCTGTTTCTGTGTCAATACGGTATAGGGCCATTTGGCACAGCGAAGGAAGTGAAGTGAGGAGCACACGTAGGAAGTATTCATTAGAAATGAGAGATTTCTTTTTTTCTTGTCTTCTGATATTTACACAAGCACCATCAATTTTGTCTACGTTGATGCAATTGGCTGTAGTTCGCGCAAATAAAGATTTCCGAAACTGATCAGTATTTACATTATTGCTCTGCTGTTGCCGACGGCTGGCTTTTCTACAATATTTTTACTGTTACGTCTCTGAATTGTTTTGGCCAATACGTTTTTGTTCCCAGGGTTTGACAAAATCAAGGTATTATTACGGAATTATGTATCATCTTTAAATTAAAATAGAGTTTTCATTTAGTTTATGACATTTGTATTATAATTCTTTAATTCAGTAGCCTACGCTATTGTATATATTGTTAACGGAATGTCAACATGAGTCATTACTTCTGTCCAAGGAAATCAATAATTATGTCGGTGAACTTAACAAAACAACGGTGAGTCACGTGAGTAGGGAGTGGTGATTCATGACCTGGATCCCATGTCTCAAAAAAGTCAACATCTTGTTGATTTGAAATCAAGATATAACATTGCGGTGCGAAGGCACTTTTAGTGGCAACATGCGTGACCTAGTTTCTGATTGGTTCAGTAAAAGATGTTTAGAGGAAGAGTGAATTGTTTTACATCGCAGTTTCAGGGTTTAGATTCTCTGCTACGCAGTAAGAGGCGATATAACTAGATTGTATTCACCGCCTGGACATTCTTCATAATTACTTCAGATAATAAAGAGAAAGAGAGAGCACGATTATTTATTGTTTGTAATTCAGCTTAGGGTTAGGGTATTTCTAAATAGTACTTTTCGGATTACGTTCTAAAGATCTGAACCGTATTCAACTCCGTTGGAATTTACCTGAAATTAATATTTGCATTTAGAACTGAAAATTGTAGGTACAAGCACACTATTGTTCTCATTCGGAATACTTTGGATAACTTCCAGATTAGTGAATTCGAACAATTTAGGACTAATTAAAGAAATTCTACTCTGTAAGTTATTTTCAATTCTTTCACTTTGTTTAACATATTTTATATTTTAGTGAATTAAATTTCTACTTTAGAAATTGTGAAAGCTTGTATGAGTCTTTCTTTCTTTTGTTCCATTCAACCCCTAGTCGTAACAGTATGGTATCAAGCTACCAGCTACACTGTGGAAGAATACAAGCCTGTTTTTACGGCTTCAGTTCTGAGTTTTCTTACATGCCGGTTACACAGCCTCACAGCCTACGTCTCTATCATCACAAATGACAAATCTAGCCGTTCAAATCTGTATCCTTCCTTGTCTGTCTCCATCACAGGCATATAACTAATCCCAAGCAATCTACCCATATTTTTGTATTGACGTTACAAATACCAAGTATGATGATTTGTGGGTAATATTTCAGTATTCATTGCAAGACAGGGGCGGATATATTAGTGTCTCTCTATCATACAATATGTTTACGTTATGCAGATATAAGCACAGTTGACTCGACTTTTTATCAATTTGTAATCAATTTTAGAAAATATACAGAGGTAGAGTGGAATCGATATTCAGTACTTAACACCTAAGTAGAACAGGGTCTAACATGTAACATTTATACATGGGCTCAAAATAACCAAGTCTACTGGCCACATCTGCGATATATGTAGCTGGCGACAACTTCCCTGGTAAATGTGCTAGCCAATCAGGGTGTTGAGCTGTTTCATTCAATAGCTTTAAAATTACCGTGGTGTGCGGAAAAATGTTTATTCAGTCATTCGGCAAAGTTGATTGACAGACAAGGCATTATTAGGTTTGAGTATTTGTGGAAAACCTAAGTATGACGCAACGAATTTTATATCGATGGCGTCGTCAATGGGTTGTTCTTGTCTGTATTGCTTCGGATGTACATGAGAAATTAGAGAGATGACAATAAAGAATATTGTCAGAAAAGGAGAGAAAAACAGAGAACACATAAATAAATACAGTAGGCAAGGAATGACAACAACAATTAACCAGAAGATTTCACAATTGGCAATACCAATTATTGTAATTGCATTAAAGGACAGCATTAAAATGGATACGATGTCAAAAATAATCGGTGTTCTATCTTTTGATTTTATTGGAAACCGTGAAATTTTACAAAGCTCAAAACATTTGGTGAGGATGACTTAGACATAGAATATGCCGTAACATGTGCCTCTTTTGATCTTTCTGATCCTAAACAACATATAAAATGTTTTCGTTGGTCAGGTACTAAATACACGAAATCCAGCAAAACCAGATGAAAAATTGTCAAGATAGAATCCAGAACAGTATACGAATTGTACACGAAAAATGTTGAATTATTTAAGATGGGAAACTTCTTCATTGATGAGATTTGGAACAGTACTGTCTAGGTCTGTTTTCGTTTCCGACGTTATTGAATAATAGACACATACTCAAGTAATAGGAGCTGTCGAAACAATTATTGCGAAAGGCACAAATGCATCAACAAAAGAACAAGTAGTACACAATTATTTATTAAGCATTTTTTCCGTGAATTTTGTTTCCTCCTTATTGTCTGTTCTGCTTTGCAGATACTCTTTTAAAATATATATGTTTGAACGTTATCACACTAGAACTACATGCAGATAGAGGTAATCCCAATGACAACAGTTAAATGAGCTATCTTATTCTGTTGAAGTCATATAATAATCTTTCAGTTCATTTTATAAACTGTCTGAAGTTGCCGATCGGAATAAAATTGCTGTTTAACGTCGTCACAGTCTACATTACAAACTCTGTCAATGGAAATTGTAGCAGCTCTAGCATTGACAAAGATTTCATGTGTCTTCTTGCTTTACTTCTCGGCCATTGTTTTGAACTTTATTTCTGTTAAGTTTGTAGCTGTTATTTGTTTTATGCTCCATTTGCAATAGATATGTTCAATTTCTGTTTGAACTCTTCCGTTTATGTAGAATGTACTTTTGCATCACTGTATGTGAGGTTCTTTGAAACATAAAAAAAATCCTCATTATTGTACCGATTGTTCTTTGTCCATTAATCAATGATAAAATCTTCTCTTTTTAAATAACCGAAAAATGACAGAAGGTGGTGAAGAATTTCATTATATAATTGAAAATCCTGTTTACGACGATGACAATGTTGTCGATGCACACGTTCTCACAGAAATTGATGTATTCAAAAATCAGGGTATATGAAGGACTTAACATGTATTACCAACTGGAAAGAAATATAGTTTAGAACCAAAGACAAAACACTGTTGTGTCGTGATTTTAATGGTAAGAGCAAAAAGTTCAAATTTCGATGAAATCAAAAATCTAATCACTGCTGTCACCTTTAAATAAAGCAGGCTGGAAATTACAAACATGATATACAACCTTAATAACGTTTAGAATCTAATGTTGTTCAAATAGGATACAAAAAGTATCGGATACAATAGATATCTTAACAATAAGAGAGGCATACAATTTAATAAATGCTTACTACAGAAGAAATCAAAGTGGGGAGCGTCCACTTGCAATGAAAAGAGTATTCACTAAGCAAGAGGAGAGATAATGAAAGGGTTATTTAAATGCTCCAGACTTTATCAATGCAAACATATAATGTCTGAGATCAGATGTTGAAATGTTTGAAAAACGATTGAAGAGTAACAAACGTGATGAACAAAGAAACACACCCAAATATGAAAACTGTATTGCAAGGACAGTCGGAAGGTATTGAAACTAAACAATCTTAATTAACTGGACATCTAACCCAGTTTGAGAGAGTTTTCAGAGAAAAGATTGAAAAGTTTAATTAAAAAGTTACATACAAATTACCGTCAGTTGAAAGACTACAAGAACTGTTTAAATATGTTACAATAGCTGATGTTGTGGCTGTAATAGGTACGACCATATCAAAACATTTTGTACAAGGTTTTGTATGGGGTTGGAGAGAAACAAGCAGCATTAGTGCTCCATTTGAAGGCAAAGATAATTCGTTCATTGACGAACTTAAAACGGCCTAATAAATATTGGTAATTATTTGATTGAGTTAGCCCAAAGAGCAACAGAAACAATGCATGGAATTATTTGTAGTGTAATAAGCTGGTTGCTTAGGGGTGCTGGTCAAACTGTTTCATCCTTGTTGAACATGTTATTTGCTTGTTTTAGCATTAGTGAGATTCTAATTTGCATTTTTGATTGGATATATAAGCAAAGCATCTAGCAGGATCAAACTATTTTGAAAGTTAACTATATAAGATCCCGCCACTGTTAGTAATGACACTTTCTTTATTTCAAGGTCAATATTGATTGTTGTCGTTTCTAAATTTGACTTTGCTAACTCCTACTAGTAATGATCATATTTCATCTAAATGTCAAAGTATTGGATCGTGGACGTCTGCTGAAGGTACAATCTCATTTGCAGATCTGACAATAGGACTGTTAACACCATAATCATTTTCTACATAATTTTGCTCAAGTTGTCTTCTTATTTTGTTCTGAAACATTTCTTGTCGTACTGTTACAAATGACTTATCACTCTTTGGAATACCCTTCTTTACTACATTGGTAGTATTCATAGGGTTTAATCATAGTAGAAACGAGTCTTTGAACTTCTGTAAATTGGTGTTCTATTCTACGATACTATCCATTTTCATCAGCATGCCACTCGGTAACAAAACCACACTTTTTCGTTTGAATCTGTCATGTATTGTTAAAAACTAAACCATAACTTTTTAACAGAGCCTTGACGAGTGGAGACAGACTTTATAATAATATGTTCTGCTGTGTACCTATAAACTAAAAATGTGGATTACATACAACGTTATGCTTTGATTTAGCCTTATAATACTTTCATCTGTGAATCCGCTGCAATCTTGCAGAAAGAAGTAAGGTTAGCCAGCAGGTGTATCTGTATCAATTTTTCAATTAAAATAGCTTTATGGTGATTTAACTTTTCAGTACCCTTAAACAAATCCACGAGTTTCTTTTCTTCTCTCGGTTAAATTATTTTGTCAAAATCACACAAATCTGTACACGGTTTCTAATAGTACATTTCATCACCTATGACATTATTGTTTGTTCCCTTGATGTATCTTCAAGCATAATTTAATAGAATGTTAAAATTGTTTCATATTAACTTAATTTGCTTTAAGTCAGTGTTATTGTTCGCCGGATTAAATCTAAGGTAGAGTCGTTGCAGACAAAGACATTGGAAAACTTACTAGTAAAAAGACCAAGTACAGTTGACTGCCTTATTGACACTCCCGAATCACTCATTTTAGTGTCCGATTTTCGTATTTTAGATGTATGTCCTTTATTATCAGATATTCATTCTTCTATGACCTTTAGTATAAGCAATACATTCGGAGAATATACGGACTCCAAAGTCGAATATAAGAAACAAGATGGGATCCTGAGAGAAACAAATTGCTATAGACAACATTACAACCAAAGATATTCACGACATTTTGACGCAGATCAAAAACATTTCTGAAACTGATGAAGGAACAAAAATTTGAATAATTCAAGTCGCAGAAAATATTATTAATTTATTTGCTGAGAGCCCTGGGGAAAAGTTTCCCTATAAGAGCTTTCCCAAAAGGAATACAAATAACAAACCTTGGTTTAAAGCTGAATGTACGTGAGGTAGAAAGGAATAAAACATATCAAGAATAAAAATGAATAGAACATCAAGTATATAAAAAGATAACATAAAAGATATAAATCCATTCTTCGTTGTTACCGAAGGAAATTTAAAAGAAGTAGCAAGACATGTGAGTTTTAAAAACCCTAAAGGATTTAGAATTTCATTAATTATGTAGATAAGGCTGATCATATCATACAAACTAATATAAATGATTAGTATGAATATTTTATAGATCTAAAGTCGGATGATACAGATAGAACTGATAAGCTTAATTTAACTGAGGTTATTAATATCCCATCTTCTTTGAAAAATCCAATTACTGAACATGAAATTCGGAAAGCACTGCCAAATTTAAAGAATAACAAATTAGATGGAATATGTAATGAGTACCTTAAATGTACTAAATCTCTTTGTATGGAAATATTTGTTTCATTTTCATTTTAAAACTGAACACGGAAATAATTCCATGTGCATGGACTATCGGGGAAATAAAACCAATATATAAATGAAAACCTTAAGCAACCAAGTAATTATATAGACCTATAACATTGCTTATCTGCTTATGAAAGCTTTTTACCTTAATCATCAACAATAGATTAAATGATTATTACTTTGATATATGATTCTTAAATAAATATCAGACTGGCTTTTGATTAGGTTATTCAACCACTGGCCGTATTATACATAATTTCACGGAATATATGAAATTGTCAAAATAGAAATTATATTGTCTATATGTTGATTATGAAAAATGCTTTTGATAATATATGGAGAACAAGTTTATGGAAAAAAGTTTTAAAAAGTGGCGTTTCAGGAAAATTCTTTACTGTTATATATATATATATATATATATATATATATATATATATATATATATATATATATATATATATATATATATATAAATAAAGACCCTAAATCAAGTCTAGATGAAAGGTGTTCGCCAGGGTGGAAATCGATTCCCCTTATTGTTTGCTGTATAACTAAATTACCTTGAAAAATACCTTGAATCGAAACATTGTAATTGCATCAAACTAACAATTTCAGATAGTGAAATCATTCAATATTTAAAAATTAGTTTTACTTCTTTTACCAGATGATACAGTTTTCCTCACAGAGAACCCCAAAGATTTCCAATATTTGTTCAATAATTAGAGTAATTATTGGTAAATTCGAAATTAAAAGTGAATGTGAACAAAACAAAAGCACCAATTTTCGATAAAGATTATAAGAAAATGTTTGACTTTGCATATAAAGGTACGATACTATAAGAGGCTAAAGAATACATTTATCATGGGGTTCTTCTGAGCCAAAAAAGCATTATTCTTCTTAAAAAAGCTTATATGGAATCTTGACCTACATATAGATTGCCAGCAAAAACTATTCGATAGTATCATGGTAGCTATATTACTATATGGGTCGGAAAATTAGGGCTTTGAAAAGTGCGAAATCATTGAAAGAATTCACACATATTTTCTATGATGGGTTTGAAAATGTAAAACGAGTTCAACGTTATACATATAGTTAAAGTGAAGTTAAACGCCATGGAATATTAGTGTAGACTATTTGAGGGAAAATAGGGGAAATACGCCGAAGTCATATGTAATATTATACTGAACGATATCAAATCAAATAATAATAACTATCACTGGTTTCATTACTTAAAAACTGTTTTTGAAGAATGTGGATTCCAATACATTTGGTACTAGCAATCTTTAACTAATAAACAATGGCTCATCAACAGAATAAAAACACACTAATGGACATATATCTTCAGACATAGAACGCAAACACAAATGTATCTATCAAGGGAAACATCTATATGCTTTTAAAACAAACCTTCAGCTGGAATCCAGCCGGAAAGAGCCAAACCGTATAAGAATTATCTTTAGTACATTATTTTAGACGAAACGTTATTGAGATTTACATTGAGAATATCTGGGGATTTTGTTTTTGGTTTGTAACGTTACAGTTCTAATTACTAGTTTTGTCAAAAGATCGCCTAAAACGTACATACAATAAATTCAGTTCGATACAAGACTATCAAACTGTCTTAACAATTTGATGGCATAACAATCTGATGAAAGGTTCTGAAATGGACACGATATCGCGTATGCGCCAAGGATAGAAATGTCTGTTGAGATGACAGAAACTTTCATTCATCCATGTATGCTTTGGCCCAACTCCCACCCCCGAAAAAATGAGATGGTGGTACATCCACCAATTTTTCATGAAATAAAGAACTGTGTTTTATAACATGAGCTTGTTTCATTACCAGATGATTAATTACCAACAACCACTACATGGCAAATGTTGCCATCTTAGACATTTTAGGACAATAAATAAAATTCCAAATTAAAATTTCAGTTGATCAAAAACTGTATATTAGACGTAGACTTTTGTTTCAAGAATGATAATAAAAAGTAGTAACATATTCGGACGCTTGCTATTCTCTATGTTCTGTTCTGAGATTGTTGCTTGCGGTCCGGTCCAATAGTTTAAAGCACGTTTTCATAACACACACAAAGACGAATACACACACACACACACACACACACACACACACACACATATATATATATATATATATATATAGATATATATATATAGAGAGAGAGAGAGAGAGAGATAGAGAGAGAGAGAGAGAGAGAGAAAGTCCTATTTTAATGTATAACTGTAAGACCTTTCATATACATCTCAAAGGCTAAACTCATTGGATCGGCTCAGGCGAAGACCGTTTGATTCCTAGCGGTAAACAAATCTTCAGATCTCTGTTCTCTAATAAACCGCAATAACATTCCAGACTAAGAAAAGCAAACAAAAAACAACAATGTTCTTCTCAATTAAGGCCAGGAACTACATTATAATTTGGGAAGTATTGTCAGAAGAAATCGTTAAACGGTAGGACATTTCTTACTGACATTGTTAATAGCAAAAAGAAAAGAACTTTTCGAAGCATAAATTTCCTAATTACTCCCGCTAGCACTATGTGAAAGTTTGCAATTTGTTAGTTTCTCGCAGGGTTTCTTCCTGAATTACTTCCGTTCTCTGAGTTCGTTGTACTTAATCATGCTCAACTATTGTTCACTACATGATGATAGAAGAAGTTCAAAGAGAACTGACTGAAATACGGTTAGTCAGCAAATGAAAAACATTGTCTTGTTTCCTTGTTTTAAACAAAAAGACGGGAATGAAAGAAAAAGAAAATTATAACTGATACTGAGTATGCATTTAAGTGGTAATATTTCAGGTAAATTAGTAAAAGTAAAGAAATGACAGAATTATATATTTCTATACACCGATTTATCATGACGTGTAATTAAATGGGCTAAGAATATGATGAAAAAATTTCACAACAGCTAGAAACGCTGCAATATATATTTTCTTCATACCTTCCGAGCCCTCGTAATCAATGCACGTGCGGTAAACTTACAGTCGTTTACGAACTGATCCTCGTCGATACAAATGTTCGTTGCGTGTTTGGTCCATCTGTTAGAAAACCTACCGGTGTAGGACGCACATTTAATTACGAACAAAATTGATTCAGATATGATATAGCATGACACACCAAGATATTAGGCTTATATATGACGTCATAAAAATATAGAATCTAACATTTGTGATTCTTCCAAATGAAATGTATTAAACTCGTGGAAAGCAAAAGATTGAAATTATTCCGCGAATTTAGTGAATTTCATTTGGGATGAACACACATATGCAGAGGATATCTACATTTTGTTATGTAGATATAAGGAAATATTTCACTCGTGAAATGGAAAAAATGTGTATTGTCACAAGTGGCGAGTTGGCAAAGTCACGAGTAACAATACAAAATGTTTCCACTTCACGAGAGAAATATTTCTCGGGTGGCAATACAAAGTGTTTCTACTTGAAGAGTGAAATATGTCAAAAAAAAAAAAAAAAAAAGGAAAAAAGAAAAACAAAACAAAACGTAGATTTTCTTGTTATTATATATTTTTAAGGCAAAAACCGTCGATTTGCATGGATATTTTTTTCTCTCCATTCTGTGCCAATGCAATTAAAGACTGCATTACGACATCTATAAAAAGAAGTTCCTAAATTTTGCAATAAATTTAGGACAGCGTATTTTAAAAAAATAAATTTAGCTCGTACATATAATGTTTCAAATTGTTCATTTTTTTCAAATTAATGACTGTGTCAATATTTTTCAAATTAATGACTGTGTCAATACGAAAATAAAGAGTATTTTATTGTCGTTAACACATTTCTTGCGCTGATTGATACAGTTAACATTGTTGTGGTGGGGCTACTGTAGAAACACCACACAGAGTCGTAACTGACATATTTCAGAGCGTAACACATTTAAACAAAAGAATTAAATGACTGTGACTTTACCTTAGCCTGTGTTAGTTTTAGTTCTCGAGAAAGACGGCTTGTGGACCTGCGAAAATTGAGCGCAGCGTCCTCTGCTTTATTCGTCGGATTCAATGGGCTAATTACACTTTCGATAACTCTAACCAAGTTGTCCCGCAATAGACCGCATCCGTGCCTCGTTTTGAATAAGGCTAATGTGTAAATTGGCTATTAATAGGATTAATCATTACAAAATACACCTCAGATGTCCCCAGCCGTCGATATCGCCACAATCTCAGTAGGGTTCCAATAATTATTGATAATCTATTTTCGACGGATTATTAGCGCAGGAATAAAAAGAAAAGATTGTGATGAAAGTTACAATCGCTACTTAAACAATTTTTTTTATTACTATATTTAATCAAGACTTTTTCTATAAACATTTTGTACCATTTCTCGTACAGTTTAACATGTATACGATACTGTCATAACATTGAATATCGAATAGTAAGAGATCGTGGAAGTTTGGTCACTTACACATTAGCACGATTAAAGTGGAAAACTATTGTTTAAAAAGTTAATACTTGAAGCCTACTTTCTCTTGTTTGGGCTTCGTTTTTATTTTAGGCATTTTGTGATGGTACATCTTCATTGATTACATAAATGTATACTAGAGGGTCTACACTCTCGACATATTTTAAGATCACTTAATCCTGATGGAGTGAGAGGAATGGCAAAGGAGCAGCAGAAGAAGAAGAAGAAGAAGAAGATGATGATGATGATGATGATGATGAAATATGCCTAAATATGGAAATACAAGTTTGAATAACATACATAAGGGCAGATATATTTCCTAGATGGGAAAATAGAGTAGTTCCAAAAATGATATCGCCACTCGGGTAATAAAAGTGGCATTGCCACTGTTGCGATATCAATTTTTCTCCCACCGATACATTTCAGTATATTATTATGAAATATATAATAAAAGAATATATTCACCACATGACAAAAAACAAGAACTTTATTTTTACGCAACTGCAAATTAGTGTATTCCAATTACTTTGAGATACATTCCAAATCCCCAATAATAAAGGATCAAAGTCACTGGTAACGTTATTAGGTTTTATTATACGTGTTACAAACAGAAACATTATGATATATTTATAATATAAAAATGTTAAAACCTAGACACGTGTGACGTTTGCAGGAAGTGTGTGTACAGTCTGACGTATCGTGACATCATGGATATGTGACGAATAGTGTCTCGTGCGCATTTTTTGTGTAAAAAATTGTTTTTGAGTTGCAGGGACTATTTACTGATATTATCTTTGAAATACAAATAAGAGTCATAGCTCGGAGATTTTAAACGGTGAATACGTCCCATGACCAAGAAAATAAATCTATGATGAACGTTATATCTCTTCATTCTTATTTGCAATCAACCACGGGCAAAAATCCTGAAGATAATGTCGGCAGCCATAGGTACTTAAGTTGCCGTTGTTTCAAAATTGATAGGGTGTAGTTTGTACATACTTTGAAGTATTTATACTCGTTATCTAAAAAGCTCAATACGTTCAAGCTTCGCTGGCTAATATGAACTTGGGAAACGTATATATTCCATGTCAAACTTGACATGGCGCACCAAATGAATTTTTTTTTACGATCAATGTAAGGAGTATATCATTATCACAAGGAAGGCATACAGTTGTAAAACGGGTTGATGTCTAGTCCAGACGTTCCTAATTTGAAAACAAAAGGAACTATTCGACTCATTAAGGTCCTTATCATGCCGTCTGGTATATATATATATATATATATATATATATATATATATATATATATATATACTGGTATATATATATATATATATATATATATATATATATATATATATATATATATATATATATATATTTCCCCTTTAATGTATTCCTTAATTACTTGAATTTTCCCAATTCCCAACACTCAAACAGTCTGAAGTGTTGTGTTAACATGATAAACAGAGATATATGGGGATGATGCAAATATATTTATAGTTTCATTTGGCGATATGAAAGATACGAACGCTGTAGGCTTTGTGTTTCTTAAAAATTTAAAATGTACTGAGAAATAATATAGCTTTCAGACACTCTTAGAAATAGTCATCAATGAATTGTAATGAAAACGGTAAAGATTATGATTTCGTCGTTGTAATAGCTGGCCACGCTACGCGTTTTCTTCGGCTACCATTATTTCTGATTTCTGCCGAGATCAATTGGCCTGCATAAACTTACCACTGGGTTTGAGTTTGATCACCGTCGATACAAAAGGAAAATCAGGTCCGCTGCAGTCGTTTTGTTTACTGGGAAAGTGTCTTCGATCAGAAACACTGAGTAACTTTCCAACCCAATATGTATTGGAGCCTGAGGCATTTAAACCAAGTTGCTCGGTAAATATTTTGATCACTATTTTCGTATTTGTACCACATACCGGTGATACATATTAAAATACCCAAATTATACTGAGTTTAAGAAGATGAATTCCTAATTCTATTTCAGACAATTTTGTCATCTTAAAATCGATCCATCTATATATCTGTCTACCTATATATCTATATATACCATATAGCTTGGGTTATTTTTGCGGATGTAAATTATGGCTATTTTGTCCAGAAAGAGTAATTTTAAATTTTTGATTTTTTTTAGCGATTGCAGACGTAGAGAGGCTTTATTTTAATGGATACAACCATCAGTGTGTTCTACTCTGAGGAATAAATGTGTTTCTAGCTTATGCTGAATTAAGTCTGTCTACACAACAATGTTAAAATTGCTTGTTTGTTTACCATTCAGCAAAGAAACACTCGAAACGAAATAAATCATGTAATCGAATATTATAAATTATTTAACATACAGCCTCTTCCGATAAAAAAATAATAATAATAATAAAAATAATAATAATAATAATTTAAAAAAATAACAGAACAGAATACTTACGCCGAGATAATCTGATAATGTTCAATTTAATTAAAGTAGTGTATATATAGAAAGTGCTGGACAATATCAAAATGTAATACGACAATGCATCTATTTTTGCGAAGCCTTAGAGCAATAAAAACATTTTGCTACAGCAATAAATGGAGATAATAACATGCTACAATTATGGTATTGAAAATTCACCCAACTCAGTTGGTGTCAATGAATCATCACTAGCAAAGTTGCTTTGCTTTGATGGCAGTGCAGAGAACGCCAAATCTCAATGCACAGGCAAAGCTTATATAATTTATTTTTATTGTTTTATTAAGCTTGGGCCTCTTGGTCTAAACGTATCGCACGAAATTACAACTCGAGAGGTCTGTGGTTCAGTTTTTGCCAGAGGTGACAATTTGTTTCTACATAAGCAAATTTCCTCTCCCTCTCCATGCCCCCCTCTGTCTGTCTGTCTGTCATTCTGTATCTCTGTGTGTCTCTCTCTCTCTGTCTTCGATTCGTCGTCAAGTTTTACACTGACGACTGGGTCGAATAGCTTGAGTCAGTATAATATGACATCAAATTGGTGCCAAGGTTAGGAGTAGACATTACTTAAGATGGCGCGGAATATAAAACTGCGGTGCACCTTAAATATTTGGATACGGTTTCACAATGCCCAGAGACTGCATTATTACCGGAGCTTTTAGCCAATAGATTTAGGGGCTCTAATGATTTTTAAATTCAACAGTGTAACTGAAGTGAGTCAGGGACATCTAAGTTGATTTGACGTAAGATATATACAACACTTGTTTACAGACGAAAATATTGATTTGAAATATTGTATGATGCATTGAGTAAAGTCGCAAAACAACTATTTGATGCATTAGACAAGAAAATGAAAAACCTAACATGCTCACAGACAAAGATCAAGAATATTTTAACTCAATGTATGCATGCGTTATATGTGACATATAAATAATTGACGAAAAAATGTGTGATCAGGGTCACTTAACAGGCAAGTATATTTGTCCAGCTCGTAGCAATTGCAATTTAAAGTACAACTATCCAAAATAAATATCATTAGTCACTCATAACCTGACCGATTATGACAGTCATCTCTTCGTCAAGACATTGGGTAAATATGATCAGAATGAAGAGTTAAAAATTGCACCGAACGACGATGAGAAATATATTTCATTCAGTGAAGATTTCTTAGTGAATAGGTTCATACAATAAAGAACTGAAATGACACTTCAAAGGACAATCAGGTATGTAGATAGCTTTAGATTCATGGAACAATCTAGAAAACAGATGGCTAAATACCTGAGTGATGGACGTTCACAGAAACATTAGAAAATATATTACAAATATGCAGTCTAAATGTTTAAAGAAAGTCATTTACCGACATGAATAAATGGATAGCTTTGAAATGTTTAATGAAACAGCTATACCACCAATTGAAAAGTTTGAATAATCCCTTAATGATTTGAACATATCAAATGACGATTATCAGTATGTTCCGGATGTCATGGAACATTTAACCTTCATAATCAAAGCCATCTTGATGACTATTATGCAAACAAAATGGGAAAAATATATTCATTCTGTGATGCCGAATGATATTTTTGAGAACTAGATATGTTTTAATGACCCTGCCAATTATTACAGTGCTCTTGGATTGGCGCATTATGCAAGTTGAAAGATCAGGTATAGAATTATAGCTTTTGGCAGACTGTTATATATTCCTGATGAGCTCGAGTGCATATATAAACGCCAAAGCAAATTACGCATACTACCTGGACAATGATGATGAGATAAGAAATTATGTTGTGTATGACAGGACAAGGTCAAGGTCAATCATTATTTACCTAAATGTCAGCAATCCTTTCGAGTGGGGGTGTCTCAACATATGTCTGTAGAAAAAACAACAACACTTAAGATGGGTAACAGATAAACAAAAGTGTTCGGTACAAGAAACTTGTACTGATAAAGGAATTAGAGACGCATTGAAAGTTTGTTCCTTTTTGTCCTCGTTAGGAATTGTTAAAACACTTTTTTCCATTTTGTTTGTAACAAGGTGGTTTTCTTCAAACACAGATTCCTATTACTGTTGTTGCTGTCGAGGATAACAAAAAGCCCGTGTATTTTCTCTGAAATCTTTGATTACAGAGCTGTACCTTTTGTACAGTCACCCAAACAGATATTTCAGCATGTCTACCATTGAAATCTGGTCTAGTGAAATTAGTGGCTTTCTCATTACGTCGTCAAGATTGTCACAGACATCAATCAGAAACAAGGAATTGTTACATTTGTAAACATCAACCAATTGCTCTAATCACTTATCTAATTTATTTTCAGGATCCTTTATTGACTGTACACATTCCATTTACTTCTTGAACACAATAGTTAGACTGATTATAATGATGTAATTGAAAAAGTAATATATATATATATATATATATATATATATATATATATATATATATATAACATATTTAGTGCAAACATACTCTTTCCACAATAGGCTTTAGCTGATTGTCCTGAATGCTTACCTGAGTATCTGACACACAACAAAACATTTTATCAGCATGTATATTTTCTTTCCTGTTGATTGTCTGACTGGAAACATTGTCGCACATTTCCTACAGTATAATCGCTATAATGTTATATATGTGTGCTTTTGCTGATCATCAAAGAAATAATTTGTAGCATCTAAACCCCGAGAATAAACCATATTTGGAAGACCTTATAAAGTAACTAATATTTGTTATATTGCTGAGTTGAAAAACTTTTCTGGATAACTGTCTCCGCTTTAATTTTGCACAGTAATTAAACACTCTTGAAGCTCATTATAGGTGAATCAAGTATAACATTTGTAAGGTTTGTATTAGCTACTATGTCAATGATTGTCTCCCTTTGTGATGTTGACATAAAATAACTTAATACCATTTCTGTATTGATCATTTAACGACGGTGCAGTTGATTTCTAAGTACAGCGTAATTGTTACATATTCCAGACGAATGTTTTTTTGTTTTTAGTTTATAATCCTGGTTACCACTGTGTACCACTTCAGAGCCTATTACAAGTGTTATGTTAAATGAGAAATCATGTGATAGGGCACAATGATACACCGGTCAATGCTCAGTTAGAATCTTGTACTCAGGTGGTATTGTAAACTTTTTATCATACATCGCAAACTGTATAGCTTCAGAAGCAGTAATGTTCACATTACTATTACCTCTGATTGGAAATTTCTCAATTTGTCATTCATGATTCATTGTCCTATCCCGTTTGTTCTTACAGATGCTGTTAACCACAAATAGTTCTATGTTATGAAGATGTTGTAGTCATCACTTCCGTTGGATATAGTGATGTATTTCACAAGCATTCTACTTAAATAGTTTACTACTGCTTTGATAGCATCTTAATTAACCATCATATAAAACGAGACAAAAACTACTTGGTATTTGTGCTTAGCTTAGGTAGTGCTATATGTAAAGTTTGTTTATGTTTAGATTTAATGTAGATCGGGGGGTGGGGGGTGGGGCAACTTAGGCATTAAATTTTGTTGGTATCGTTTCCTGCTTGTGAGGAGTTATTTATTTACATTGCCATTTATCTAGAGATACAAATGGTGCTATTAATATGCTACAAAAACCTGTAAACCAATTAAACACTAACACCCTTTATACGTGCAATGATTATATACTCATATTTTACCTGTCCATCAGAAGCTTATTTTGAATCATTTGGTTTAGACAACCGTGGTTTTTCAAGGCTTTTTGTATTGTCTGGGTAAGTAGAGGCACCGCGATAAGTAGATGCATCAGAATGATTAAATGCATTTAGATCCAAATTATCATCCAGATTGATTAAATGCAGAGTCATCAAACTCTGTTATCTAAATCTTTCTTTCAACTACGACAATAGTGTTTTTATCTATTTCTAGTTGTTGTCATTTTCAACTTCTTTGGCGAATAGTTTAGAAGTTGCCTGCCAAGTGCAACTCTTCGTAGATCTTTAGGATGTTGTAAAGTTACCTTTTCAGCTCCTTTACTAACCTTAAATTCTGTCTCTTTTTTGTGTTGATAACCTTTCATTCATTTCAAAATTATTTGAAAGTCATCTTACACTTACAATGTAGTGACAATAATTTAAAATGTTACAGCTTTCATAAATTGATACGAATACATTTTCTGAAGAAATCAAATACGTAACTGGTTTTCAGACAAGAAACCCAAAGTATATGAAATCTTGAAAATTAACGATGTCAAAAAATGGAAAACTGATACGAATAAATTCTGAATGTTTCCTCATTGTGTTTCACGATCGTGAAATCGTCTGATTAATTCAGAGCATAAGAAGCAGAATTTCACAAGAACTAAAACAAAACATCAAACTAGATATAACACTGAAAATGTTAGATGTTCCATCGATTGATTTTTATCTTAGATGGAGAAGGTTTTCAAAACCTGAAGGTGTAAGTTAAGATAATTTAGACATAGATCGTTTCATTCCTTGTTCGTCATTGAATCTATCCTATATAGATCATACAGGAAAATGTTAACCTTTGGTTAAACACTAAGTATATGAGTGCCAGCGAAAATCAGATCAACACACGATAAAATGCATTCGAGGAAAAATATTAAAGAGCGCAAGGAACAAGTTAAATCAATCTGGGACTCAAGTTATGTCCATGTGTTTGTTTGTCTGTGAGCTTATTGTATACATGCAGCGGTTCACAGGTTCACACATAAACATGTATAAGTTTGTGCTTTATCGGTCTGTCCCTCTTCTTGCTCTGTCATACTGACTCTTTATACATCTGTAGTTTGTGACATCTCTTCCTGATTCAACCTGTATGTCATTGTATCTGCCCATCTTGTGTATAAGACTTTATTTTTTCTTATCTTTCTATCTAAACAATTAATGAATATGGGCGATATTAAGTAATTCTAAGTGAATATACATGCAAATCTGCTGATGACTGAATAAGTATGTATATTTGTACTGAATGATTTTTATTTGTATTTGCAGGGTAAAATTTCATCAAGATTCATATATTATGCCGCAAAACCTCCATATGCACAATAAACCCATTTTTAACACCTAGAATAACTTGCCTGTTTAGCTCAAGACTAGTTCTGTAACACAAACACAAGACGAAATACAAGCTGATGATACTGGAAACTTGCTAGTGGTTTCACGAAGTAACAGGTATAGTTTTGAACAAAAACAAAATGAAATTATTCAGAAATTCTGTTGATAAAATAGGCTTGGACTTTGTAAGCAAATATGCACGACAGATATATAAAGAGAGTAATGATGAAATATACATCGAATCCAATGGCAGTTAAAGTAATATTTACCTTAATGGAGAAAAAAGGTGATTATTTTGTTCTTTGACATACTTAAATACTGATGATTTGGGAAATTGAGCCCATGTTTAAATAGACTCATCGATTTTGGAGAAATATTGGAGACTGGGCAAAGTCCATAGGCAAGAGGCAGCGCAAAGTCAAACGGTAGAGACACAATATAATTATCCGATTGAAGCCACTGTTCTATACAGGCAACAAATACAAATTCCTGCGGGTTTTAAAATGAAAATATAAAGACACATATAAATTTTCTGACCAACAAGTAAAAGAAGCCGAAGATTTGAAAAAATAATTACCATGAAAATATAAGAAGTGGAAAACTCCCACTCGCAGTGAAAAGATTATTCACTTCACAAGAGAAACGATAATTATTTGGTTATGTAAATACCGTATAAGTCGTCAATTCTAACATGGAATATATGTAATCTGGTGTTTAAAATGTTAGAAAAACGGATGGAAGAGTGAAAAGCACGTCTGAAATTAAAAGTTTCATGGCAAGAACAATAGAAAAGCAATACAATTTTAAAAGAACTATAAATTAGTAATATAGCAAATCTGGAGAGAAATTTTAAACATAACATTGAAGAAAAATAATTAAAACAATTACAGAACAATTATCATGAGTTCAAAGTCTTCAACAACTATTTAATTAAAAGCGTGTACCAATAGCTGCTGCAGCTACTTCGCAATTCTAATGATATGATCTGTTATCCTGTCTATTGCCAACATTGTAAGAGGCCCCTAGATGGTGGTGGAAGAGGAGCTGTTGCATAAAAGGGCACAGATAATTCATTTGTTGACAAAATTAAAAAGGGCTTGATACATATTGGAATTATTATTTGTTTGACTTCACTACAAATGCATCAGCAGGTTTACCCGGTGGTATTGCTTGTTTGATAAAGTTGTTGCTTAAGAGAGCTGACGAAATTTTTCGTTGTTAGCGCTGTACATGTTATTTTACTTTTTTGGGCATTATTGTGTTTGCTATTTGAATGTTTAATCAGAGGCAAGAAAAATGCAGCTAGCAGAAGTGTGCAAAGTCTAATGCAATGGGTACCAAACGTACAATTCATAACAGGTAGACTGCATGGATACTTCATTTCTATGTAGTATATAAAATACTTATCTGCCATATGAACTTAATGCATTATACGTATGTGGAATGACATTAATGTGACATAGGCTATTCTTGTGAAAATACATTGAACGTCTACTGTGTTGCTTGTTTTTTACATTCACAGTTAATTCTGTGCTGGTATCCCTCTATACTCTTTTCAATTTCCTTCTATGTAATTGCTTTATGATCTCGTTGAATTTACACACTAATTACATCTTTCGTATTTCGTATGTACATTCTCCATTTCCTGCATCAGTTTTCCTCCGTTGCATTTGCGACATTGTACAACTTATTGTGACATCTATTTGCGTGTTTTAATTTCAACTACTACTAAATATCCAATTAATGTTCGTTTCTGAAACTAGTATATCTTCAAAATATATACACAGTAAAAAGTGTAGTGAATTTTACTTCATCCATGTTATGTAAACACTCTTCACATAGCAACTTTGTTGTTATTAATATTGTGGTACTTTGTCGCATACAGTGTTATGAATGTATTAATATTGTACATGGTACATTGTTTGGCTGTACAAAGTGCTTAGTTCAGTGAGTAATTGCTCGAAGCGCTGCTATGCCTTACTTGAATTAAATTTGAGAGAAATTTAAATGTCCTCATGATTGCATCAACATTTTGTGAATTTCATTAACCGTTATGATGTTCAAAGTTTCAAAGAATAGCTTGTAGTCTTTTGTCTTGAATTTGTTTGTTAGCTTTTTAGTGCTGTAATTTGAATGAATTTCATATTTGAGAATGTTTTCGCTTTTAATTTCTTCTGTAATGGCATTTTTTACAGTGCTAGGTCATTGACTACATTGTTATCGCCTTTCTGATGTGTACCATTTTGTTGTTAAGTGTGACATTTCTGGATTTACTTTCTTTTTTATCCCCAGGTTTTGTAATCAAAACAATTCACCTATCATGCATCTTTTCACTCCTTCATTCTCTAATGCGATGCATATTTTGACAACTATGCTTCATAGAAACTCAGTCGTTTCAAAACGCAAAGTTTTCCTGCTTCTTAAGACTACTGTCTATGTATTGTTCTTCCTTCATCTATTCTAATGCTATATTGTTTTTAGCCCGTTCCCAGCTGTTAACGATTCTATTTCAGGAGTACTTACCTTCATTATTTAGGTCTTCAAAATCTTTTGAACTTTTAATATTTTATCTAGTTTGTCATATATAGATAGCTCCTGTTAGCAGAACATTCTATCTATATCATCTTTCAAATCTTCCAGTGTGCAAACGACAAGATCAACTAAAATTACTGGTCTGATTTAAAAGTTTTATTTGTAAAGTTTGGAAGATAGCCTTTTGTAAAGAGACATTTTTTACACTGGAATTCTGACCGTTTAACTGATTCTAAACTGAGACGTTTCAGATGTATCACTTGTGAGGTAACTGAATATATTTATCCATACTGTTGACCTGCTCTCTTTCTTGATTCCTTCTATTGATCTGTGTTACCACTAGGGGTTGAATGTAACAAAAGAAAGAAAGACACAAACAAGCTTTCACAATTGTAAAATGACTTTCCCTATAATTTCAGGTTTTATCTTTATAAACATTTCTTTAAAATTTTCGTATATGTCGTCATATATCGCTCTCAAAATTTATTTTTTATCCATTTTTATTTCCTCATATGGATGCATATCATATCAACAAAATCTGCCTGCTACTTGTTATCTACATGTCTAACACAGACCCTTCCATATGGAATTTTTGCTTGTGAAATGGTTAGAAAGACTGGTATATTATGCATTGTTTCAATTTTATTTTGTTTTTGACCTGTTTAAAATGTTTCCACAATTGAATGATAATTTGTGGAAGCATTTGAGCTCTCAGGATCGAAATAAAGCCTTATAAATTTATTCCGTCTAAAGCAATTTGAGGCATCTCACTTCCATTTAGGATTTCACTCAGCTTTATTTTTCAGTTCTATAAAAGAATAGACCATTCAAGAAGTTTAAGAATCTTAGAATTGATGAGTGTCATACAGCTTCAGAAATCAATCAAAATATAGAGTTTAAACAAAGAAATGTATTTGTATATATGTATGGTCTCAACATTATGCACGAGAGCGCAATATCAATGACACCCACCATTGCTGTTCATTTTATTTCCCACAGTTGATTGATATTTGTTTAAGTATTGGACTGTCAGGATCGTAATAAAGCCTGACAAATTGGCTTTCTGTCTTATCAGCAAGCCCATGAGACGACGGTCTAAAAGAATTTACATTGAATTTCATCAATTTACAGTGTCTTTTGTCCGATTCTTTCAAACGCATAAATTATTTCTTATTTTTGTAAAATGTTGCCATTGATATGATTGACTCTGCTAAAGCTACTTTATGTGCCGAGTCAACATTTGCTGTTTGTTATAGAACATTGTTTACCATAAATTCTATCTATGTCTTTTGCCGAATTGTTTGTAGATTGACCTGGTACAGTTTACGAGATGTTCAAATTGCACTATACAAAATTAGCCGAATACGTATGCGTGCATTTTACCCACATCAAACACGTAATTTATTCCTTATCACTGTTGTAACCGTCTTGCTACAGATGCTACTTGTGTCGTCATTAAATGTAATCTGTAAACCTGCATATATCCCCCAAAACACAGTGGTATATCTTTTTACGTGTGAAAAAAGCAAATTAAAGCTTGTATTGTCTTCTGTGTTATTCTCTGACATAACTAGTTTTTACAACATTTCAATCCCAGTCAGACCTGGAAACAAATATACATTATCAATAGATACCGGTGGTTTCTCTTTCATGTTAATCTCTTTACATATTGATAAGAACGCTCTGAAAACTTTTGTTTGGGCCATAATTTACAAAGTATGAAAAGAAAGGACAAAGTATTATTTTGTATTCGTTCCTTTCATGGCAAAGCAGCTTCATTGATTGTCTTCACTGCTTGACTCCTCTAGTAATTTTTGGAGTAGTGTATGTATGTATATATATATATATATATATATATATATATATATATAAAGTGCTAGAATTAGAATCTTACGACGAATTCATTTATTTAGTTATTGTCACTACGTGCTAAGATTGCGAGTGGAAACGCGTGGTTTAAACAGTTCTTCTTATTGTCCGTCTTTATTCACTTCAGTAATGACACCATTTATTTAATTATTATTTAAATCATGCACCAGTACCAATAGATTGGGTACACCCGAGAACGAAGAAACATTAATTTTGATGCAACAAAAATGTTATTGTTGTATTTTCTTTGCCATAAATACTGAAAATGAAGACTACATAGGCATTTTCTTTAAGCAAAATAGAGAGCTGTTGTGTTATGTTTTTAATATTAAATAGCTGTAAAAATATATTTGGAAGATAATCATATTCCAAGGCCAATTGTCATATATTTGTCTCCCGTGGGAATATAATGAGGAAAGTTGACAACATAAATTATTTTAAGTTAAGACAATAGCGAATTCAAAAATCAATGTTGCCTTTATTTCTCGCTAAGATCAAGGTCACAGATAAAAGTCAAAGGTCAAGCTACACTCCAAATGATACAGGCAGGAAGGTGCTGTACATTAAATGGGAGTCCTGTAAGACAATACAGCTTGACCATCCTTTGATAATTTCTAGCCTTTTGTTTCGCCTAGGATCTTCAATACGGGTTACAGTCACACAAACAAATAAAAGGCCAAAATGAGCCACTTTTTTTTCCAAGCACTATCCACATGGGAAAAGTTTTAGGTACTGAGGTGAGCATTTTCCAAACTTATTTGTATATACAATATAAATAATTAAACAACAATTCACTTAAATATCAAAACAATTTTAACATTTTTTGGATGGAGTAGATATAGCCACCTTTTTATATCAAAATTTGCCTGCACTTTAAATGACCCTATCTGATTAGTTGCACAAGGCTTTGTTGGTCGTGTAAACTAATGAAATATGAAATTGATATTGTTTCAGCAGGTAATTTTGCGAAATCCTACGCAAGCAAAATCGTAAGAGAACTGAATTGTTGTATCGGTAAAATGAAAGGTGAAGTACAATACATTACGGAATTTACGCATGACGTTCAAAAAGGCGAGAACTGCAAGAAAGGATTTAGAAACAAAAAACATTGAAAAGAAAATAATACTGTTCTCTGTACTGAATTTTAGCATTTCAGGAGGAAACATTTTGATGTACTTCTTTTGAATGTACTTTTGATGTATCCTCCTGTTTCGCAGTAATTTCTTGTTTTGGGGTTGATTCCAACCAGTAACTAATGTTGCAGAGCCCCTAAGGTGAAAATATTTACTACTGAGAGTGATCAGACTAATACCTTTTCTTTCATCCCCTCTTTTTTCCTGTCAGCCTCCATATGTATGAGTGTCACGGAATTGTTTGATTTATATCAATATGTATATGTGATCAAAAATGTATTCGGGTTTCGTTTCCGACTAGAGCGTTACTCGAGGGTTGTTTATTTTTTCGGCTCTAGTTATTTTGAAATACTGAGCGCGATTCACCCCATGCTGCACGTGCAAATTGCCTGCAGTGAAAACCTAAGTACCTAGCTGCTGCGCATATCTCTCACAGCTAGGGTACATATAGAGAAAATTCTCTATAAACAAATTACACTACGACGAGTCTTGTCAGAAAGCTTACCTCTTTACGGGAGCAAATCTTCAGCTGTAGAGGTATGTGAAATTCAAGATAGTATTCTTTATCACTATTCGTTTTATATGACATAATTGTTTCATATATTAGATGTTTTCGAATTTATTCTAAATTCTACAGAGAGTCAATACCTAGGTCATTCAACGCCATGATATTAGAAATACTATAGTTTGGTTCAAGTTAGCTATTTGTTGTAACTGAACAGACGGATTTTATTTAATTATACGCAGCATGCTTTGAATGATTAATGTAATGTGTAACGAGATGTAATTCATGTGCGCGCATGCACAACATATATCAATGCAAAAGTACTAACCGTGTCATATGTACTACACGGTTTAGTTGTTATACTTTTAGCTGCCTTGTGTGGTGCCTTGTGTGGTGCCTTGTGTGGTGCCTTTGTGTGGTGCTTTGTTCCTTATATATGGTTTGGTGATGTGAAGTCACAGAACTCTGTGAGGTTTCGTGTGACGTGTACGCTGTATCTGGTGACGTTGTTTCGGAAGAGTGTACTGGTTTTCTTGATGCGAGGGACCAAGGCTTCTCAACCAGTGGGTCTGTGTTAAATGTGAAGGCTCTCGAGGGATCGTTATTAAACATCTTATCAACGCATTTGCTTTCGGTGTCTTCACTAATCCAGTCCCACTTCTGACACCATTTGTCACAGGATGAAGCCTGGTTGGGACTGGATTAGTGAAGACACCGAAAGCAACTGCGTTAATAAGATGTTTATTTATAAACGCAATTTAAAGATGAACAAATCTGACACCATTATAACAAAAAGATAAGGAAAATTATAAAGTTCCTAACATGGAACTATTAACAACAAGTAACTCAACGAGAAAAATCAAAGATGAATTTAACGAATGGAATTTTAAACAAACGTGAATAACATCCATTCACCAATCAACAAATAAGAGTATATGATCTACACCCTAATATAAGCAAGGTCTTATTAAGTACCAAGGGTGACCAAAGCATGTGATTTATGCACTTATCAATATGATACTCATTTATTCATCAATCTATTAACTCATCAATTTATCAATTCATCAAGCGATATTGGAATATGTATGAATTTATGGATCTGTCGTTCATATAACGATATTGAAATGAGAATGCATGAAATTATGAAGCTATCACATATAGCGATACTGAAATGTGAATACACGTGATTTTGCACAGATAGCAATACTGAAAATAACAATAAAATGGAACGAGTAATAAATATAACCATCGTGGCGCCCATTTGACGTCCAAGATGTATCTCCGGTTCCACCCGCTCTAGTCAATGGTCAAGGAGCCACCACGCACGGTCCACTCCTCCCAGTCTGTTGAAGGATCCCTCGAGAGCCTTCACATTTAACACAGACCCACTGGTTGAGAAGCCTTGGTCCCTCGCATCGAGAAAACCAGTACACTCTTCCGAAACAACGTCACCAGACACAGCGTACACGTCACACGAAACCACACAGAGTTCTGTGACTTCACATCACCAAACCATATATAAGGAACAAAGCACCACACAAGCCACCACACAAAGGCACCACACTGAAGATTTGCTCCCGTAAAGAGGTAAGCTTTCTGACAAGACTCGTCGTAGTGTAATTTGTTTATAGAGAATTTTCTCTATATGTACCCTAGCTGTGAGAGATATGCGCAGCAGCTAGGTACTTAGGTTTTCACTGCAGGCAATTTGCACGTGCAGCATGGGGTGAATCGCGCTCAGTATTTCAAAATAACTAGAGCCGAAAAAATAAACAACCCTCGAGTAACGCTCTAGTCGGAAACGAAACCCGAATACATTTTTGATCACATATACATATTGATATAAATCATACAATTCCGTGACATTGAGATTACCATCATTTTTCACGTTTTATGTAATTCTCTCTCTCCGTCTCTCTCTCTCTCTCTCTCTCTCTCTCTATATATATATATATATATATATATATATATATATATATATATATATATAGAGAGAGAGAGAGAGAGAGAGAGAGAGTCTGAGGACTGAATAAGTCCTGAAGCCTAAACAGTTATTAGCAAATCGGAATTGACT
Source organism: Margaritifera margaritifera (assembly GCA_029931535.1). NCBI lineage: Eukaryota > Metazoa > Mollusca > Bivalvia > Unionida > Margaritiferidae > Margaritifera > Margaritifera margaritifera. The sequence continues at coordinate 211,005 of JAQPZY010001340.1, read as the reverse complement.
TCGAGACAAACCGGATCTAAAATTCGTGCACAAGAGATATTACTCATTGCACTATATATAAATCTTAATATAAAAGTAATGTCCTCGATTGGCAATTCATTGGTTGAAAAAGATCGTAAGTGAATCTTTTTTTAAATAGTTCTCTCTTTAACAGCTAACAACATTAATGTAAACGGCAATTGTAACTTTTGGGTCTAAAACAAGAATGCAAGAATTTTTGAGGTCATTTTCCCATAAACTGCTGACTCAGAAGCTAATATGTGTTCATTTTCAACCGTAGGGATGATATTATCACTTTTATGTTTTAATTATGAAATCGTAAAAATGCGATATTGCTGTATTAAATGCTATTTGATGGAAAACCAGATGAATAATGAAAATGAATATATGCCATTGATTCCATCTAAAGCAATTTGAGAGATCTCAATTTCCCTAAGGATTTCACTCAGCTTTCTGTTTAAGTTCTGCAAAAGAATAGAGCATTCAAGAAGTGTAATAAATTAAGAGTTAATGACTGCCATACATCTTGAAAAGGGTTTAAACAAAGATTTATTTGTATGTATGTATGGTCTCAAATTACGCATGCAAGCGCAATAAATATAACACTGACCCTTCATAAAATCTGGAATTTGTAATCTCAGAAATTGTCCAACCCGATTAAGCAATACAGTAAACAAATATGCCTTGTTCCACTTGGTGTTGTATTTTTCGCTATATAGCCTAATCTAATTATAATGGAGACGGTATTGACAAAGACGTGATATATAGCCTTAGGTGAGCTGAAACATTTCACTTTAAGCAGACTGAGATGCCAATTATCAAATTTTTATTTTTTTAACTCGACCACGAGGAATTTAATTATGACATCTTAATCCGTGCTAACGTCGTTATTGCTTGAAAGCACGTCCAATAGCAAACAAAATTGTAAATCGTAAAATTGCAAAGAACTCTGTCACATATTTGTTCAGTACAGAAACTGGAGAAATATTAGAGTAAATGGATTCTTCCCTGTTCCATTGTCTTCATTAAACTAAAATTTATAGTTGGAATTCTTTACCGAGAATCCTAGTCAAAGTTTCACCCGACCTTGCTTCTGAATATTTAATCATCTGGAATGATCAGGAATGTTGTATAAACAGTAATGGTCCTACGAATAGTGTTACTATAGATCAAGTCCAACGTCAACACCATTTCATTCAGCTTTGCTTGATATTATGGTCAATTAATTTAAAAAGCAATCCTGCTGATAACAAGGCAGTTATCTCTTTTCATAATTAAAATGGTGTGATCATGATAACATATTTTAACTGAAAATTAGTATCGAGTACCAATACTTTGTTTTGTTTCATGTTTTAGGTGGGGTTTTTTAAGCTGTCAATGGGCATATCATAACAATGCTCTAGACTGGGAAATCTAGGATTTTTTTATTATCATGGCTAGTTACTATGAACAAAAATGAGGTACTTATTTAATCTGAATATGAAAGGAAAATAGGTAAGCAAATGACAGAAACAGACCTAGACTTAAAGTATTGGTCTTGTACATATAAATTTTGTTGTGCAGCATCGTGTTTGCATGTATATGCTTCGTTGTTTATTTGTTTTTTTTGTGTTTTCCTTTCCTCTTCTAAGGAACATTATTAATAAAGCATTTTCTATATTCCATAAACAAAGAGTATAAACTATCCAAACAATACCGGTGCTGCTATAGAGAATCTTATATCAGCGGCCTAGCTGCTGTAACAGAATCGAAACCGAGTGGGCCTTGGATTAAATGAATACAACAAACACAATGTATGTGAACGACGATATCTATGTAATGCACGACATGTCGATGGCACAAAAAAACAATAAAACAAATGAAACACAAGCTACACAATATCAGACTCTTGCACAGTCCATGCACATTCAAAAAAAAAAGAAAAAAATATATATTTATGTCTATAAAATGATAATGACAAGGAAAGTGATAATGGCGACACAGTACTGAAAATAATAATGATAACGATGACGATAGTGATAATGGCGACACAGTACTGAACATAATAACGATAATGATAACGGCAGTGATAATGGCGACACAGTACTGAAAAAAATAATGATAATGATAACGGTTCATATAACCGATATGATATGGTTTATACAACCAAGAAGTCTAAAAAAAAGACATATATCACAGTTCCAAAACACTTTGTGGCTGCACTGCCTCAACCCACGCCAGGTGCACTCTGGTTCAACTTCCCAGTTTCACTCTGGTTCAACTTCCCAGTTTCACTCTCGTTCAGCTTCCCAGTTTCACTCTGGTTCAACTTCCCAGTTTCACTCTGGTTCACCCTTACCTTCCACCAGTTTCAACTACAAATAGATGAAACTGGTAGCGTATAATACAAAATACGCTATCACACAAAATACTAAAATATATCTATATGAAATATACGTATGGTCCACTCAACAAATGTCTATAGTCCATTATATGGATATCGCTAATGAGTTATACAAAATACATTAAACCCGCACTCTACATGTGACTTTCTACTCGAATCCTACACTTGAAAAGGAATAAATTCTAACAGTGAATTGTCTGTTGAACGTGGTTATTTTCTCTATCGAGGCTTTATCCAATTTACGATAATGATAAAAATAAGAATGTCACGAACACAATAAAAAGCATATATGTACAAGGGAATCAAAGTTATCTTAACAGTTATCACTTACCCCTATGGCTGTAGTTTTGTGGTTCCAAGACTGACACTCCGTGACAAGATCCAAGCGATGATGCACCGCTTATTGTAAAAACCTACTATTTATAATATATATAAAAAAACAAGACTTTCAAGACCCAAGGGTGAAGTACCCGTGCATGTCGAGAAACATGGGCATCACGCTGCAAACGACCTACAACGAGATGTACTCATTCAGTAACTATATGTCAAGGTAGAAAAACAAGCTACTCTAGTTAACGCTGTACGCGTCGACAAAATAAAATATACGTTATCATCGTTTAATGCAATACGAAAATATTTTCTTGCCTTACTCCGTGACAGCTGCCTTTTGGATTGCATGCCTGTGGTTCACAATTGCGGAAGGAAAAACCTTTTTATAAACACTCTTTCCCCGACCCAATATACTGGTCGTCTGGGTGTGCCTTCACATCTTTTCAGGCCCATTTTCGACTCTCTCTCTCTTTCTCTCTCTCTCTCTCTCTCTCTCTCTCTCTCTCTCTCTCTCTCTCTCTCTCTCTCTATATATATATATATATATATATATATATATATATTGTTCATTCCTGTGTAGGTCGTTATATCTTCTGGTGCCTATTCCCATCCAAATCAGAATCGTAAATCGACAAAAAGACTGACATAAATGTGACTTTTTTCGAAATTACAGTAATAACAGAATGCGAACCTTCTCAATTAATCCAACATGTAAACGTTTCATAGTTTGAATATTTTACTTGGAATACGAGTGCCATTTTCACTAGACCTTGTTTCTAAACATTTAATGATTACAAACTTTGTCTCAACTCTAAAAAGGGAAACAATACATGTAAGAAATAGTGACGTGTATTTTGGTTTGGACAAAACCTAATGTTTACACATATGTTCTAGCTTTTCACGGATATTAAGATCAACTAATTTGATAAGTAATGCCTGCTGGTAATGCGAAAGTATTTATCTCTTCATTATTCCTTGAAACGACCTGATCTTCAAAGAATTATTCAAGACTGCAAAACCCACAAGCCAGGAACAACAATACTTTTAAGCTTTTGAAACATCTGATGGCAGATGATACAAACTTCTGGTGATGTGAAAATCTGGGATTTTTAACAATTATCATGGCTGGTTACAATAAGCAGAAACTAACTACCAATTTATTCAAATATCAAACGGAAAATAGATAAGCGAAATACTGACTTAGTCTGAGAAAATTGCCTTTGTAAAAGAATATATGCACACCCATCATTCCTTTCTTTATAAAGATACAGTGTTTCAGTCCGTTAAGATTAAAGTGTCAGATTAATGTGCGTCATCTTAGCCGCATTACATATAGCATTCGAATTTCAAAAAACGTTGCCCTCAATGGCAGAGAGAGAGAGAGAGAGAGAGAGAGAGAGAGAGAGTGAGAGAGAGAGAGAGAGAATTTTACTCACTTTTCACATAGACAGGCAGGAGAACAAACCGATATTTCCTTAGTTTGATCTGTTATCCATTCTAACAAACTATCAATCTTTGTTTCTTCCTATATGTCTATATGTTCGTCTGTCTCTCTGGTTACATTTTATCTACCTATCCACCTTTCTTCTTTATCTGTCTATATATCCTTGTCTCTCTGTATTTTTTCCATCTGCCTACTAGGCTAATTTCTTTTAGTCTTTCCTTGATTTGTACCAATCTGTCCTTGATTTGCGCCAATCTGTGCGTCTCGTACTTTTCCAATAGAATGACATTTGAAATTCGTATGTACAGTCAAGACTAGTGACAACAACCACATTCCTTTCCATCCCATTTGTCATCTGTAGTTGCAAAGATCGCGTTTTTAATTAAAGGAGTTGGTTGTCGTCTTTGTCTTATCTTTGTAAAAATAGCATGTATAAACGAAAAATAACGAGTCAGAATATCAATCTATACTTCATTTGTAATTTAAAAACAATGTTACACGTGCTTTTTATTTCTACATTTAAGACTCATTTGTCAATGAATGAAAAGTGAAATACTATCTTCCAACATCTTCCGGTAAAAGTAAAATCACATGAATCACAATGTCATTGTTAACAACAAGATATAAAGAACATATGCATGTTAGTACGTAAGAAGATGAGATTTCATGCGAGATGACCTTATTTAATTTTAGTAGTTAACTTGTACATCAACAACTCGTGTGGGGATACGGCAATTAAAACAAAATTATATTGTCAATTCTAGTGAGTTGTTGTTTTTGTTAGCCCAAGCTACTCGTGTAGGAATACACTATTCACATTAACAAATAATAAAAATTGCAAGAGAACACAAACAAGATTGATAATTTTAAGATATTTTAAGTGATCGTACAGTACGGTTCAAATGTTCGTGTGTTCTGCACATTCTAGCAAAAGTCAGCTCTGGGTTTAACACCACTTCTTAATTTGTTCACTAGTAGATAGACTGGTTTAAATTTTAAAACAAAGATACGGGTAAACCAGTCTAAGTAAAACAAAGATACGGGTAAACCAGTCCAACAAAATCACACATTCCTCGGATAGTCTAGATATACATCGCCTGGTACGTCATATGTCAAATTGCAAAGGAATATATACGATTTCACGTTCAAATTTGCAAGTATTACAAAATAAGTTATTAATAAATCATTTGTTAACAAAATAGGATCGTATTTACTTAGAATTGTGTTCAATTCAAGGGGAAATTTTTTGAATTGCACCTAGTTGCTGAAGGCGAGGTCTTCCAAAGGCAGAAGTAGTCTCAAAATCATAATTCCTTTGTCGATGACCTATATTTGTATTGTGCCTACTTGCGATTTAAAGCAGCATGTTTTGCACGTGTGCCGCTTTTGCTATCATAGCTGATGGAAAGTAATTTATTTACTAAAGGCAGCATTGAAACAGATATTCAATAGAGTATCTAACATTTTTATGACGTGGTGAAAGATTCAAGCTAGATAGTGACATCACCACATCAAAACCTATTTAGTAAAAAATTACTGATGTATCGGCATACCACAGGAATGTAATTTGTGGCAAAATCAGTTTGCTGTAGTACAAGGGAGAAAACTCTGGTCGACTTTTGCTTAGCAATTGGGAGATATACAAACTAAAACTATTATGCGCTTAAGACATGCTTACAATGGCATCTGTTCATAACGAAAACCTTTTTTAGAATGGACGCACGCTATTAGGACTCTTATTTAGAGGAAACACCTGCTAATAACAGGCAACTAAATTATGAATGTGAATGGTACGCTGCTGTATATCAGTGTCCTGAAACAAATGGGGTTTTATTCTTTCTGTCTTAACAAACAGATACAAACACTTTTGGTATATTATATATATATATATATATATATATATATATATATATATATATACATATATATAGATATATGAATCTCTAACTTAGCCTGACCAGATGTGAGCTGTAACAGAAAAAAAACAACAAACTTCTACATAGTAGAATAACATAGTAATTGCAGAACAGAATGGCCTAAGTGAATTTAGTTACACAAAGTCATTGACATTGCCTTATACAAATTTGGATAAAACTATTATTATCTCAGAAGACATCATAGCTACATTCTACATAATGAAAACTGTTAAAGAAATTACTTCTTTCAACGATAGAATGTTGGAGGAATTACAATATATTGCGGTCTTTTGCAAGATATCAAATGTTGCACATTTTGTAAAAAAATGGTTTCAGACAGCAAGTAATTGAAAAAGCACGGGGATGGATGTATATTGTTACTTAAGGCACATTTTTATTGGGCAACACACCGTGTGCAAGTAAAAAATCTTTTTTATATCTGACATAGGGATAGTTACAAGCAAGTTTAAGTATCACTTAAAGAGACAATATAGACAGTGACTCGATCTTATAGCCTACCAATTCTGAAACAGCACTCTACAACTCACCATTCAAATTATGTCCAACGATGTGTCGTAAATGATATTTACTATATACAAATTCTACAACTTTCGAGGGATGTAATATTTGTTGCTAGGTTGTACATTTGGTTTGTTTGGAGTCGCCTCCGATGAAGTATGCTCTTGGCGGTCCGCGCATGTTATAGCCTCTGTCGCTTTGTTTTCATGTTGTACAGTTGGTGGTGGCGATGTCTCCAATTTGTAAATGATATACACGATACCAATGAGCAAAATAAAGTTAGATATGGACAGTGTCCCCGACAATACCTTTCTCTGCATGGAAGAATCGCGGAACGTCTCCAAAGGAGAATATCAATAAGTTGAGGTAGAAAAAAAGGAGCAATAGACAAACTAATTAGTATTACATGTGTTTGCAGAGGGTCTAGTAATATTGGAGCTTTTTGGTGCAGTCGATCTAGAATTGCATAATGTTTAATGCAAAAGAGTCTAAAAATATTACGGTTTAATGCACAGGGTCTAGATCAGTGGTTCCCAAACTTTTTGATCGCGACCCTGAATATCATCTTTTGCGACCCAAAATGCAGTATCAGTATCGGGTCGCGAGGGTCCTTGCGACCCTCATTTGGGTCGCGACCCGGGATTTGGGAACCACTGGTCTAGATTCTAATACAAAAAATGTGTTGTTTGTGCCTCGATGCATTTTTCATGCCTAGTTATCGATTTTAAAATGTATCAGAATAGTCGTACATTTAAAACTGGGCATATAACGATATATATTCTCTCTTTCGTCATCCACATGCAACTGGTGTGTAATCGGAGATAGGAGGGAGCAAGAGACTGACAATTGCAATACCGATTATTTTGGCTTATTGCATTTTAAAATCGATAATTAGATACCACTATATATTTCACAATTTAATAACTTATTTACTTGAATTATATAATATTAAAAACAGGATTCTAGATGAAACAAGAACTGTATTTTAAGTAGCAAATGACACGCCTCTGAGATAAATTGCTGATATATCCAAGAGAATGACCCAATGACCCCATGACTCCTACCACAGGGCATGACTCAAGAGCAGGAATGGCAGAGGAAGTAAGGGAAGCACATGGTGTTGCTATATATTGCAATTAAGGTATATAGATGAAACAATTGTAATCTCAATAAAAACTTTTGAAACAATTGTAATCTCAATAAAAACTTTTCAAACAAATACACAATCAGTGTGTTCCCAATATAATTCTTGATATCCCATGGCCCCAGTCAGGGGCAGGAGAGATATTGTGTGAAGGAAGTATGCTATGATAGTATATCATTGAATCATATAACGGATTACTGAATTATTACTGAAAAAATCTTTAAACAAAGCTATTTACATAAAAGCACCATACCCCCACCCCACAAACACACAACCCAAAGGCTAGCTACATCATCTCGTAGGTATGTAAATACTCCAACTCCCCCTACCCCCCCCAAAAAAACCCCCCCAAAAAAACCAAATAAAGAACTCACCATCCTTATTCTTCTCCATTAAAAAACCCCCACTTTACACATAACTTTTAATGAGCCTACTTGGAAAACTTTTTTTTTTATAAATTTGTGAAGGCCTTCAAAATTGTACTAGGTCATTATTATAATTTATTGTATATCTTTTTAAATCCATTTGCATCTACATATTCAACTAATGACAGTTTACTTTTGTTACAAAATTTGTTTTAGATTTGTATATCACAGCAGTTTTCAATCTGGTATTGCACATATGATACATAACAGATTTTTGACGTCTGTCCGTCTGTCTGTTTTTCTACATCCTTGTATACGACTTATTAGATAAATTACATTAAAGAATGGGTTGTAATACAAAATAAGGTTTATCTGAGCTGTGTCACTTGCTGTGTGGTTGTGGCAGTGAACAGACCTTTGCACAGGCACCAGAATGGTTAATTACTGGCTGATGCTTTTGATTGACAGACCTGACCTAATAACCTGTACAAGCAAAACAGGTCAGTTTCAAGACCTGTATTCAGTTTTCATCGCTTTTTAACAACCGTACTGACTGACTTTGAACAATACGAAACAAAAATAACTCACATTCTGCTGAATTGAGATGCAAATTTCCGATGGCAGACTAAACGTTTTATATTAGACACAAGATGTTCACAGATGCCTCAGGTTAGATTATGATGTTGCCGGCGTATTATTGCATGTGGCATTTGAGTAAACAATTTAAAAGCAAGTCATAGCTTGGGGGAACACACATATTAATACTTTACAACGTCTAACTGAATCCTTGTCTTCTAGCTATATGCTTTGAATTGTGGCATATTAAATAGCAAGTTAAGAATTCACCAATGCGGTGGCGTCTTATGCTTGAGGAACGTTGTGTCTAGATAAACTCATCAGGCGAATAAAAACTTAATGTATGATAATTTACGATGCTATGTTGCATGTATTGTCTCAAGTATTTGGTTCGACGAATGAAGATTTTATCAAGTCTAAGAGCCCATTACCGTAGATTATCGATTCATGTTGTTAGGGAATGTAGTGCACTTTCAAATGGAGACTGCACAAATTATCCTTTGTATGCTAAGAAATATAATTACTGAGGACATACTGAAGCTTATATATAAAAGTTCATGACGATCTGTCAGAGAAAAAGTAATTCGGAAGATAAGAAACTTTGCCAATCAAATGCCAGCTAACTCCCTTTATTTTGGTTATTATCCACCTCCACCAAGCTCCAACTAAAATGAAACTTCATAAATTTGATCACAATCTGTTGCAAGAGTGTTAGTCACGTGGCTACACTTTCAGCGAATCAGACGCTTGATCACCTCGGTAGTCAGGTCATATATCTATTAAAGGAATAGACATTTGAATATATGAATAACTAGGACATATTTTGTAAAGTTAATTGATTTCTTCAAATATGATTACTCGAGGCGCTCACGTATTAGGTAATATTAACTTTCGAAACAAAATAAATGTATTGACAACTCTCTAATAGGGGCACAATAGTAAAAATATATAAATATATAATTTTTTAAATACGTTTTAAGCATTATATTTGGAGTCAATCAGTTCGGAAGGCGATTAACGATACCTTTTCCTTTGAGGGGAAAAAACAAGTGACTACAGGGAATAGTAACTATAACCATTTTCTTTGTACTCCATTTGTCTAGGTACAAAGCACTATCACAATTTATTAAAAAAGCCCATTAAAAAACCATTTAGATACGTATAAATAGAGAATATAAACTTATATATGCATACACATGTACATAATCATTAAATTTATTATGTCTGTCAAAGCTTACATATTTCGGTGATAGGATAATGTCTAGAGCTGGATTTCACCAATTTTAAAAACAATTTTACCTAAAGGTAAAAAAAATAAAAAAAAAAGAAGCAAATTGCATTTATCAAATTATGACCTTTATCAGTCAGTATATTTTTTGAGTAGACGTGATCACTTGAGTTTAAAGAACCGATCAAACTTGATTACCTCTTCTGTAAGCTATTTCGGGCTTTCCTAAAAAAAGAAAATTCGCTCTATCTGTCCTAGAGTAAGCCTATAATTGTTTAAAATAACGATCATATTCCACAAATAGTACAAGGACAGTCAAACCTGCCCTAACCTTTATTTAACGGTCACCTGGTCTAAACGGTCATTCTCACCCTCTCCCTCAGTGTGGAATTGCCTCCAAAATGCGAAGCATTAAACAGTGACCTTCATTCCAAAGTCAACGGCCATATGTTTCCTAACCAAACAATCGAGTCGTACTGCTTAAGTGGTTACTTGACCGCTCTATGTATGCATAGGAAGCGTGTGTTTGCCCCCAAAAGGCATTGCCTAGGTAGAGACGCGTAATGTGAATTGATGTGTAAACATGTGTTATCTTGCATATATATTTGCCGTATTCAAGTCAGTCTTTTAGTGTAACATTCAACTGGCTAAACTCTTCATTGCATTACTTAAATAATTTGAATTAAAGAACAAAATTGCTTACACTATTTGCTGTAGGGTAAATACTCTAGTTAAACAGTCATTCGTATAGGCCCCTCCCTCTTTTTCTCGAGGGGGGGGGAGCTGGGGAGGAGGATTCGCTGATTCGCTGAATGACTTAGTTAGAAAAGTTTAATAGAAAACTAATTGTACCCTAAATTTGCTTTAGTTATCAAATGTATCCTATTTAAACATTTTGTCAGTGTTGACTGCATACTATTAACTTGAGGATCAAGATCGTGGTAAGCTCTTCTTATGAATTGCTTATAATGCAAAAAATGATATTCAGCTGTCAAACACCGTTCATTTATGTCTGATGCATTGTAATTATTGCAAATATAAAAAAGGCTAAAGCATTATAACAGTATGGAAAAGTCTGCATAAATTAGAATGCACAGATGCATTGCGGTCCGAGAAAAACGAACAGGCTGTCATAATGCACATTACATATCTGATTTAAATATTCATTCATGTTAGAGATAAAACTGTCAACAGCCATTTAAGGTGTAGGCTGCTCTTTTTAATTCAATAATAGGACCAACATTACAGTCACTATTTCATCCAGATATTATGTTAGTGCAAAATTCCCAAGGAATGCTGTGACGAATTTTGCAAGAACATGGATCTGAGGACAAATACTCGTGTACATAGTAAATACATGATGGAAGTCATGAAAATTCGTGTACATAGTAAATACATAATGGAAGTCATGGGACCAGTCTTTCAACTTAAAAGCATCAGGTATAACAAGTTCTTGTACAAGGGAGACCTGTCAATCATTGGCATGACAATTTCTATATTTGGCCTTGTATTTTACTTCTGAGATAGCCGAATCAAGCTTAAATATACAAGCAGCTGAGACAACTGCTTCCATACCATACTGAATACAAATATTTATACGATGAATTATTTGATAAAGACACTATGCCAGTTGTCTGCAAAAACATTCATGAAAATTTTTTTTTTATAAATAGCTCTGAATTTTAGGGACATAGATTGAAGATTTATTTTAGAATAAAATTGAATAAAGCAATAGTAAGAAGAAGGAAGCATCAGCAGCAACAACACAAAATAGTGATAATAGGATTTGGTGTACGATATTTGGTAAAACAAAAAAAAGTTTGGCAGTTGAATTTTCATGCAGAGGCCACCTGTGTTAAGTAACCAGTTTGGATATTTCCAACAGGTGGCTGCTTAAGACAGGTTTGACTCCAAGAGGTTTAATGATCAAATAAACAAAGCTGAATTTGTCCATGACACCCTTTTGATTTAACCCCAAAGCTTGAATTGTCATGAAATACCATTTATTCCAAAATGGAAATAGGACCGGACATTATTTAAGCTGATGCTTGAAGAAAATAATCATTTTTTAATATTTTGATTCCATTTCTCTATAATGAACTGCTGAAAAAGAAATAAAAATATTAAATGCAAATAGTTCTTTCCCGCGATTTTCAATGGTCATCTCGAGCAATCATAATGAAATATTACATTTCTGAGTAAATGTGTCTTCGTTATGTATGAATTTCAGATACCTAATATTCATATGAACAAATTTTCTACGAACATCGGGGTTTTGTGCTGTAAAAATGCATTATTTGGTGTGTAATGGAAACACTTTCTTGTAATAATCCTTTGACCACCATAATAAAGCATGGAACATATACAAGTATAAAAAGTCAATCTCCTACATTTTTTCGAAGACTTACAAAACATTTTTTTTAATGCGAAGAAAAAAAAGCAGCTTACATTTTATGATTCACACATATATAAATGAAATACGGGAGTTCTCTGCTGGGAATATAATCCATGAGTTTGACGGCCGCCAATAATCAAGGTAACACTGGTTATCGCATTATCTCGTTAAGCAAAATAATAGCTTAGGGTGTATAGCTCATTTCAGTGTACTAAGGCAATGGTTTATTATCAAAGCCTAACAGCATACTTGGATCTATTATGGGACATACATTGTTTCAAACTGAGAGAGCCTTTTAATGTCGACGGCAGTTTTTTCGTAATTTCTTGGAAGATTTGAAGAGAGGAGTTGCCACATATCTCTAAATCATTCATAAGCATTTAAAATCGTATGTTTAATGGCAATCCTATATTTGTTGTAGAGTCCTTAAATTTTGATATTTATGACGTTTTCCGTTTGATATTCTTCTTCTTCTTCTCTATGAAATATTTATTTTCTTTTCTAATTGAAATCAGAAACATGATCGTTCGTTCTCCTTTTCACCTTTTGAACTTACTAAATATATACGTTCTATGTTAACTTTTGGAATATTACATTCTCTGTTTCAATTACCGGCTGCAAAGCAATTTTCAGCTCATTTAGGGATCTGAATCCCGCAATGGCGAATCCAATGAAGACGACGCAGTTCGGAAACAACTTTGTCATAATGTAATGGAAATACGAGCGTTACAGTTTATAACATTTTTATCTATACGGACTGTCTTTGAGCTGAAATTTAATCGGTTTACACTTCAAAATGACAGGCAAGAAAACTATCTTACACGAACCATGTATTCAGTCAAACAGTTTTCTGCTTCTCTCAGTCGTATGTCTTTGTAATTTCTATCATTATAGATTATCAGTTTTGATTAGTCTATGCTTACTTTCTGATAGTTGTTCTTAGCAAATTGTAGTTTTGTCATTTAAAAGAATTTTGTTTTGCATATATATTTCCCTAAAACCGGCATTTGTGTTGTAAACAGTTTCACAGTGATTGAAACAAGACTGATAAGTGTGTAAGGAAAGTGCTATAAAAGCTTGATGAAAAATGCAATGAGTCACACCTAGCTGGCAATTAAATGGTTATCAGTCCTTTGAAATCTTTATTTAGCGATGTTTGATTGACAAATGCCGCCCTCTGCTCAGGGTCAATTAACAGCGTACCATATTGTGATTATGACTGAAATCTTTGCCTACATTGTTGGTTGATCTGGTACCTATATGGCTTAGTTCGCTATTTTCTAAAATTGTCTATTTCTGAATATACTTTGAGTTTAAAAGATTCCTAATATTATATTTTACTAATTTTGCTATTTTATTATTATTAATACTACATTGTATTTCCTTAATTAAACGTTTTTAAGTTAAATGAAATCTTATTTTAGCATATAATCTTATTTTAGCAGATCAATAATTATGGATATTAAAAGAAACATATCATAATTTTATGATGGTGACAAGAGTTTGCTTGAGAATATTTACATTTATTTCTTTGTACCAATTCTTGACATGGCCCCTAATGGATTCGATAATTCGATTGCTTATCATACAAAGGATACATTGTAGCAGTTTCTGTCTGAAAAGCAAACGAAATTATCCAATAACAAGAATCGATATGTACGGCAATGGACGGTTTAAACTTGATGAATGCTTCATTCGTCCTGTCAAATGTTTGAGGCAAAACATGAATCATAGCATCGCAACTTATCATACGTTATTTCATTCACTTTTACATTCCCCTGGTGTATGTGTGTGTGTGTGTGTGTGTGTGTGTATCTAGACACAACATTCATCAGGCGTACAACGTCGTCGCATTTAGCATCATATATATCTATATATATATATATATATATATATATATATATATATATATATATATATATATATATATATAACTAGAAGCGAAGGATGTCTTCAGACATTATACAGTGTTAATATGTTAACTTCGCGAACTATACATATCTCTGCGCTTTTCGGGCAAATGTCGGGATTATGTGATCATGCACGTCCGTGCGTACTTGCGCGCGTTCATGAGGGTCGTTCACATATGACGTCAGGCAGTAAGGGGGGAGGGGGCCAAAATTTAGTGACGAAGTGTGACGAGGGGGGGGGGGTTGAAGAAATGTGACATCACATACTAAATATGAGTGTGGAACGCTTCTTTCAAAAATAATGTCAGAACAAAAAAGATTTTGTGACCGGCATCCTCAGTCCATTTTTATCCCCAATAGATAACAACTCTCTCGTGGACGACTTATATTAATATTGTTATCTCAGCTGAAATATTGGGTAATTGTTATAACCTTTAACTGGTTTAAATTGTGTTTTTTGTAATTATGTAATTCTTTTTTTAATATAATGTAATACACACTTTAAAAACAAAATGTAAACTAAATAAACTACAAGCCTACTGGTGATTAAACTTAGATTTTAGAAAAGTAAAACAATAGGCTATAAACAAGTTATCACCATCCTGACAACAGTCCGACGAGATCAAAGACATACGAGTTTAGCAAGTTCAAAGACGGTATTTGGTCCGCAGTGAACGTTTAATCTTTTAATATTTTTTATGTGAAAAAACAACAAATGTAATTAGTTGAGTAGCGTAAAGGTTGGGCCCTGTGTCGCGCTGGGACGCCACACATTAAAGGGAATAAATATATCAAATGTTAGCTTTTTTTCTTTCTTTTTATTGAAAACCTTTTGTTGACACCACTAAAGTGCTAGATTATAAACGTTCCTACTAGTACAAAGAGTCTTTAAAGCTTGATGACATTTAAAAAAAAAGCAGTTTAAAAAAGACAGGATGAGGGGATAGAAGAACTTTGAGGATTGAGCCAGCGTGTGGCACTAGTAACATTTATGCTATTGAAACCGTACAACGTAAGGTGTCCAGTGTTACATTAGTTTTAATTTTCATGACTTTTCGGCAGTCCATATCAATGGATAAAAATAAATTATATCAGTCTTTATTTAACGCTTATGTGCTAGCATATCCTACAAAAACCAAAAAGATGTGCCAAGATGAACTTATTATAAAGTGGAATAGTATCGAGAATGACACAGATTTGGCTGAAAAAGTTAACTATATGTTGCAAGAGCTCAAGGCGATCTCCGTTACGAAAAAAGGATCACTTCTTAACTTTTGGACAAAACAAGTACCATCAGTTTCAAAACATGTTTCTACTCAGGATAATTTAGAGTCCAATGAACAACCGACTGATGTCATCATTACTTTTGAAACATTGCCTTCTACAAGCCATTTGGCTACTCCGAGAAATGCTACTGTTCAATTACATTTGAAGTCCCAAATTGATGTAATAAATTCTGACCTCGTTGGTTTGTATAATCGACAGAAACAAGGACTACTTTCAAATGAGCAGAACTTAGAGTTAAAAGATAAACAAAAAAGAAAAACTGAGTTGAAAAAGAAACTAAAGAGGAAGATTGATGATCAAAGAAGATCCCAGAAAGCAATGGATTTGAAAAAATCAAAACTGAATGCTTTATTGGAAGATAATCCTGAGCACAAAACTGAATATCAGGGCCAGATGTGGTCAACCAAACATCGAAGAGGAACAACCATTGCTTTTGCAAACTACACTGGATATCGCGATGCATGGTTCAGCTTCTCATGAAAAAAGACAGTTCGAAGTCTACAGAAGTATCAAAACCGTAGATCATTTAACGGAGCATTTAAAAAAAGATGGCTTCAATATAAGTCTAAGTGGACTATACCTTGGTCTACTTCCTAAGCGTAGTTCGTCGTCAGAAGGTAAGCGTAATGTAACTACTGTCCCAGTAAAGTTAATAAGAGCGCAAACTGATTATCACACTAAACATATTGATGGCCAGTTTTGCACAGCTACAATAAGACATTTGGAAGAATTGTCTTCCATGCTTGGACCGGATGAGGTTTGTTTTATCAGCCAGGACGATAAATGTCGAGTCCCAATTAGTCTGGTCGCTGCAAATAAGCAGAGTCCACTGCTAATGCACGTTGAGTATAAAGAAAGCCTTCCTGACCATGACTGGATAGTTGCTGCCCGGCACAAGCTTATACCCTCGGTGTATGCCGACATTGAGATCCATCGCAACGGTCTTGGAAACAGAGACGCTGTTGGCCTTTCTGGTCCAACGTTTATAGCCATCCGATCTGGAAAACACTCCGCATCAACAGCACTCAGCCATGGATTTGACTTTGAAAAGTTGCTGAGTCTGGTATTGATAAATTGGTCAAGCCGGTTCTCGTGTTTACTACTGTTGATGGTGGGCCGGATGAAAACCCACGGTTTCAAAAAGTCATTTAGGTTGCCATCCACCATTTCTTGCAACATGATCTTGACTTTGTCTTCGTTGCAACAAATGCTCCGGGACGAAGTGCTTTTAACAGAATGGAGAGAAAGATGGCGCCACTGAGCACGGAATTGAGTGAATTAATATTACCTCATGACAACTATGGTAGCCATTTAGACAAACGAGGTAAGACAATTGACATTGAGCTAGAGAAGAAAACTTTGAAATTGCCGGAAAAACGTTGGCCGAAACATGGTCACAGTTGACTGTAGACAATTACCCAACCATTGCTGAGTATATGGGTCCATTACATTCAGAGCTCATGGAACAGGATATATTGTGTAGAGATCAAAACTGGTGTGACACCCATGTCCGCTCAAGTCAATATTTGCTTCAGATTGTGAAGTGTGACGACAACATGTGCTGTTCGAAAGCACGAACCTCACACGTCAGCGTGATAAAAGACAGATTTCTTCCTCTTCCTTTACCCCTTGTTCAAACATGTGAAGGGCTTAAAGTTCCAGAACGAGCAGCAGATGGAGCCTTGCAAAAATTTCCATCCTTATTTGCAACTCAAAGTCTCAAAACGGAAGTCATTCTATCTCGGTCAGCAAACACATTTCGGACAATTCCCTACGATCTGTATTGCCCTTCACTTCAATATGTGCTTAATTAGAGAATTTGCAAGATATGCCACGTGTACTTCAGCTCTTTGGTCATGCTGCGCAGTTACTCAGTCCTTCACAAACAAATAGCAGTTCCATCGAAACGCATCAGAACAAAGAGAGTCGCTGCTAGAAGGCAACGCGAAATGATGGTCATACTAGCAAATGCGGAGAGTGGAGAAAGTGTGGATTGGATTGACGAGGAGGAGCTTGATTTTGAGGGAATATCCCTTCCAATAAACGATGTTAATCTAGAAGCAAATGGATTTCTTGTTCGTTCAATGAAGGAGCATCTTACTTTGCCTTGGGATAATGATAACTATGAAGAGAAGTAATTCATTTACAAATGCTTCAGATTTTAAACCTAGAATTTTTGTCGATTTGTTGAAACTTTAATGTTAGTAAGAATTGAAGTGATTGATGTGTTTAATTTACATTTCATTTTGTTTTTTGTTTAAAATTAATAAAAAAATTTAAAATAGTATTATAAACTTTTAACTAGCCAAGCAGTCCTTGTAAAAGCCTGATTAATTAAACACTATATTACATAAAAGATTGTTGTTTTGTCTGTATAGGTAACTGATTTACATTAATTTACTTTTCAGTATTACAAATAATTGTGGAAAAAAGGGGGGGGGGAGTATGAGATTTGTGACGTCACATAACGGGGGTCTTGGTTTTTGTGACGAAATTTGACGAGGGGGGAGGGGGTAAAAATGGCAAAAATTGCGTGACGTCATATGTGGACGACCCCATGGCTTCATACCTTGATGATCTATGATTGGGGGTTAACTGTTCATGTGACCAAGAGTTTTACAATTTGTATTCCATCCCGGGGGTAGGGCTAGGATTGAGGTGGGTGGGGATTTAATTTGGAAATTTCATATATCTGAGAATTAGTGCTCATCGTAATGTTCACATGTGTTAGAATGTGGTCTTGACTGAGACTTCTGTATTACACCCCAGGGGAAGATATCCTGGATTATGACTTCGAAACTATCGAGATCCCTCCCTTTAAACATTATATGCTGTATATTAGTCCTTGGCACGTCGGTTTGTCCCAGTCGAACTGGGATCTGCTTCCTCTCCCACGACATGTAAAGGACGGATCGTCGAGCCCAAGAGAAAGCCACGGGTTATTCGCTCTACGTTTATGTAACAAATAGGCCAGCAGATATCAGCTTTATATCTCTTTTACATGTTTTGGTGTTTGTCGATGACAAGCGAATATCTATTTCTCGCCTGCTATTCTCTCCAACATTGTACCTCTCTACCTGACTGTTTTCAGCTATTTTCTTTTTGTTTTTCTCTATATGTCTACCTGATTAAGATATTATGTAGCAAATTTCATTTTATCCAGTACGGTTTAAGATTGTCGGTGTAAGACAATTGGTTTTTCTGAAATAGGACAAAATCAGGAACACATGTATTTCAATTCATATTCATGTTCAAAATAAAAGAATATTTGTAGTACATTCTTCAGGGTCAAATTAAGCTCAGATATTTATCCCATCAATTTATATAGCGATACTAAGGTGTGTTTAAAACAAATAACAACAAGCTCCCTTGTGTGCATTTTCCTCCCCACTGACTTACTGTCTGATCTGTTAGGATAGGCCCATTAGTCAAAGGAAGTTGCATATCCGAATATATATTATCACTGAGAGTAAAAATTTTAGTGTTTGAAATGTGCATGTTATGTTCAGCCTGGACGTTAGCATGAGTGAAGTGGTTAAATGTACACCGCGTCGTGGTTTTCAACGGGTACTGTAATTTACTCCATCGTAAAAGTATCATGCGTTGACAAAGCTGACATTTTAAATACCAAACACGTGCTGGAAGAACTTGTCAAACAATTAATTGAAAACAAACTACGCTTAACGCTCAGAGTAATTTCATGGCAACTCTAATGCTTGAAATTATTAAATGGTATTATCATTAATTTCGAATTTCCTTCAAATTTGGTGTCTTTGTGACAGTTGATTAAAGTTTTGTATTAAAGTGTTTTAAAAAAAATAACCATGTAATATTTTGCATCTAATTTTACAAGGTCTCATAATTGTATCCGTAGCGCGTTTTAATTTTTGTCCACGCTGCCATTTATTATCAATAATGTGGTGTATCAAAAAAGTGAACATAGTGATCATAATATTTCTCCGCAGAATCTGTATTTATATATTAGATATGTGTTAAATTATATCTGAAACAAATGATTTTATAAGCACAATGTTTTGCGCTTATGAAATGCATTATTTACTGTACTGGAGAAATGACTAAAATTATTTTTTTCCTATGCTGACGTAACATACAAAGCGACGCCTTCAACTAGGGTTATTGATAATTAAATATAGACCAAATCCAAAGGAAGATAAAGCAATATAGTTAGTTCATGGATTACACAGAATGAAGTCACTGATCCTTTATCATCTAACAAAAAAGAGAGAAGGGTCGATTTAAAAAAAAAAAGATTTACATAAAGAGGATAAAGCAAATAGACTAATTGTTTATACTTCCAGCATACCAGATAACTTTCAGGATAGGGTAAATAGACTTTGAGACTTCGAAAAACCTCACATAATCTGTGAAAATCTCACCACAACCTAAATACCGACTAGAATCTACTGCTGAACAAAGAGAACCAGATACAAGTACTTGAGGAAACGAGATGCAAGACTTTAGTCGCACAAATCCACAGAGAGATGAAATAAAGCAACTGGAAACTGAAATAGATTAAATGTATGATGAACATTTAAGCGGAAACCATTTACCTAAAGATGAATACAAAATTGTCGGAAGGTTATTTTTGAAGAACAAGAAGAAAGTGAGATAAGAGGATGTATAGATGCTATTGAAGTTGCCGCCTCAAAAATAGAAGCTTTAAAATAGATGTCGAACATCTTATTTAAAGAAAAGGGTGTCACAATTGCTACTATTCCTAAACCGACAGCAATGATAATATCAATAATTGCTCTTACTATAGGAAATTTAGTAAATGCTTCTGTAACTGGTGGTCTTGAGCCTCAGCCTAATTCTACTCCACCTACGATGCCGCCACCTAATTCTGGCAAATCACCTGCTGACAAAATTACAAATCATTACAAAGCAGCAACACCTGTAATAATTGGTAATGTGATAAGCTGGCTGCTTAGCAGTGTTGAACAAATTGTTTATTTCCTTTCTGAACATGCTTTGTTACTTGTTTTGGCATTAGTGTCTTTCTTATTTTCATTTTGGGCCAAAGGTATAAAGCAGGCATGCAGAATATTTAGAGGTTAGTCATTGCCGGGGGCGAATAGATCTTTTGTTCCAAATAACATAAGCTATTTCAAAAAGTAAACTATAACTGCTGCTCCTGAAACCAATACAATCAAAATAAATGATTGGTTTTCTTTAATTTCATGGTCTATATTGTTTTGTTAGCTTTTCGAAATTGGCACGTGTTCTTTGTACCGAGTATCCGATCGTATTATTAGTAAGACCAAGCTCCAAACGACCAGTCAACAAGTCATCACGTCAGCAAAAACATCACAGATGTACGATGTTGAGATACTGGACTCTTTGACGTATCTCGGCTGCTCACCCCACAGCTCAAGCAGCAGTGAACAAGAGATCGAAACCTCTCGTGGCTGCATGAAGACCATGGATAGATACGTCTGGCGCTTAAAGATCAGCCTTGTTAAAAAGATCCGGCTATATAACGCATACATTCTGCCAGTCTAGCTGTACGGTGCAGACACGTGGACGCTTACAGCGATGAGAGCTAAAATGATTAATGCCTTTGACCAATGGTGCATCCTCGGTATAACACGCACCTAATACATCAGGAATGCAGAGATCAGAAACAGAACGAAACAACCACTGGTCACATATACCATCAGGTCTAGACGCTTGCAGCTCATTGATCACATTGCTAGCATCTTCTGATATGCATCACAACCGGACACTTAAAGCTGCAATTGCGGGGGATGGGGGTGTAAGCGACCAGTGGGAAGACCGACAAGCACCTGGCTAAGAATGGTGGAACAGGACCCCAACGAGTTCAATTTCGGACTGCACAGCGGTTGGCAAAAGGCGTAAGATCGCATCTACTGGCACATACTCGCACCTACATCAACGCTGTCTCGGGTGGCACGATAATGATGATGATGATGATGATGATGATGATGATGATGAGTATAATGATGACGATGAATATGTTCTCTCTATGTTTTCATATCGTTTTAAATTGTTGACGCCAGAGCCGGCGTAGACTTGTCAACATATTTGAGATCTGCTGGAGGCTTATCACTAAAGGTGGATTTTGTAAGGCAAAGCAAATTTAAGGCGTCTTTTGTACTATCATGAAAGCACAATTTCTTACACAAATATCATTCAATTGTGGGATTAAATTAAACAATCAAAATTTCAAAACGTAAAAACAGATATTTGCAAAATGATACCTACCCGACTTTACTGAGGTAATATTCAAAATCAGTCAAGTAATATAAGGTGATCTAGCTTTTTACACACTTGACAACTTCAATGGAGAGGATAGTGAGGGTATGCTTTATGAACAAGCCTTAGATCTATTCGACAAATAAGATGACAAATACAAAGTTGGAAGGATATCTACGACCATAGATATGAAAAGAAAAAGGTTTGTAAACGTGAAATGGAAAAAAAAGATGAATTGTTTAACATTTCGTGTCAGCAAAAAACGTTATTCTATGAAATAAATGATGTGTCGGAGAAGCACATAGTTCTCAGAAACAACCTTGCCACTCTACGAAACATCCATGCATCAATGGTTTTGCCAACGACGTGCACCAAAGGTGGAACAGGACAAGAGTTGCTGCAAAGTAACAACATCTCCCATGGAGACGAATCAAACACAATAAATATATAGCAGTATTAAGGAGCATGAAAACTTTTAGTTTTTGAAAAATACAGATTTTCTGGAATGTAACAGATGTAGTATAAACAACGCTTTAGTTTTAAAACATTCACGTCATGCGAATTCATATTCATCACGACACCAGACAGAAAAAGAAACTAAATCACAAAACATCACAGTGAATCAACAAAAAGGTACACATAAAAACGTAACAAAGGCAATTACCATGTGCACAATGTCCTAATAGGTAATAAATGACATCACAGATGAAACGAAAAGAGATAAAAGATTTAAAACTTTGAAGTTGATTCAAAGTACATCTCTAAAACGCTGAAAAACATATACAATGTGAAAGACTACAAGCTAGTCGACGAGATTTGGAACAAAAGAAAGGGTAATGAAAATCACAGTTGTTGACGCAATCATTAGGAAACTTATATTTGCTTGAAATTTCATTCAAAGAAGGTTTAGCAGCAAT
Organism: Margaritifera margaritifera; assembly: GCA_029931535.1. Taxonomy (NCBI): domain Eukaryota; kingdom Metazoa; phylum Mollusca; class Bivalvia; order Unionida; family Margaritiferidae; genus Margaritifera; species Margaritifera margaritifera. Next base: position 188,354 of record JAQPZY010001340.1, on the reverse strand, counting down.
TGACACAAATACTGTATCAACTATGCATTTGTCATGACAAAACCTTTACCATAAGCGTCATCTATAGAGAAAAACTTAAATCTCAAAGAATTACCACAAAATTAACCAAAATCAGATGAGATGGAAAGACTGTATACACCATCTTGATGAACTAAAACACCTTTCATAGTGCGTATACATACAGATCTTGAATACTCAGTGTCCACGAAACTTTCATTTGATAGTAACGTTGTCACTGCGCGATGTTGTTGCTCTGTAAGAAGGATCGTCCTTGGGAACCTCAACAAAAACGCAACAGATACAAACTGGTTGTGGAAATGGATATACGCAATGCCAAATACCAGTGATGCAAATATTGTGTAAAAGAAATGAGTATAATCTGGTATTACCATACAATAAATGACAAATTAGAGAGAAAATTCAAAAGGTTATTACACGTGAATGTGTAAAAAGAGTAAATAGAGGCTCAATTTATTTGCACGAGAAAAGGCATTTCTATATAAGAAGCATAGGTGAAAACTGTTCAACCGCTAAATTTGTGTCGGCAAAAGCAACATTTTATTGTAGGTATATAGATTCTAGATTAAAAGAGCTAACATTTTATCGTAGATATATAGATTCTAGATTTAAAAGAAACTAACATTTTATCGTAGGTATATAGATTCTAGATTAGAACAAGAAAAACTAAGAAGAACAGCATCTAACCCTAGTCCTGCTATTCAGTTTAATGCATTAGAATGGTTAATTCATCTTAAGTTAGTTAATGTATCAAATTAATTTATCGAGATAAAATATATTATACTAAAATCCAATTTTTAATATACAAGCCATTAAAAACTTGTAATAGCTACACTTGAATCTTTTAAATGTTGTGATCCTTTGAAAAAGTAGATATCACAGTGTGACATGAGATTCTGGCTATATCAGCTAAACTGGTTAGTATGGATGGTAACATCTTTTTTGCGGGATCTATTACTGGCATTTGATAGACATACATTTATTTCCTGATGAGAAAACTGCCGTCTTGATGATATGAAATAATTTAATTTAATATGCAACAATTGTATAGTTCCACAACATAATGAATGGAGATGCGTTAGCTGCTTATAACCGTAAATAAAAATATGGATCTGGTACCGTTGAATACTGGAGAACATTGTCAGATGCTGAAATGAATTATATAACAAATAAGGAAGAGCCAACTCGTTGGACATTCTTCTTTATTCATGATAGCAATGGTCTGACAGATAAAGGTATTTCAATGTTAAATCAAAGCATTAGGTTGTATATAATCTGCTTGTTAGCTGCACAGGTACAAAGCATAACTTCGATTACACCGTCTGTTTTGACAGTGTCAAAGCTTAAGCGGAATGTTTAAAACCGGTTTTTTTCTCTACGCCATTTAGTGTTTTAATGTTTAAAATAACTTTAATACTGTATATTGTTATGTATGATGTTTATATAATATTATAAATATTTTAGGAAATTGTAAATGTTTCTTCACTTTAATATTTGCTTAAATCTTAATGTTATCAGGAAAAACATGTTTAACTAGTGTCCTTGAATTAGGTTGTTTTGATCAATATGTTTTCTCAATTTGAAGGTCAAGGTTGAATTTTGTTTACAGTTAAAATTCCATTAAGATGACTCATGTTCTAGAACATTCTGTCATGTGACCAATCTTTATATATACCATGTTTGGTGGACATTTATTCAGTTTTGACATTACCATCAGTCTTGTAAAGAGCTATTACAGTTGTGAAAATTCATTTCAAATTCTAAGAGAGGAATTATTTTAAATATTCATTGGATTATGACAGTGCTCATAAACTTTTGGATTTTGGATTTTAATTGATGATTTTGGAATTTAGGTGAACTTATTCAGAGATTTTGGAATACTTCATTTTGACATCAGCACATCAAGATTTCTAGTACATCAGGACTTTGGAGACCATTAGCACATCATAACATTCAAGGACACAGCCGTGAATTCGGAACATTCTATATTTAGGACTTGTGATTAGAACAATCATTCTTATTGGATTATTAGGATTTCAAAACACATTACTGTAAGTGACTTTTTGATTTTTCATTTTAATTATCTAGTAATAAATTGCTTGTTGATTTTTTACATGATTTGTTGGTTTCACTTTCTTTCTGTTACATTTTTCTTAGACCATAGAGTCGTAACAGAAATTGGGGGCTCGTCTTCTGGGATCCGAATTTCTTTAAAACATATTAGAGATATTAAATTTATCTTTGAAATTCATATTGATTTTGTCTCGGAGAATTTTTTTTTGTCTTTGGCAAAGATTTTTAAATAGAGAAATTTTTGTGTGTGAAACCAACAAGCATTTACAATGGCATCTAATGTTCAGAATTTCATTTCAAAACCTACCCAGGAGGGGTTAGAGTGCATGAGAAAGGATGAGTTGCTCGAGCATGCCAGAAAATACAGTCTATCTGAGGCAAAAGTATCATTGTCAAAACAGGAGATAAAGATTATGTTAATTCAGTATTTAGTAGGAAAGGGAATTTTTGATAGCAGTGCTTTAAGTTTGAAGAGAAAGCCTGTATCTGGTTCTGACAGGAAATTAAGGGAATTAGAGTTAAAGAACCAGATTGATTTAGAATTGGCAAAGCTTCAGATTCAGAGAGAGAAAGAAGAGAGGCAGATACAGATGGAGAGAGAGAAGGAAGAGAGGCAGATACAAATGCAGAAAGAAGAGAGGCAGATACAGATGGAGAGAGAGAAGGAAGAGAGGCAGATACAAATGCAGAAAGAAGAGAGGCAAATGCAGATGGAGAGAGAGAAAGAAGAGAGGCAAATGCAGATGGAGAGAGAGAAAGAAGATAGACAGATACAAATGCAGAAAGAAGAGAGACAAATACAAATGCAGATGCAAAAAGAAGAAAGGGAAATGCAATTTAAATTAAGAGAATTAGAACTGGCAAACGGAGCACACTCCACTCCTTTAAACACAAGTTCAGGTTTTGATGTTACTAGATATATTAGGTTAGTACCCCCTTTTCAGGAAAAAAAAGTAGATAAATACTTTCTTCATTTCGAGAAAATAGCTGAAAACTTGAAATGGCCCAGAGAGCATTGGACTTTGTTATTACAAAGTGTACTTATTGGCAAAGCTCGTGAAGTCTACATTTCACTGTCACTACAACAAAGCACTGATTATGATGTGGTTAAGGAGTACATCTTGAAAGCTTATGAGTTGGTACCAGAGGCATATCGACAAAGGTTTAGGAATTGTACAAAAGAAACTGGACAAACTCATGTCGAATTTGCAAGGGATAAAGAACAACTATTTGATAGGTGGTGGTCAGCCAAGAAAGTTGATCAAGCTTATGATAACTTCAGACAGCACGTATTAATTGAAGAGTTCAAGAGGTGCATCCATAGTGATGTTAAAACCTATCTTGACGAGCAGAATGTGGAAACTTTGGAAATGCTGCTCGTATGGCTGATGATTATTCCTTGACTCACAAAATTTCATTTGGCAATAAGTCGTCCTCTCAGCAGTTTTCTGGTAAAAAAACCATTTCAATCTCATTCGAGTACTTCCAAATTTCACAACAGCACAACTGTTAGGAATCAAACATCTGATAAGACTGATCAGAAATCCTTATCTCTTCCTACGTGCACTTATTGTAAAACGAAAGGGCACGTTATTTCTGATTGCTTCAAGTTGAAAAATAAGCAACAGAGTAAAGACAGAGCTTTTCCAAATGCTCTTATTTCTACGAGGTCAAGGTCACGGTCTTGTATTGAAAGCAATACATTTGTTGGGTCAAACAAACCCCAGTCTGATTCTATATTGGAGGCTTATGAACCATTCATGTCAGAAGGTTCTATATCACTTATTGGTGATCCTGCCAAACCTATCCCAATTAAAATATTAAGGGACACTGGAGCTTCTCAGAGTCTTTTATTATCAGGTACTTTGCCTTTGTCTGAGGAGTCTTCTTCAAGTGAAAGTGTTCTTGTTCAGGGAGTAGAGTGCGGCTTTGTAAATGTTCCTCTTCATTGTGTCAATTTGGCATCAGACTTAGTTTCTGGACCTGTGACTGTTGGGGCAGTGACTTCTTTACCCATAGAGGGTGTTCATTTATTACTAGGCAATGACCTAGCTGGAGATACGGTTGTGGTTAATCCACTTGTAACTGACAAGTCTTGTTTGGATCAGAAAGTTGATCCTGTCGAAACTGAAATCCCTGATTTGTACCCTGCTTGTGCAGTTATTAGAGCTATGGCAAAAAGAGCTCTTGAGAGTGATGTTGATCAGGATATTATTCCTTTAGCTGACACATGTATTGGTCAGTCTTTTGATGAGGTCACTTTTTCCTCAGGTATTGATCAATCAAATGGTATTGATCACAGTGATCCTCTTTTGGCAACTGATTCTCTTTGTTCTAATCAGGATGACAAACGACAATCCCTTGTCGTTGAACAGGAGCAAGATCCCGAGATATCTTGTTTGTTTCAGAGGGCTATTAGTGAAACTGAAGCCACACAAGTTCCAGTGTGTTACTTTGTGTAAAATGGGGTCCTTATGAGGAAATGGAGACCACCTGATGTACCCGCTGGTGACGAGTGGTCAGTGAGCTATCAAATTGTTGTTCCTAAGTCATATAGACAGGAAATTCTTAATTTAGCCCATGAAACTCCTTTGGCTGGTCATTTAGGAGTACGTAAGACTTATCACAAGATCTTGAATCATTTTTATTGGCCGAAACTCAAAAGTGATGTTTCTAAATACTGCAGATCTTGTCACACTTGTCAAATGGTAGGAAAACCCAAGCAGAAGATACCTAAGGCTCATCTGCAACCTATTCCTGCATTTGATGAACCATTTAGTAGAATAATAGTAGACTGTGTTGGTCCTTTACCTAAAACCAAGTCAGGCAACCAATACTTGTTGACCATCATGTGTACATCTACAAGATTTCCAGAAGCAATTCCTCTGAGAAATATAAAAACTAAAACTATTGTGAAAGCTTTGGTGAAGTTTTTTACACTAGTTGGCCTTCCCAAATCTGTCCAGTCAGATCAAGGGTCAAATTTTATGTCTGGAGTTTTCCAACAAGTTATGCATGAATTAGGCATCCAACAGTTTAAATCTTCTGCCTATCACCCTGAAAGTCAAGGTGCTTTGGAAAGATTTCATCAAACTTTGAAGAATATGATTTGATCATATTGCTTTGATACAGAAAAGGATTGGGATGAGGGTGTTCATTTGTTGTTGTTTGCTGTTAGGGAATCAGTTCAAGAGTCGTTGGGTTTTAGTCCCTTTGAACTAGTTTTTGGTCATACTGTCCGTGGACCATTGAAATTATTGAAAGAGAAACTTCTTTCAAATGAAGACTCAAAGATTAATCTTCTTGATTATGTTTCTGATTTCAAATACAAGTTGTCAAAGGCCTGTGAAGTAGCAAGAACTAATCTTCACACTACCCAGTCAAAAATGAAATTAATGTATGACAGAAATACACAGTAAAGGAGTTTTAAACCTGGTGAGAAAGTTCTGGCTCTCTTTCCCATACCTCAGAATCCTCTTCAGGCTAAATTTTATGGTCCTTATACCGTTGAAAAGAAAGTAAATGACTTAAATTATATCATTAACACTCCTGGGAGACGGAAACAGAAACAACTTTGTCATATAAATATGTTAAAGGAAGAGATAGTCCAGCTAATTATTCTGTTGGTTTAGTTGTACCTGTCCCACACAGTGAAGATATCAATGATGGAGTACGATCAGACTATAGTGACTCTGGTATAACCAATCTTCGGAATTCAGAAATATTGAACAACCTAGACCAGAAACTTTCACATCTACAACAACAGGAAAGAAATGAACTAAAACAGCTATTACATGACTATGAGCACTTGTTTCCTGATGTTCCAACACGAACAAGTAAAATTTATCATGACGTTGACATTGTAGATTCTGCGCCTGTGAAACAGCATCCTTATAGGATGAATCCTCTCAAACAGAACTATCTGAAGAAAGAAATTCAGTATCTACTGGAGAATGAATTCATAGAACCAAGTAAAAGTAACTGGAGTTCACCATGTATTCTTGTTCCCAAGCCAGATAATACATTCCGTATGTGTACTGACTATAGAAAAGTCAACAGTGTCACCAAAACTGATTCATTTCCAATCCCAAGAATGGACGATTGCATTGATAAAATTGGAAATGCGGAATATGTCACCAAGTTTGACCTTTTAAAAGGATTCTGGCAAATTCCACTGACGGAAAGGGCAAAAGAAATTTCAACATTTGTAACTCCAGATGGACTTTATCAATATAAAGTCATGCCGTTTGGAATGAAAAATTCGCCAGCAACGTTTCAACGTCTGATGAACATGATAACATTTGGTCTTGATAATTGTGACGCTTATATTGATGACGTAATTATCTACAACAAAACCTGGGAAGATCATTTGGAAACCATTCGAAAATTCTTCGATCGACTCAGCGATGCGAATCTGACAATTAATTTGAGCAAAAGTGAGTTTTGCCATTCTTGTGTCACATTTTTAGGACATATTGTGGGACAAGGTCAAGTTAAACCTATAGAAGCTAAGGTCAAAGTTATCTCTGAATTTCAAGTTCCAATTTGTAAAAAGCAACTGATGCGATTTCTAGGTATGGCTGGATATTATCGGAAATTTTGTTCCAATTTTTCCAAAATTGCTAAACCTTTGACAAGTTTATTGAGTAAGAAAACCAAATTTCATTGGTCTGACAAGTGTCAGGAATCTTTTGACAAGTTAAAGGCCATGCTTAAGAATGCACCAGTTCTTTCTGCACCAAATTTTAGCCAATCATTTTAATTATCTGTTGATGCAAGTGATGTAGGGGTTGGTGGAGTATTGATTCAGGAAGACAAAAGTGGTGTGGATCACCCTGTGTGTTATTTTTCTAAAAAACTAAACAAGCACCAGAAAAATTATTCCACAATTGAGAAGGAATGTTTACCTTTGATATTGGCTTTACAGCATTTTGAAGTGTATGTCACCTCAGCTCTTTCTCCAATTATTGTGTACAGTGATCACAATTCCCTTACTTTCATCAACAAAATGAAAGATACAAATCGGAGATTGTTGAGATGGAGTTTGATATTGCAAGAATATAACATTGATATCAAGCACATCAGGGGAAAAGACAATGTGAATGCAGATGCACTCTCACGTGCCTAGAAATGTAATATTGCTTGATGTAATTAAGTCCAGTATCATAAAACATGTTCTTATGTAATTTGGGTTATTGTAGTATTAGATGTATATTCAAAAGAAAGCTTTATTATATAAATCTTTCTTTTTCTTTATGAGGGGAGGTGTTATGTATGATGTTTATATAATATTATAAATATTTTAGGAAATTGTAAATGTTTCTTCACTTTAATATTTGCTTAAATCTTAATGTTATCAGGAAAAACATGTTTAACTAGTGTCCTTGAATTAGGTTGTTTTGATCAATATGTTTTCTCAATTTGAAGGTCAAGGTTGAATTTTGTTTACAGTTAAAATTCCATTAAGATGACTCTTGTTCTAGAACATTCTGTCATGTGACCAATCTTTATATATACCATGTTTGGTGGACATTTATTCAGTTTTGACATTACCATCAGTCTTGTAAAGAGCTATTACAGTTGTGAAAATTCATTCCAAATTCTAAGAGAGGAATTATTTTAAATATTCATTGGATTATGACAGTGCTCATAAACTTTTGGATTTTGGATTTTAATTGATGATTTTGGAATTTAGGTGAACTTATTCAGAGATTTTGGAATACTTCATTTTGACATCAGCACGTCAAGATTTCTAGTACATCAGGACTTTGGAGACCATTAGCACATCATAACATTCAAGGACACAGCCGTGAATTCGGAACATTCTATATTTAGGACTTGTGATTAGAACAATCATTCTTATTGGATTATCAGGATTTCAAAACACATTACTGTAAGTGACTTTTTGATTTTTCATTTTAATTATCTAGTAATAAATTGCTTGTTGATTTTTTACATGATTTGTTGGTTTCACTTTCTTTCTGTTACATTTTTCTTAGACCATAGAGTCGTAACAATATAAAGTTTTAGATTTAAAGAACTTAAAATCATATTTAAATTACTGAGTTTTTAGATGAAAATATGTTCTGAAAGAAATCGGATATTTTTTTTATTTATAAAAGCTGGATTTATTCTCAACATGAAATATTGGCTAAAGAATGAAAGAAATGGATAAGAAAAGTAAATATTTTGATTTAAAGGGATTTCAATTATTGCTCGTGGCTAAAGTTTTAATAAAAAGAGTAAACAATGAGGTAAATAGGCAAAACTCCTGAAAAATATTGTGACAAAAGAGAAACAAATTGTGCTGTTAACTGCATTTTAAAAAATTTATCTCAACACCATACCAAATAAAATAGTGTTGTGGTCTTTTTTCGAAAAATGTCGAAACAAAACACCTTTCGCGATAAAGCATATATAACAGGATTGAAGCCGGGTGGGAATGGATCTAGCAAAAACACTAAACACAATTATGTGAATGATATCTTTATTTATAATGCATATAAATGATGAATGAAAAAAACCCCACCTTACTCATCTGCATAAAGTCCAACAGTGGATATAAGAAAATGATGCGGACAAAGTCCATCAATGGATAAAAGAAAATGATATAATTCCTAAAACCGAACCTGATCAAAGAATGGAATTTCAGCTAATAAACGCAAATGATGAAATATATCTACTTATATGATCAACGCATGGAACTATCACCAAATATGATTAATGTACGAAATGATAAACAAGTGTTGCTGACATGTGGATCTATCTACATGATATGATCAAAGTAAGAAATGTGTAAACAAGTATGATTGCTATATGGTTCATCAACAAATATGATGGATCTATGTTTGGTATATGGTTCATCAACAAGTATGATGCGTTTTTAATTGATTTTCACTCAAATAGTTATATTGAATTAAATTTTCACACATATAGTGGCATTGGATTAGATTTTCAAAAGTGGAGGAACGGCCTTGCGTGATCTGCTCCTCCACCCCCGGCCCGCTGAAGGATCCCTCGAGAAGTTCCTTATCCCACAGATCCGTTGGTCAAGAACCTTTGGCCCCTCACGCTGAGTAAACCAGACCCGTCCTTTGAACCAATGTCACCACTGACCACAGTATCCGGGTTACACAAAACCCCAGAGTGCGATGACTCCCTGTGAACAGCTAAAACTACAATGACTGAGCCATGTAATACACGAGACACAGTAAAGTACAAATACAATGATATACATTACACATGCGCGCAAATATATTGACATCGTTACGCATTAAATTATTTCGTAAGAACTACTGTACAATATTACTATAATAACCACGTTCGTAGATGAATCTGTCTCCGGAAAGAATAATCGTACTGGATTATAAGAACTCGAATACTACTCATCATTTAATGCATGCAACATATAATTGAATTCAACTGGGCTGTTCAGCTATAAAAACTGGCTAACTTAAAAGAGACTATAGTCTATCTGATATCATGGCGTTATTGTGACATAGGTCAGACTCTCTATAAAATGTAGAATAAATTCCGAAACATCCAATATTTAAAAGAATTCTATCAAACAGAACAGATAGCAAGAAAGAACACATTTTCATTTTTACATATGTCTACAGCTGAATATTGTTTCCGGAAAGTGGACAGCTTCCTGACAAGACTCATCTGTATTATGACCATGCAGAGAGAATTTGGGGCAATAAGTGCCCGGGTAATGGTCCAATCCACGGCCAGAGAACTTTAGGTAAACAGGTTTCTCACCGTCGGTACTTTGTACGTGCATCAGTGGATAAACCTAACACAGTATTTTCAAATAGTTAATCCAGACACGATAAACGACCGGGTAATGCTATATGCGACAACCAAACCAATGTAGATTTTCGTTCATACATACCTATATATATATATATATATATACCGACAAGTCAAGTAAAAATCAGCAAGCAATTTATTTCTAGACAACTAAAGTGAAAATTCCAAAGACACTTATAGTAACGTGAATTAAAATCCAAATAATCCAATAATCCTAAGTGTCCTAATAACAAGTCCTTAATATAGAATGAATTACTGTATACTTGAATTTGCTGATGTGCCAATAATCATTAGTGTTCTGATGTGCCCGTAGTCTTTAATGTGCTGATTTGCCAAGATGAAGTACTCTAGAATATCTTTGAATACGAGTTCACATAAATCCCCAAATCATCAGTTAAAAATTCAAAATCCAAAAGTCTATGAGCACTTTTATCATCCAGTAAATATTTTAAATAATTCCTCTCTCTGAATTTGAAATGATTTTTCACAACTGTAATAACTCTTTAAAAGACTGATGGTAAGGTCGAAACTGAAACACTGTTCACCAAACATGGTATATATAAAGATAGGTCACAGGACAGAATGTTCTAGAATAGTATGATGTATGTGACTTTTGACACATAACTCTAAAAGAAATTCTGTTTTTATCTGTAAACAAAATCAACCCTAACCTCAAATGGAATAAACAACTTGTTTACCAAAACCGTCCTTGAACTCAAATGCTAAGTAACCAACCTAATTCAAGGACAATAGCTAAACATGTCAACATTTTACTTAACATTAAGGTTTAAGCAAATATTAAAGTCAAGAAACATTTATTATTTCCGAAAATATTTATAATATTATATAAACATCATACATAACACCTCCTCTCATAAGGAAAAAGAAACATTTATGCAATAAAGCTTTCTTTTAAATATGCATAATGAAAATGTCGAATGAAAATGTCTTTTAAAAGTGGCTCAACTCAGATATACAAAACAAAGCAATATAGTCTATGCACGTGAAAGTGCATCTGCGATCACATTGTCTTTTCCCCTCATGCGTTGAATGTCAATGTTGCATTCCTGCAATATTAAACTCATTTCTCAACAATCTCCGATTTTTATCTTTCATTTTGTTGATGACAGTAAGGGGATTGTGATCACTGTATACAATAATGGGACAAGGAGCCGAGGTAACATACACATCAAAATACAGTAAAGCCAATATCAAAGCTAAACATTCCTTCTCAATTGTAGAATAACATTTCTTGTGCTTGTTTAGTTTTTTAGAAAAATAACGCACAGGGTGATCCACATCATTTTTATCTTCCTAAATCGAAACTCCACCAACCCATACATCACTTGCATCAACAGACAATTTAAATGATTGGCTGAAGTTTGGTGCAGAAAGAACTTGTGTATTCTTAAGCATGGCCTTTAACTTGTCAAAAGATTCCTGACACTTCTCAGACCAATGCAATTTTGTTTTCTTACTCAATAAACTTGTCAAAGGTTTAGCAATGATGGAAAAATTTGGACAAAATTTCCGATAATATCCAGCCATACCTAAAAATCGCATCAATTGCTTTTTACAAATTGGCACCGGAAATTCAGAGATAGCTTTGACCTTAGCTTCGATATGTTTAATTTGACCTTGTCCCACATTATGTCCTAAAAATATGACACAAGCATGGCAAAACTCACTTTTGCTCAAATTAATCGTCAGATTTGCATCGCTGAGTCAATCGAAGAATTTACGAATGGTTTCCAGGTGATCTTCCCATGTGTCGTTGTAGATAATAACGTCATCGATGTACGCGTCACAATTATCTATACCATATGTTATCATGTTCATCAGACGTTGAAACGTTGTAGGGGAATTTTGCATTCCAAACGGCATGACTTTATTGATAAAGTCCATCTGGAGTTGCAAATGCTGAAATTTCTTTTGCCCTTTCCTTTGAGTGGAATTTGCCAGAATCCTTTTAAAAGATCAAACTTGGTGACATATTTCGCATTTCCAATTTTATCAATGCAATCGTCCATTCTTGGTATTGAGAATGAATCCGTTTTGGTGACACTGTTGACTTTTCTATAGTCAATACACATGCGGAATGCATCATCTGGCTTAGGAACAAGAATACATGGTGAACTCCAGTTACTTTTACTTGGTTCTATAAAAGTCATTTTCCAGTAAATACAGAAATTTCTTTCTTCAAATAGTTCTCTTTGAGAGGATTCATCCTGTAAGGATGCTGTTTCACAGGTGTATAATCTACAATGTCAACATCATGATAGATTTTATTTGTTCGTGTAGGAACATCAGGAAACAAGTACTCATAGTCATGTAATAGCTGTTTTAGTTTTTTTCTTTCCTGTTGTTGTAGATGTGAAAGTTTCTGGTCCAGATTGTTTGATATATCTGAATTCCGAAGGTTGGTTATACCAGAGTCACTATAATCTGATTGTATAACATCGTTGATATCTTCACTGTGTAGGACAGGTACAACTAAATAACCTGAATAAATAACTGGGCTATCTCTGTCAAAATATTCCTGCAACATATTTATATGACTAAGCTGTTTCTGTTAATCATATAATTTAAGTCATTTACTTTCTTTTCAACAGTATAAGGACCATAAAATTTAGCCCCAAGGGGATTTTGAGGTATTGGTAAGAGAGCCAGAACTTTCTCACCAGGTTTAACACTCCTTTCCTGTGTATTTCTGTCATACCTTAATTTCATTTTAACTGGGTAGTGTGAAGATTTGTTCCTGCTACTTCACAGGCCTTTGCCAACTTGTATTTGAAATCAGAGACGTAGTCAAGAAGGTTAATCTTTGAATCTTCACTTGAAAGAAGTTTCTCTTTCAACAATGTCAATGGCCAACGGACAGTATGTCCAAAATCCAGTTCAAAGGGCCTAAAACCCAATGACTCTTGAACTGATTCCCTAACAGCAAACAACAACAAATGAACACCTTCATCCCAATCCTTTCCTGATTCAAGCAATATGACCGAATCATATTCTTCAAAGTTTGATGAAATTTTTCCAAAGCTCCATGACTTTCAAAGTGATAGGCAGAACATTTAAACTGTTGGATGCCTACATAATGCATATCTTTTTGGAAAATTCCAGACATAAAATTTGACCCTTGGTCCGACTGGACAGATTTGGGAAGGCCAACAAGTGTAAAAAACTTTTCAAAAGCTTTCATAATGGTTTTAGTTTTCGTATTTCTCAGAGGAATTGCCTCTGGAAATCTTGTAGACGCACACTTGATGGTCAAGAAGTAGTGGTTGGCTGACTTGGTCTTAGGTAAAGGACCGACACAGTTCAGCATTATTCTACTAAATGGTTCGTCAAATGCAGGAATAGGTTGCAGATGAGCCGTAGGTATCTTCTGATTGGGTTTCTATTTGACAAGTGTGACAAGATCTTCAGTATTTAGACACATCACCTTTAAATTGCGGCCAATAAAAATGATTCAAGATCTTGTGAAAAGTCTTACTGACTCCGAAATTACCAGCCAAAGGAGTTTCATGGGCTAGACTAAGTATTTCCTGTCGATATGACTTAGAAACAACATACTGATAGCTGACTGACCACTCGTCACCAGATACCACAGGTGGTCTCCATTTTCTTATAGGGACACAATTTTTCACAAAGTAACACACTGGAACTTGTGTAGCTTCAGTTTCACTAATAGCCCTCTGAAACAAACAGGATATTTCGGAATCTTATTCCTGTTTAATGACAAGTGAGTGTCGTTTGTCACCCTGATTAGAATAAAGAGAATGAGTTGTCAAGAGAAGATCAATGTGATCAATACCGTTTGATTGATCAATACCTGAAGAAAAAGTGACCTCACCAAAAGACTGACCAATACATGTATCAGCTAAAGGAATAGTTTCCTGATCAACATCAGTCTCAAGAGCTCTTTTTGCCACAGCTCTGGTAACTGCACAAGCAAGGTACAAATCAGGAATTTCGATTTCGACAGGATCAACTTTCTGTTCAAACCAAGGTTTGTCAGTTACAAGTTGATTAACCACAACCTTATCTCCAGCTATGTCATTGCCTAGTAATAAATGAACACCCTCTATGGGTAAAGAAGTCACTACTCCAACAGTCACGGGTCCGGAAACTAAGTATGATGCCAAATTGAGACAACGGAGAGGAATATTTACAAACCAAACTCTACTCCCTGAACAAGAACACTTTCACTAGAAGAAGACTCTTCAGACAAAGGCAAAGTACCTGATAATAAAAGACTCTGAGAAGCTTCTGTGTCCCTTACTATTTTAATAGTGATAGGCTTGGCAGAATCACCAATAAGTGATATAGAACCTTCTGACATGAACGGCTCATAAGTCTCCAATATAGAATCAGACTGGGGTTTGTTTGACCCATCAAATGTATTGCTTTCACTACAAGGCCACGACCTTGACCTCTTTGAAATAAGAGTATTTGGGAAAGCTCTGTCTTTACTATGTTGCTTTTTCAACTTGAAGCAATCAGAAATGACGTGGCCTATCGTTGTACAATAAGTGCACGTAGGAAGAGATAATGATTTCTGATCAGTCTTATCAGATGTCTTTTTCATTCTTACAGTTTTATTCCTAACAGTTGTGCTGTTTTGAAATTTGGAAGTACTCTTTTGAGATTAAAATAGTTTTTACCAGAAAACTGCTGAGAGGAAGACTTTTTGCCAAATGAAATTTTGTGAGTCAAGGAATAATCATCAGCCATACGAGCAGTATTTTTCAAAGTTTCCACTTTTTGCTAGTCAAGATAGGTCTTAATATCACTTTGGATGCACCTCTTGAACTCTTCAATTAATACGAGCTGTCTGAGGTTATCATACTCTTGATCAACCTTCTTGGTTAAGCACCACCTGTCAAATAGTTGTTCTTTTTCCGATGCAATTGTGACATGAGTGTGTCCAGTTTCTTTTCTACAATTCCTAAACCTTTGTCGATACGCCTCAGGTACCAACTCATAAGCTTTCAAGATGTACTCCTTAACCACATCATAATAAGTGCTTTATTGTACTGACAGTGAAGTGTAGACTTCATGAGCTTTGCCAATAAGTACACTTTGTAATAACAAAGTCCAATGATCTCTATGCCATTTCAAGTTCTCAGTAATTTTCTCAAAGTGAAGAAAGTATTTATCTACTTCTTTTCCTGAAAAGGGGGTACTAACCTAATATATCTGGTAACATCAAAACCTGAACTTGTGTGTAAAGGGGGGAGGGGTGTAAAGTGTTATGTTTGCCAGTTCTAAGTATCTTAATTTAAGTTGCATTTCCCTTTCTTCTCTCTGCATCTCTATCTGCATCTCTGTCTTCTTTTCCTCTCTCTGCATTTGTCTCTCACTCTCCTGTCTCTCTGCATCTGCATCTGCTTCTCCATCATTTCTTTCTCTTTCTGTACCTGTCTCTACCTCTCCTCTCTCTGCATTTACATCTGCCTCTTTCTCTCTGAATCTGAAGCTTTGCTAATTCTAAATCCATCTGGTTTGTAACTCTAATTCCCTTAATTTCCTGTCCGAACCAGATACAGGCTTTCCGATCAAACTTGAAGCACTACTACCCAAAATTCCCTTTCCTGCTAAATATTGAATTATAATAATCTTTATCTCCTGTTTTGTTAATGATCGTTTCGCCTCAGACAGATTATATTTTCTGGAAAGTTCGAGCAACTCATCATTTCTCATACACTCTATCCCCTCCTGAGTAGGATTTGAAATGAAATTCTGAACATTAGATGCCATTGTGGTTTCACTAACAAAAATTCCTCAAATTAAAATCTTTGCCAAAGACAACAAAAATTCCGAGACAAAATCAACATGAATTTCCAAGATAACTTCAGTATCTCTAATATGCTTTAAAGAAATTCAATTCCGGACGAGCCACCAATTTATGCTACGACTCTATGGTCTAAGAAAACTAACAGAAAGAAAGTGAAATCTAACAAGCAATTTATTACTTGACAATTAAAGTGAAAATTTAAAAGACACTTACAGTAAGGTTAATTAAAATCCATATAGTTCAATAATCCTACGTGTCCTAACCACAAGTCCTAAATATAGAATATTCCGAATGAATTACTGTATATTTGAATGTGCTGATGTTCCAATAGTCATTAATGTCCTGATGTGCAAATAGTCTTAATGTGCTGACGTGCCAAATGATGTGCTTTAGGATATTTTCACAAAAGAATATTTATATATATATATATATATATATATATATATATATATATATATATATATATATATATACAAACGTTTCTTTAATCGTTTAAAACGTATGAAAAGCTCTATATTTATATTTTTTTCCATTCCCATGGCTGATTGGAAACCAGCTGCTACATATACTGAGTCACAATATGTTGCCTTTAATCGAACCTTTTCCCATGAATACTATATACTGACCCTTGTAAAATTTATCTTTTAATTGTACCGTAAATTAAGACGAACACAATTTTGTATATTTACTCGTCTGAAAAATTTGAATTTTTCCCTCTTTATACCGTACTGTTTTAGCAGTCTTGCTGTCGGAATTAACGATGCTTATCTCCATGTAACCATCATTAAATGTGATTTGTAAATCTTCATCTATTTTAAAACGATATCATTTCTGTTGATTGAAATCAACAAATCAAACGTAAACTGGTTATATTCTCTTGTATAATATTTTGTAACGCAACTAGCTTTTCCCATATCTTTATACCATCCAAACTAGTAAAGAAATACACGTTAGCTCTTGATATTGGGTTTGTTGCCCTTATGTTAAACTCGCTAAATATTTATATCACCTCTCTGACATCTGTTGATCTGTCACAATATAGTTTTTTTTTGCTCCATTGTTTGTCTTAATTTATTCTGCGCTGTAATAAATGTTCAATCAAGAGATTAAATTGACGTTATTGAACTCGAGCGTGTTCAAATATCCTAGTTGCGCCTTTAGCGACTTCCTCGAACCCCTATACAAGATCGTAATATAACTTTTGTAAATTATTAGAACACAATTATTACATTGTGTGCTCGTTGTGGTCTCGTACCCTTACAAGAGATGGTAATACAAAAGTAGAAAATAGTAAAAGGTGTGTTTACACTCTCCCATCTATGCTACTGTAACTTAATCGAGCTATCACCCTTTGAGACTGAATGGGGTTTAAGAAATAACAAACACGTATGTGAGTGACAATGAAAAAAATGTATTATACTCTCGTACTAATGATTGTAAAATAAAGACACAGGACACTGAAATAATTACAAGGGAACATAATATGAACCCAATGGCAAATACAAAATGATGAAAAACAAATAAATAATTATTTGGAATAGTCAATACCAATGTGATGTTGTCTTAGATAGTCAAACACTATCGTGACTCCTGTCTCTATAGTCAACAACTATACTGACATTTCTCTTTATGGTCAAACACTATACTGACATTCCTCTTTATTGTCAAACACTATAGTGACGTTTCTCTTTGTAGTCAAACACTATACTGACATTTCTCTTTATAGTCAAACACTATACTGACATTTCTCTTTATTGTCAAACACTATAATGACATTTCTCTTTATAGTCAAACACTAAAGTGTCATATGATGCTCTTGATCCGCTTTCCCGGCTTGGTCACTTTAATCACTCAGTCCTTCCATGCACACGCATTGGCACTTCTCCTGGCGGTCTTTCATCTCTACTTACTACAACGGCCTCTAGCTACGTCTAGTTAGCCCACACCTAGGGAGTCGACACCTAGTTATCCACACCTAGTTAGCTGAATACAAGAAAACAACTTTCCAAATAATCTGCTTTCTGACTATCATTAAGATTAATAACATCTGAAAGTTTCAATCGAACCACTATCAACATACTTGAAATATTTCCTTACGTACGACTTTCTGCAATGTACGAATGATGTACCAGTAATGGAGTAAAATATGATATGCCAAACTCTAATATATATATATATATATATATATATATATATATATATATATATATATATATATATACAAAAATCTTCAATATTAGTTATAATAAAAACAAAAATAAACTACAAACAGGAGTACTGCATATATGCCCATATCCCTGTTAAAAATCTGAACCGTACCATCTCTCGCAACCAAATTACATAAGCGATACACTCTTGGTTAATTAAACTAAAATTATAATAAAACCAATGCGAGCCTATATTATAACATTGAACGTGTTTTGCGAAACTGAACATTAATTTGAACTAAAGAAAATGCAACTCACCCAACTTGTTGGCCCGAACTAGGCAAAACACAATGACAATCCAACCCCGACAGTTAAACATACAAAGAGCTTCCCTCTAATGGCTGTCCAAGTAAAAATCCATAAGTAATATATATAGTCGCACGAGGTAACATGTATTACGCACGTGCCGCGCAAGCAATGTAGGCGTCACGCGCTCGCAAGGAAAAGAGTACACTTACACAAATACTATGGTGCGCCAAACATGTCACCTAAATAATACCAAAATCTATGGTGGTTTAGCTAAGCCATATCAGGTATTTCGTAACAGCTACTCCGCATAAATTAAAGCAATACCTGAGTAAAAAGACAAATATGTTTCAAGCACAGAACAAGTGAAATCTGACACAGGCACAATACTGTTTGAAGAGGAGGAAAAAAGTACAACAAATTAGGACAATATTGATAGTTGAAAATGAAGTGAGACAGAGAGAATTTTCGTGTATTAACTAGTGATATCTTTATTAAAGAGAACTAAATATATCTTTGTTCTCTTCTTTATGTTTTCATCTTCATTGTTTGTTTTGCTACTGTTTGAGTACAATTACTGCTTACTTTTGCTCTCTCATCATATTTACTCAAACAAATATTTACTACATCAGTTAACCTTTTCAAATATCTCGCTGGCGGTTTCTATGGGCGCCAAGTGAACGATTCCCAGTACAGTTAGATAAAGGACTGATCTTATACAGCAGCAGACACCAGCAGTTTTTTTCCAGAACAATCCGAGAAAATCTCTTGAGAATAATCTTTTTCATGAAGATAAAAGCGACAAAAGCGATAACATAATTATCCTGAGACTGTTTTGGAGCCAATATCGAATGGCCGCAAGCTTAATAAGACAAGCCAATCGAATTTGTCTGACTGAAGTCATCTATTACCTTGCATACTGTAATGGCTGTTCCCTGGACTGGGATTTGATTTTTGTCCCAAATAAATGTTTTGTTTAGGCAAAGAGGGATGGTAAATCAATGTAAATTTAGCCACAGGTTCATAAACCAGAGACGTCTGGTGACAATAACTATTCTCCGTGAGCTATTGACCTCACACATCAACTTTTATTACTTTTTAACCAATCTCTTAGATAAACCACATTTCCAGAGTCTTGGAGAAAAGCAAATGTTTGTCCAGTTTTAAAGAAGGGTGACCCGTCCATTGTTTCTAATTACAGACCAATATTTGTTCTTAATACTGTTGGCAAATTGTTTGTAAGTCTGGCTTTTAAACACGTATTTAACTACTTCAGTGCTAATAGCATTTTTACACCTTCTCAGTCTAGCAATGAACTCTGTGTTCTACAGTTAATCAATTATCATATCTCTATGATATGTTTTTAAAAGCAGTATATTCCGGTAAATAAATGATCTGTTTTGCGATATAAGTAAAGCTTTTGATCCCGTGTGGCGTTAAAGGACTCGTCCATAAATTTTAAGCTTCCGGCATTACAGGAGGTCTTTTAAAATAGTTTTCTAGCCATCTTAAGAACAAAAGACAACGAGTGATACTTCCTAGCTTGTTTTTAGAGTGGAAGTTTATTAGTGCAGGTGTGCCACAAGGATCCTAACTTTTTGAATACATGATATTGTACATGATATACACTCCAATATAAGTATATTTGTAGATGATACAAGGCTCTTTCTAATCTTAGATAATCTCGTCGTAACCGCTCATAACCTCACAATCTCAATGGGCAAATAATTGGATTATATCTTTAACCCTTCTAAAACTGAATCTCTGAACACTTTTAGGAAAACTAATAAACCCATCATCCACCACTATATATGCTCAACCATAGAATTGGCGTAAGTGACTCGTACAAACATCTTAGAGTATTTAATCTCGAAAGACACAAACAATTAGACTATTTAAAAGAGAAGGTATGGTCAAGAGCTAATGTAATGTGCACACTCAATTGGCAGCTCGACATGAAATCTTTAGAAATCATAAATAAATATTTTATACTACCAATTCTAGAATATGGTAATGTGCTTTGGGACAACTTCACATTACTTGAGAAAAGTGAGTTCCAAAACAATACAAAATGTGATTGCTAGAATCGTGACTGATGCAACAACATTAGTATATATTGAAGCTTTACATCGAAAAATAGGCTAAGAAATTCTTGAATCCTGACGACGAAAAAAAACCAAAAAACAAACAAACTTTTATATATATTGGCAACTGGTTCAAGCCCTCCCTATCTCACATCTTTGATTCCACCAGCTATTAGTGATATTGCTCGCAATACCATATGTAATATAAACAATTTCCAATCAGTGCAAGGTAGAACAAGTCTTTATTACAAGTCGTTTCTCCCTTTGGCCATTCGAGAATGAAAAACCTTGTCCATTGAGACTTTTTCAATGAACAATTTCAAAAGCGCATTAAATAATCGCGACAATCGTATTCCCAGACACTTTTATTGGGGTAGATAGGAGTTTACCCAGACACTTGTATTGGGGTAGATAGGAGTTTACCCAGACACTTTTATTGGGGTAGATAGGAGTTTACCCATACACTTTTATTGGGGTAGATAGGAGTTTACCCAGACACTTTTATTGGGGTAGATAGGAGTTTACCCAGACACTTTTATTGGGGTAGATAGGAGTTTACCCAGACACTTTTATTGGGGTAGATAGGAGTTTACCCAGACACTTTTATTAGGGTAGATAGGAGTTTACCCAGACACTTTTATTCGGGTAGATATGAGTTTACCCAGACACTTTTATTGGGGTAGATAGGAGTTTACCCAGACACTTTTATTCGGGTAGATAGGAGTTTACCCAGACACTTTTATTCGGGTAGATAGGAGTTTACCCAGACACTTTTATTGGGGTAGATAGGAGTTTACCCAGACACTTTTTTTGGGGTAGATAGGAGTTTACCCAGACACTTCTATTGGGGTAGATAGGAGTTTACCCAGACACTTTTATTAGGGTAGATAGGAGTTTACCCAGACACTTTTATTCGGGTAGATATGAGTTTACCCAGACACTTTTATTGGGGTAGATAGGAGTTTACCCAGACACTTTTATTCGGGTAGATAGGAGTTTACCCAGACACTTTTATTCGGGTAGATAGGAGTTTACCCAGACACTTTTATTCGGGTAGATAGGAGTTTACCCAGACACTTTTACTGGGGTAGATAGGAGTTTACAAAGAATATAATTGGATCACCTCTTTGTATGCGTGGACTTGTATAAAGCACCCAAGACTTCTTTTTCTCTTGCGTTTATTACGAAGAGCGACTGTTTCAATACCTCAAACCATATAATAATTGAACCGTAGATACATTCTTGCATGGTGATACAACGCTTCCTTAGGAAATAAACATTCGTAATTTGGAAGACTCTCAAAAATTAATTGAAATGTCAAAAATATTTACTAAAGCGCACCTATTACTAACACGCATGCATTTCTACGGGTTATGAACAGTTGTAAACAGCAATTTCCTTTCTTTTCGGAACGACTGCCCATCGTTTCTGCAACGACTCGCGCTTCCAGGAAGTACTATTCACTTTTAATGTCGCTTTTTTTCCTTTATTTTGTTCTTTCCCTTTATTTCTTCTTTATTTCATAACTTTATACACAATGCCCTACGCAATTTAGATAACAGTTTCTCCTTGTATCTTTTTTTTTATCTTCACTTTCACAACTCCTCCGTTGTTCATCTTTGTGCTTTAAATACCTTGACTTAAGGCTTGAAATTAAGATTTTTTTTCAATAACCCTCAAGATCACAATAATACAATTTTTACTGATTCTGTCTACATTTCACGGATTCTGCTATAATCAAACAGAAACCAGTTCAGTTTCTAGTTTAACATGTAATTCGCAAACAAGACTCTTTAAAGTTGAAAGTTCAGATCTAGGTCTATAAAAGCCTAGTTTCTGACCGTCTGTTTCTTCGTCCAGCAGAATGCCACAGCTTGACGGCTTCTCTTGGATTAAAATCCTTAATATGGTGAGTTAGGGGTCACCATCATTAGTGTGATTTAAGGGACGATTTGTTTAGGTTTTTACGCCCATTAACAAATGAAGTACCTCACACACTTTCCTATTTCTCCGATTGCTTAGTGCAGAAAGTGCACAACATCACAGACTTTCATGCGCCATTCGTCGGCAATTCATATGCATTTCCAAGCATTTCTGGTACTTTCTTAGTCTCTTCTCAGATCATATTTACAATCGGGGTATCTCTTGTCATCATCTAATTTCTGAGGTTTCGATGGTAGCTGTGCACCTTGCACAAACTTTCACATTTTCAATTGTCACCACAAAATGCATTGAATGTTTATCAATAACGATATAAATATTAAAATACGTCTTTCGGTATAATTCTGGGTTATTCATTGAGTCGACCAACGTGACTTTTTTGAATGGCCAATACTAGCCTGATACCCTAAATCGTTTGTTATCATCATTATTGAAATCTGTTTTTTTTTGTTTGTTTTTTTTTTGTGGCCAGTACACCAGGCTACTTTAGCGTGCACAAAGACTGTTTGGACAATAATCACAGTAAATTTACTTGATGCATGGATAACACCTGCCAGTTTCTGCCGCGGGCATTATTGTACTTCGTCAAGTACAGGATGATGGTAGGCACTCAATTAACTCAATACAGAGATCAATTAGCCATTAAAAGGAATGGCGTATCGCGTTTCGTTTGATATATATCAGACACAATGGTTAACTGTTATAATAGCGTACTTCGGAAAGTTCACTGATCCAGTGGATTGGAGATAGCTGGGGTTTTAATGATCCGTTAGCAAAATCACTAAACCTTGGGTTAGCCGATTAGAGTTAATTATAAGCCTTGTTGACTAAATGCTATTGTTTAACTAAGAGACTCTTCATTTCGACTATTCAGCATTTAACTTTATTGCCACTAAACGCTGTATATCATCTGCCTTATATTCACATTTATTACAACTTTTTTCTCGGCAAAGGAGAAGTACATTATAAATCCATTAGCTTCGTTATAATCCTTTACTTTCTCTATTATGCACAATGTAATCTCCTATCACAAACTAGTCAATGCAATATGTTTAAATTATAACATTTTACTGCTTCTATAGGAACTTTCAGAATAGTAGTATAAATATTAGGAATTGGTATATAAAACTTTGAATTTTTGATCAACGTCCAAAACGGCTATGCTACTCTGCATCTGCAATAATGCTCCTCTGGCTTTCATTGCTAGGTGGCGATGCGGAAATGCGATTCGTACGTTTGAAAGGATATATCTGGGACATGAAAGTTTTATTTTCTGCATGAATAAGTGGAGCGTGTGTACGGTATTCTATGCCAAGGAGGGCACTTAATGCCAAGCTTTTGGCAACTTTTGATCTGCGCCTTAATGGCTGCAATTATCTCTCTCTATCTGTCTCTCAATATGTCTGTCTGTCTTTCGTTTTCGTTCAGAATTCATAATTTCTTGTACATTAGCAAAACCGAATCGTTATATTGAACCATTCATATGTTTATTTTAAATGTTTACTTTCATTTGCCTGCCTGCCTACGAGCAAGAGAAATAAATTGTATTCGAGTACTTATATTATGATAGATATTTCCATTGTGAAGCAAAAGCATGATGTTCTTACATTCATCCGTGAATAGCGTTCGCTCTTTACAATCACGAGATCTATCACAGATAGAAAATCATCATATGCTTCATACTTTATATATACTTGTGTTATATATATATATATATATATATATATATATATATATATATATATATATATATATATATATATATATATATATATACATACATACTTTGTAGGAGATAAAGTACGATACATAATACATACAAACATTGTAGGAGATATAGTACGATAGTTAATAGAATAAACAGTAGCTCAGATATTGTGAACTGCATGAAGAAAATGTATGATAATGTACCACCCGAGAAAATATTGGACTGTTTGAAGGAATGCTGTTTATATAAGAAAATTTGACCATATTTTTTTAGGATTGTATATGTGTGTTACCTTCATATTTTATTTACAATACATTTTACAGAATTTTAACATCTTTTCATAGTTATTTTATCTTGTTGTACTTCATGTTTATCTTCCTATATTTTTTGGGCAATCCATTTTACATTTGTTGAACTTTATCTGTAGTTGTCACTATATAGCAACTATTGTGCTGATGTACCGTCAAACGCTACTACATACATACATCGACTTGCACCTTATGAGACACATATTTATAATGCAAATTCGATGAAGAAACTTTATAGTGATGTCCCACCCGAGAAAATCTTAGACATTTTGGAGAATCAGGCTTATATAAAATATTTTGACCTTATATTTTAAGGATTTTACGTTTAATCTTTATCTTTGTTTATATACCTTTTCCAATATGTTTACATCTTTACCTTTTATTTTTTTTATTTTGCTATACTTAATTTATCTGGAAGGGTTGTTCTTCCTGATGCTTTTAGTGCAATTTATTTTTATCCTTTTAGAACTTTACTTTTAATTGGCACCATACATCCATTGTGCTCAGATATCGTTAAATACTAATGCATACTATTCACGATGTCCATTTAAGGCATACAATGCGTGCTTCAATTGGTAGACCGATAGGGAATGCATCATCAAAGTACTGTTCTCTCTAATATTATCCCTAATTGGTCGGTAAATGTAACATCTGCCACTTTTAGCAGACTCAGTCTTCTGAACTATCTATACTTCAATCACCATCTCCTTCTTCAGGGTACCACATATAACTGCTATTGTGAATGAAAAGATCCTTCAAGGAAACACTGAAAATTCAGTTGCTTGTAGCTACGAAGTCTATTGTTAGATATACAACGCAGAAAAGGCGAACACGTATATTTATACCGCAAAAGAGCTACACCTTCAAAGTTGTTTTCTCGTGATATGATTGCTAACAGTCGTATCCCTCTTGTAACAACATACAACCCAGATACTCCAAACATAGGACAAATTGTCCGGATACACCAGTACAGTATTGACTTCTCTGGACGTTTAAAAGCTGTCTTCAAAGAATCATCTATGATCGCTTGTGAATAACAAAAATATAAAAAATAAAAATAAAAGATCACATTGTAAGTGACCAGGTGAATTTAAATCATTGTACGAAAGAAAGAACATACTGCTGTAAAGACAGACTTTGTCTAATCTGTAGACAAATCCCGGATATTTCATTGTATCTGTAATGCGAGTAATGACCATAGCAATAATAACATCAGGAAGAACTACAAAAAGCAATAGTAATTATAGGTGAGTGAGTAAAGAGCAAACTTTATGAATTATTTAATTGAAAAAGTGGTGGCTGTAAACAAAGGATGATTTTATTTGCGTGTGGTTGTCCTTTTGGAGTTTTCGTGGTTTAAGCCGCTTGCTTTCTGTGTTCTAAGGCGTCGTATCCAGTGAGATTTCTTCTCTTTCCTGGTTTCGGAACTCCAGTTGGGGTTTTGAGGAATTGAAATTAGTGTTAAATCACCGAAAGTGTGTCCAGGGGAAGCGAACTGTTCTGCAACTGGACTACTGTCCAGCTTCTTTGTCATCTTATCAGATCTAAGAAGATGTGTCTTTTTGTGTATCTTTTCGGTTTCTCCGACATACTGAAGGCCGCAGATCTTATATGTGATCAGATAGATTAAATTCTCTGTTTTGCACGTTCTGATTTGACCACGTATGTTAAATTTTTCGCTGTCGCTGTGCTGGCGAATGTGCTGTTCTCTATCATATGTTGACAGGTTTTGCACCTTTTATCACAACAGGGACCATATTTGCCAATCACAAGCCAAGACAATCATGAAAAATCATTTTCAAACCATGCTTCTATTAGACCTAAAATCATGTAGAGATTTTGTAACTTCAGCGTTTCCTTGTGTATTTTTTGTTTGCTTCTGTTCTATAAATGCCTTCGACAAAGACTCAATGAGAGACGAAAGCGCTTAGGCTAGCAAAACCAATTTTGCACAATTTGTTGTCAGATTTGTAATCAATTACAGACCACACGTGATCCCCTGCTGCATTCAGTGCATGTGAAAGGACTGTTATTAGCATTATATACATATATATATATATATATATATATATATATATATATATATATATATATATATATATATATATATGTGTGTGTGTGTGTGTGTGTTGTCAGACCCCTTATATACTGGGACTAATTATCACCAATTGTAATGAAACTGAATAACCGGTTAACTACCAGCTGTAACTTACATTAGAAGCATTTTTGAAGAAAGAAAAAAACATATTCATTCTGAGCATAATAAATGAATGAATTTGGCCTTTATCACACATCTTTTTCAAGGCCTTCTCACGGTATTGCCTCAGGACAATACAAACATACTTCGACTACAACGACTATATCAGGGCCAATTAGAAAACAAACATTTAGTAACATAATAATAAGGTAGCACGTTACAAATACCCACATGTCTATATGTGCACTCTAAACTGACTGACTGCTAGAGAGTTATCGGTACATGGGGAGAACAGGCTTAGCCACCGCCTAGCAAATCGTGTTATCACCAAGCTGGAACATGCTCTTTGGAAAAATCATTGTCGTTATATTTAAAACATTGCTATCTGGAGGCTATCTAGCAGTTAAGACGGAGTTGTTCTAAACTTCAGAATGACAAGTTAGTCGCCACAGTCAAATAGAAGTCATTCTTAGTTTCTTATGCAGTCTCTCGTTGACTCACCTCGAGTTATTCATATCCACCACATATTTAACCGTTTTCCTCAACCTGAGATTTTACAGTCTGTTGCCTAGGGTAGTCTGACAATATTGTAGCAGAGAAAACAATGTTACAAGAGGTGAGATGCTTGCGACAGGATAACAGGACATAGTCGATAGTTTCATATGCATTTGCAATCTTATACATAGTAGTTATAACATTCTTTTGTGAAGCAATTCAAGATATTTTCTCAATTGTTTTTTTCTCAAATTACTATACTGATATCATGAAGATCGAACTGTTTGCAGTCACGATGCTTGTTGCAGGCAGATATTGCAAGCAACACGTGACTGTCTAATACAACAAAAAAGTATTCCTTGTGATTATTCTGACTATTGCTTTAGTCAGTTGGATATACTCTAAACATTCTAGGTTAGTCAGTTGGATATACCCTACACATTCTAGGTTAGTCAATTGGATATACCCAACACATTCTAAGTTAGTCAATTGGATATACCCAACACATTCAAGGTTAGGCCGAACACAAAATAATCCTATATTGAAGATAAGACGTCCAGTTCTTTTGATATGTTGCTCTCGACAATAAACTGGTCTCAAAATGCCACCTATGATTGTTAATGCATATCACGCATGCATATAAACTAACATGTAGACGGAGAAACTTATGTGTTCTCAGAAGAAACACTGAAATTCTGAACTATGTATCAAAATATAAAAATTATAAAGCCAGTCAGACTGGGAGTTATTATTTCACAAAGTAAAAATTACTTGACATCCGGATCTTTAAGACAAAAAAAAGGGAACAAAACATAAAATAATACCCTGAAATGTTCTACACATCGTATATAAGGCACAAAAACTGTATTAAATTCAACAGTTTTCAGAGACACAGTGTAAATATTTTACTAGTGTAACATAAATATAACAATGTAGGTATATAGTGTAACATAAATATAACAATGTAGGTATATAGTGTAACATAAATATAACAATGTAGGTATATAGTGTAACATAAATATAACAATGTAGTTATATAGAGATATTGCCTATTTGTTTACAAAGTTTGAAAGGGATAAAAGTGGGTCAAAGCTAGTTGGGTCAAAGAATAACATTCAAGACAATAAAAGTGTTAATTGATTGATTATAAACATAAAGGATATACATCAATATGTCAGACAAGATGCATATTTACATATTATTTTCAACGATGTTAACACTGAAATATGTAGTATCAACTCTGATCTGATAGTAAGATAAAGATAGATGCCATCTCTATATGTGTATGTATCTGCACACACACACACACAAACATATATATATATATATATATATATATATATATATATATATATATATATATATCTAAGATAATGGCGCTGGTGTGTGAGAGCTAGTAGATAGGTACTGTTGCACACCGCGCCGGTTTTAATTATGTTTTGAACAAATTATAGATCTCTCTCTCTATCTCTCTCTCTCTCTCTCTCTCTCTCTCTCTCTCTCTCTCTCTCTCTCTCTCTCTCTCTCTCTATATATATATATATATATATATACATATCTATCTATCAATCAATCTATCTATCTATCTATCTATCTATCTATCTATCTATCTATCTCTATCTATCTATCTATCTATCTATCTATCTATCTCTCTCTCTCTCTCTCTCTCTCTCTCTCTCTCTATATATATATATATATATATATATATATATATATATATGTATATGCGTGTGTGTGAGAAACAACCTTATTCATCCTCTTTGCATCCACACTTCCCAGGCAGTTGAATCTCTGGGTCCGGTCTGGGAACATGAACACACCGAGTTACTGAACGTTAATAAGTTTTCGAAATGTGTCAGATGCAGAACAAAAAAGATCATTAGAACAATAGGTAGTCAAAACGGATATGAGATGTGAATTTGGTTTGATTACAGAACCTGAGAAATATATTAAAAATATCACGTGTAACTTGCAAAAGATTATACACGTACAACATGATAAAGCGAGTTCAAGCTGTCCCAGCAGGGTAATAAATGACATAATATGAGAACATTTGTAAAGATGAAAATGGTTCTAACTACATAAATAATAAGGGGAAAAGAGATCAATGTAAAATACTACAAGCTAGTCTGCGAGATTTTGAACAAAATTAAAAGTAACAAAAATACAAAAAATATAGATGCAATCATGGAGGCATTTAAACGTCTCTCAAATTTCATAAAAGAAAGTATAGCAATCGTGCCTCCTACACCATCAACTATGAATTTTTTGTAGACAAACTATTTGCCAGGAAGAATTTTAACGCATCTATAAAATCTTCTGTTCCAAATAATTGCAACAAAATGAACCAAAACCAAATGATATGGCCAGAATCTTTACACCATATGAATAATTTAAAATCAAATATAGAAACGTCAATAACAATATTGCCCATGAATAAAATAAACATTTATTTATTGTGCAAGTAATGGGTGACTGATTAGTTAGTTCTTATTTGGATAGATGCTTTCCTTACATGTCCAATTAAAAATGCAAATAACAAACACTCTAATTCCAGAACAAGTAAAACAGCATTTTCAGCCACGAAAGAAACAATTGTGTCAGCTACCTAATCAACCAATTTATTCTGCTACCAATACAACCCGATAAAGCCGGTGCCACGTTTTCAAACTTAGCCAGACGAATAAATGGCAATACTATAAAGCACTGTCTAAATGTGTCAATCGAAAGAATCATCTTTGCATCCTGATGAAGCGGTACTCTCTCCTCCACCACCAATTACAGCCACTCTCACAGAGTTAGCTACATACATGGTAACAATTGATATAGCCGAGTATATTGCAGCGGTTACAAAAAGAATTGTAACGCTCTTTTCTGTGAATAATGTTTTCGACTTCCTCTGAGAGGAAGTTCAATTCTTATCATTCTGTATTCTTTTTCACTTTATGAGCTTGGGAATAGATTACAATTTTGCAATATTTCCAAATAGTTCTGACCTCCTATGTTGCTAAATCTTCATCATTTAAGTCTTAAGAAATAAAATCCTCCTGCTTATGTTTCTGTCGTGCTGGGTACCAAAACTTCCGAACCACCATTTATGGTGATCTTCAAAGAAGCTACATTAGCGGATCTGCGTGTGAATTTAATGTGGGTATATCCCTGTTTTGTTATTTCTATAGGTGTGTCTTGGGTATTGACTTACAAATTCCGAGCCTGCTTTATAACCAGGACCTCTGAATAGTACATCAGATTGAAATTGGTTTTGTTCTTGTTCGGACTGTATGCTGGTTACTTCATCATAGCCACTAAAACGATTTTCAGTATTATTAGCTCGTATTTGATCTTGTGTTTATAATATATCATAATCGTTTAACTTTAGGATGTGTTCAAATTATGGACCAAAATAATCTCTGTCAGCCTCAGTCATTTTTCGGTTACTTAAATTGCAAAGATTGGATTTCAAAGCGTAAATATTTTGCATTAGCACACCTTCGGCACACATTCAAGACATGAAATTGACAAAAGTGAGATAACATTTTGATTTTGCATGAAAAAGTAAACCATTGTGCCTTCAGCACACATTCAGAATATGATCGTGAAACGCGGACAAAGGACAATCACTTACCAAAGGAATGTAAAGAGTGCAAACAGGAATCGAACACAGATATTGCAAATGGAACGAAATAGCTGAAAACACTTGAAATATTTGTCAATGCCTGAGTTACGACAGTTCGCAAATCATTGTCCGATACTGTTATTTATACTGTGATATCATAGATTAGCAATTTTTTTTTCTATCGATAATTTAGACAGTTTGCAGAATCATTTTAAAGATGATTATGTGACATCAAACGGTATTTTATACTTCACGGGAAGTTTGTGATTTATTTAGGATTTCCTCTATCTGAATTGAGTTCGTTGATAACATTGAAATATATTGATTTCATAAACGCAAGAGAAACTTCGAAGACTGCAAAAAAGTAAACGAACAAATGTATAACATATGCGTAATGATTGCCTTGTTGTTTATGGGTTTGAACCTCTAACAAGAATTGCTATACCAACTCTGATTATTTTAAGGTGTGTCTGTTTCTGATGTAAAAAACCTGACGGTACGAAACAGACGAGAAAGTAGAGTGTGTGCAAGATTTCATCAATAATGAAGTCAGCAATCTTAAGTGATTCAATTTATTCCTTCTTCTTCTTTTATGAATTGTATCATAGCATTTTGGAATTTGCTTGAATGGCTATAATATACTTCGTATTGGGCCAATGACATCACTTTCTCTGTATTGCGTGGTCAGACAAATCATAATAGTCATAAAGAATGATAATATCAATATCTAAATCATATTAATTATCTTCAGTTCTTATGAAGATTTGCCATCTATGGTAGACGTTAATTGATGGCACACAGAGTATTTTCAATGTCGTGCTTGATTTGAAGTGTTGCAGCAATGCTGTTAATATTCTATTTCTCGACATGTTCATTGATTTTGAAGTTTTCGTCATTTGTAAATCTTTTGTTTCTATTTTCCTTGACGTATATTTTCTTGCACTCTTTGACTTTGTTATATCATATTATATATTGTGTTCTGCTGTATGTCTTTTGGCAAGGTTTGCAATAGGTATTAGTTTCTAAAACTCAGTTATGTATTTCTCTTTTTGTCATGATTTGCGCCGAAAATGTATTTAAGCAAGTACATTTCAAATTAGTCTTTACTATATTGAAACTTTGTATTTTCGGTAAATATCACCTTGGCATGATGACTTACAACTAACATTTAAAGTAACTTGAAGTCGTGTCAGAGTCATCCTGAACCAGAGGTACAATCGTGATAAACTACCGTTTACAATTTCCTAGAACAATAAATGGGAGGGAAAGAAGACAACAAGGAACATGAACACAAGACTGAAACATTATGACAAAGACAGTGTGTGATAAAAGCAAAATCAATTTAAAAGTCATATATATATATATATATATATATATATATATATATATATATATATATATATACGGTTTGAATGATGTTGAAGATGGATGTTCTATCCATGAATAACTATCTGTATACTATAAAACATTATTGTGAAGCATTTATAGTAAAGTTGTTTAAAATTTGATTCTTTCAAGGACTTACCATAGCGTTTATTTTTACTTTGAATACCTATTGCACAACTACTTCCAACAGTATTTTAATAATACGCTAACAGTATGTAGACAACTGACCCCTTGTTATTATCCAAGAGCATTCAAAGAAGCTCCAGAATATTGTGATACAGTCCGTCCATATTAACATGTGTAATGTCCTTGGACTCTCCCTGAACGTATTACGTAGACAGTGACATTGGGATTAATGCATTTTAAAATTGTCTTAGACCAACGCCAAGGCAGTGCTTGGGATGGGGGGTCATTGCCTCATCGTCTGTACAAAGTTTACCTTTTTTGTCGACAACTAATTAAAATTCAAGAGTATGGAGTATATATATATATATATATATATATATTGTAATATGCAGGACAAATTAGTCGGGTGCGATTTTTCTATTAAAAAAGAGGCAGAAAGTAAAAAAGGAAAAAGATTGAAGAAAAAATTGCACGTTCTTCGCTGAGGAAAAATGAAAGAAATCAACCATTTTCTTCGAACTTGTTTAAGAATACAATTCTTTGAAAGGATTAAGAACAATATAGATCGTCTTAGATATCTATTTATATCTGAATTATACCACATTGTCTTTATAAAGTTAAATATGTTTTTCAAACCCCTGTCTTAATTTTAATAAGTTAACAAAATCATCAGTTTTTACGGCACATTTTCATTACACTTACATAAATGCATATATTATTGTGTACACATCAGTATATAATGCAAAATCATCTTTTTAGGTCCTTGAATACTGACAATTTGTTTAAAACATTTTATTAAAACAGTACATTTTTCCTTATGACAAAGTCTTTTGTTTGCCTTACAAGTTCTGTACTAATCGGCATTCCCAGAACAAGTGTGTATGTGTTTCTTCATGTATTTTGCAAACATCTCAGAGGAATGGACCAATTATTTTACATAAAAATATATATTTTATATTTGGATTTATGTTTATATTTAAAGTTTGTTAACTGCATGCCAAAATTGCATTGAAAATAACGAAATATGTGTATGTCTCCATTATATGGTTGTGACTGCAAAAACATTTTGCCATTTTTTTAGACTTAATTTCAATTTCAATTTACTTATTTCCTTATGATATACAGTCTGGTATATCCTTCTTGGTGATTATATCTAATGAACAATCTTTAACGTTTTGATAATTGTCATTATTTTTCGATATTTTGATAAATTGATTAAATAGACATGCTCTCAATAAACGATATTTCATTAAATTGGTGCGCAGTATTCCGTATGTTTTTATATATTTCGTAAAAAGTACTATACCTCTTGAATTTCATCATATACATCCTTTTTACTGTACTATCGTTTCATGAAGAGAAATAAGAAATTTAGTTATCGTGTAATATGCTTATATTGTTCCATAAAACTGTTTCTATATAGGAGTATAATTCGAAGAATAATTTATTTTTGCACCATGAATGAATCATATTATTATGCAACTCGAATCCTTCCAATCTATTACTAATGTTTTTCATCAGAATTACATTTAAAGAAGAATAGTTCCCCTAATGATTATAAAATATTCAAAATTACTAGTTTCCAAGGATCTTGGTTTTCATCCATTATTCTTTTTACTCACCTAGCTTTTATAGCAATTATATATTTTTATATATCTAGCATTTTCAACCCAACTTTAATATAATCTGGAACACAGATATTTCGACTGATGTTTATCACATAGAGTGTTCCACAGAAGTAAACATATTGTTTCAACTTTTTGAGTGTTTTATATTTGTATTTGACAAAACTATTAAAGGTGAGATGAATTTAGTAGAAGCAAAAGATTGTATTCCTAAAATTCATAATTCTCTTTTTTCCTTGTATTGCGACAGTCATACAAAATTGATTCATTTTGGGGTCAAATTTAAATCATATACATCTTTATAAATTAGTCTCAAAATCAAATCCAAGTGTTTTCGCCAAATCAGAAGTCCACAGAGATAAGGTATCTAGCTCAAATATGATCATTTTCAAACCGATCCAGTGTTAGAAATTGTAGCCGGAGTTTGTCCAGTCTTCGAGGTAACAAATCTAAACTTAACCAAAACACAACAGTAAAATAAAACCATACCAGTACTGTGCCAAAAGCAACGTGAGAAAGAGGTAAAATCTTACAACCCAATCACACAATTTCTTGAATTTGTTCAAGCTAATAATTCGCATAAACTGACAATGATAAGAGATTACAATGCAAAATGATTACCGAGATTAAAGATGATTTGGTCAGAGAGATCGAACAGTACAGTGGTGTAAGAAAGAAATGCAAAGTGACACATACAATGTTCAAGTAGGTACATATTAGTATATAAAAAGTTAGGTGGCATGTGTTTACATAAACTGGAATAGGTGTAAAAGAATTATCTACCGGTGATGTTGTTCTGCTAGTTTTAGTGGATTTGGTTCAACACTTTTAAGATCTGCTGCAACCACTTTTAAGAAATGAATATGGCAACATTTTAAAACATGATGAAATAGTAACATCAGCAATCAGCAAGCTTAACACTAATTATTACACGATAAGCAATCGAATTAGTGACAATGAAATCAATCAGGAAAAGCTTATTCTAATCATTAGTGTTTATAACAGATACAAATAGATATATATGCAATCAGAAAGAAAATAAACTGCACGGAAAATCAAGACAAGAAAACGTTGAAAACAGCTGTTTTGGAAACTGGAAGCAAAATAGATTTGCAATGCTATGAGAAAAATTTCAACTTGGACGTAAATATTTTGAGTTTTGTCTGTTTAACTTTTCGATCGTTTGATGACCGCGTACACCGTGAGAAAGAAATCTCTTTTACCAATCCAATTGATAACATAAATGTATGAATCCTTCATTGCAAAAAAGGCATTTTCTTGCTATGTATTACAATATTTCCAAATAACTAAAGCAATATCTTCTACTGCATTAAGATAAGAATCATACAAAGAGAGCATTAGTTCTTGGTGGTTTTTATCACATTGAAATCTACATGAAAGACACAAAGAGGAAATGGAATGATTTCAAATTAAAGCAACAAGAGAGATAAAGATGCTGAATGTATGACAAATCAAAATCCGAAATCACTCGAAATACTAACTACAAGGTGTATATCACCTGTTGCAATGCTAAATAGTTAGGATTCAATAAACAGAGAACTATGAAACATCTACTGAATCTGACGCATTATTGGGATTCTTGAGTTCCAAAATGTTATACATTTATCTTGACTAAATCAGTAGTACAAACACACTATTTCAAATGTAACTTTTCAGCTTTGTTGAGTCTTTGACTCTGAAAAATATGTTCACGGAGACTTTTGTTTCATACAATTTTAATGACCATTACAAGTAATTATACAGTGTACAATTACCAGATTGACTATCAGCATAAAATATTTGTACATATGCCTGTAATATTTGTTTTGTTTTCATGTAAAGTAAATTAGGGCAACAGTGATAGGGGAAGTCTATTCAAGAGACACTAGTGAACTGAGTTTACTATTAAAACATTCAGATTAAAGTAGAGGATAAAGATATAACACTATGTAAAACAATTAAGTGTGACGTAAACGTCAACAATAACCGTATCATACGTTTAGGTGATCCCATCTGGTGAACTGATGCATCTACTAGATGTAGTAATAGTCAAAGACATAAGCCTTTGGAGGATACAACTTTGAAAACTTAAGACATGGTGAGGCAAATAAAACAAAAGTTAACAACTATTGATCTGAAAGATATAAAACAATCTCAGAACTAAAAACACAGATTGACGAGAACAGAACAAATAATTGGATGCATATGCATTGTTCACACCGAGATTCAGAAACGTATCTAGTGCTGTAAAGATATTCCAGGATTAAATAGATAGAGTAAACGTACAAGGATCAGTGCCCAATATTCAAAAATATTTAAACACATTTAACAAATTATGACAGTGTGATAGAAGCCTTGGAGACCGATATTGAGAATTTTTGACAATAAATCTGGAAGTCTATAACACTTAATTATCTCCACTGGAACAAATATAGAAAGATTTGAATGATGAAATCCATCATAATGAATAATAGATGATGCTAACGTCTATGCAAAGTGTAACAAATGACTTTTAACACAAATATTACTGGCAAACAATAATACGCTGTGCGAGTTGCAAAAGAAGAACGGAATAACGAACTAATAAAATATTGATGACATCAAAAACAAACTAAATCTTTATAAACGCATGGAATAAGGTATGAAAATAAATTGTTATTGATATACTACAGATCTGACTGAGAAGAAAAAAACGATAAAATATGTTACATTTATTGAATTTTACAGCAAGTGACATGCTGAGGTTGAACAATCAAACACAGGACAATAATTTTGGTGCGGTACAAGTAGGTATTGACAAAATAGACAAAAAGACGAGACCAATGGCAAAAGTTTGAAATTATATAGGACAAAAGATTACAGCAGAAACAAAAGCAGTTAAAACTGAAATAGTATAATAATTGTGTGTGTATGTGTGTGTATACACACACACACACACACATATATATATATATATATATATATATATATATATATATATATATATATATATATATATATATACCAAAACAGTGACATTCAAAACAAATTGAACAAGGAAAAGTGCTTAAAGAGCCTTCAGAAGGCATTAAAACCAACGAATTATAAAGGAAAATCGATAAATACAAAA
Organism: Margaritifera margaritifera; assembly: GCA_029931535.1. Taxonomy (NCBI): domain Eukaryota; kingdom Metazoa; phylum Mollusca; class Bivalvia; order Unionida; family Margaritiferidae; genus Margaritifera; species Margaritifera margaritifera. The sequence continues at coordinate 151,603 of JAQPZY010001340.1, read as the reverse complement.
CGAGTTTTATGGCAAAATCAAACTAATACCTCGATTTGTATTGCTTTAGAATTTAAATGCTTCATCAAAAATGTGCTAAATACACATCAGTCCAAAGAGATGATCTCGACGAGAAGATACGATCCATTCAAATAAAAAGTCTGTCTTATATACACGTTTTATCAACTAGATTATTAAAGATCTATAAAAAAATGATTGCATATAGAATTTGAGATAAACAATTAACGTTTTGCTTGCGCAATATACTTTTTAAACAGAAAAATAATCTTTGCAGCATTCATTAATCATATGCATATTATCTGGAAGAGAACAATGCTTTATTTTAGGTTTAAAGGGTCATAAAGTGTAATCTGGTAAAGTACTTTCATCTTGATAGAAGAAGAATTAAGCATAGCAATATATGGAAGAGTGTCAGAGTAAAACTGCAAAGTTCAATAAAAACATAGAACATAAACAAGATTGCTTGAATTAAGACTGGATGAACAAAGTTTGGTGGCTCATAATTTAAACAACATAGATGATGCTTTTGCTCGATATGTATCTACTCATCCTGACACATCTTCTCACCCAGAAAATAGAGCTAAACTTAAGAAAACCAAGACACCAAAATTTAATGATTTTCCTCAGCTTTCTGATAAATATGTAAAATTACAAGAGCATATTTATTGCACTTGTCATGGGTGTTAACGTGTATGTTGCTTACACGCTTTGGAACGTAATAAATAGTAAAGATAGCAACGGGCTGTAAATACATAATTCCTCACAAGCAGGACTAGCAACGGGTTGTGAAGACATAATTCCTCACAAGCAGGACTAGCAACGGGTTGTAAAGACATAATTCCTCACAAGCAGGACTAGCAACGGGCTGTAAAGACATAATTCCTCACAAGCAGGACTAGCAAAGGGCTGTAAATACATAATTCCTCACAAGCAGGACTAGCAACGGGTTGTAAATACATAATTCCTCACAAGCACGACTAGCAACGGGCTGTAAATACATAATTCCTCACAAGCAGGACTAGCAACGGGCTGTAAATACATAATTCCTCACAAGCAGGACTAGCAACGGGTTGTAAAGACATAATTCCTCACAAGCAGGACAAGCAACGGGTTGTAAATACATAATTCCTCACAAGCAGGACTAACAACGGGTTGTAAATACATAATTCCTCACAAGCAGGACTAGCAACGGGCTGTAAATACATAATTCCTCACAAGCAGGACTAGCAACGGGTTGTAAATACATAATTCCTCACAAGCAGGACTAGCAACGGGTTGTAAATACATAATTCCTCACAAGCAGGACTAGCAACGGGTTGTAAATACATAATTCCTCACAAGCAGGACTAGCAACGGGTTGTAAATACATAATTCCTCACAAGCAGGACTAGCAACGGGTTGTAAATACATAATTCCTCACAAGCAGGACTAGCAACGGGCTGTAAATACATAATTCCTCACAAGCAGGACAAGATACTGAAAGAAGTAAAATATATCAATCGAACACATCAAGTATATTGATTGACCAGGTTCTTTGTCTTGTTTGATGTTATGGTAAAAGCGGATGATAATAAGGCTGTAGTAAACAATTTAAGAAGAATGCTTGTGTACAATTAATATATCTTACGGAAGCGATGATCTTTTCAAGTTGAATGACTACGTCTCCATGACATACAATGATTCGAGGTTACCTGATTTTCATGGAACAAAAAATAGGATTGAACAAGGCATCATGAATACTAAATTGAGAAAGTTGCAATCTGGGGCAGGTAATGCACAAAATATAGGTACTTCATCTGTGCAGTTTATGGTGTATGTAAAAATGTTAAGGATAGCATTAACCTTTCAGATTCTTAAAGATCCAACATACCTTTGTGCTCTTGAACATAATTTTAAAGTTAACATAACAATTGTAAAACCATATGTCATCCACGTAGCAGCCGATACATTTTGAACAAATCTCACATTTGATTCTCATAGAACGAGTTAAACGGTTTAGTTGATACTGAGACTTAGTTGAAGTAGTAGAGAAAACGATTTAAAATTTGTTTTTCTTGAAACCAGCAATATAACAAATCTCAGTGACTATAGACGGTCTACCAAATATAGTTTATTCTCGTGGTTTCCAGTTGCGACAACAGCTTGCAATAGCCATAAAGTATAATTTTGATAAACATGAAAAGCACACGAAAATTAGTAACATATATGTTAAAAATAATTTATACTGGAACCATTGCTTTTGGTACACTTTAAACGGCAGTGCCCACAACAAACCTAACGTTAAACAATGATCCTATCTGTAAATCAACAGAAAAGAAAATGTATGCTCACAAAATGCATATCTATTTTGTTTCCATTTTTCATATTGATATTCAAAACAGTCAACTAAACTCAAAAATATAACTTAGATATGAATAAATCTATTTGACAGAGCCTAGTTGCGTGTTAATGTGTGGAGTTATTAATTGTGGAAAGAACATGTTTACACTAATTCCGATATGGCTGAATAAAAAAATGTCGATTACACAGTTATGATCTGTCCGAGTTTTCCGTACATCAAGACTCACAATAGAAACTAGTTACTTGAGAATAAAAGGGCGATTGTGATAGATCCTGAAGATACAATAGCTAAGTGGTCAGAGTTCCTGTTTGACGTTTAGCAAGGTACAACTATTTTGATCAAGATTGATGAATGTGTCACTTTTGGCGATATGAAAAGAAAGAAACTAATCTAAATTAACCAGACTTAATTGGTAGACATTTCAAAATATCAGTAATGGTGATCGTACAGTTTTACTGCGTTGATGAGTTGTAATGAGTCTCCCTTGGACTATGGGGTTGTGTCGTGCGCCAGAGGTGCAGTCATGCTGTAAGCATCGTGCAACTTAGATGCGTAAGACAGACACAATGACCGGTACAGTGCTTACGTAACTGTAAGGTAGGGACTTATTTGATCAACCAAAACACTCTTGTCTTGATAAATATACATTTATATTCGTTTTAATGCTATAGATCACACAGCAAATATTTTTCTGAGCGTGTACAGATTTTCGGTACATTTCTAATTTGAACTCCTTTTTGATCAGTCATTTTTGATTCCCTTACAGACCTTTTGTTTCATTTTTGTCTGTCTTAAATGAATAAAAGTGTGAGTGTAAGCACAACTCACACAATTTAGCTTATTCAACTGCGGTCACCCACATTTGTTTTTGAACTTGTCGTAAATTTCTTGCCTCACGAATTGGATAACTCTACTACTGAAAATCGACCGTAATATGGTGTTGTTAATTAACTTATCTCGTTTTATAAAATGACTAATACTAAATCTATCTCAATAAGTGTTCTCATTGCAAATAATAAATGTTTATGACATTTGATAAACGTATTTTCATCTGCGCTTGTTTTAGCTGGCGTGGTGAGGATTCAGAGAGTTTTACCGTGCTTACTAAATACAGTGTTATTCATCAATCTGAAGAAATTTTGTTTTCTGAAAACATGTTTTTGTCTCATATATGTTTTCAGTTCTATGTAGGATTTTAAACATGACTTTGATTAAACAAGACAACTATGTACAACTTTTAAAGTTTTAAACCCAGTTGTATGTAAATCTTATTGTTTCTGTACTGGCTGTAAAGTTTATCATTGTGTTTCCGTGTATACAGAAGTTTTTGGTACAGTTAGGTTTTGCGCCTTAGTAATCATTTATCAGTTTCGTTTGCAAGGGAGAAAATATTTTCATAGGGAATTAATTCTTTTTTATCTAATGGGTAGCTCTTTAAATAATCACTAAAATGTAATAGAATGCGTTAATTCACTTCTACAATGGAACCAGTAACATTGTCGTCTGTTATTTCCAACAGAATTCTTCCTATCATTCTTTGCACCGGTTCCGCCATAAATTGTATTTTCTCATCGGTTGTTCATCTAAAGTATTTTTATCGGCTGGTATTGGTTAATAGCATATCCTTAAAGATAGGTTACGTCTAGTTGCATAATGAATGACTTTAACCGCGACCTTTCTTACCATCAGGTCTTCTTTTGTCAACTCTGTTCAAGTAGTATTCAGGATTTGCTTTGGTATATCCATGCGGTATCGTACTAATTCCACCTTTTCTTCAACTCTTAATCACCAGGAACATATTATACTTTATCAACATTTCTTATTCAACACCTGATATCTTCAAACTTGCATAATGTGCTTATGCTAGATTACTGTAATAATGAGCTGGATCACGTTTGCAATATTCTTACAAACATTACAAAATTCTTCAAAAATGTCAAATGACATCAATTTATCTTTATTTACATAATAGTCATGTATGTGTTAGTAATCATCAGTTGATATGTCTAAATCGTTAAGAGATGAGCAAATGTCTTCTTTGGGTGGTATAGCTGTTTTGTTAAACCTTTGAACTCAATCATATATTTATGTGAGCAGATATCCTTTCTCAGGTATTTAGATGTCATCTTATTAAACTGTTTCAGTGTTTCTGTGACTTTCTCCTGATTACATTTTTGTTAATTGTTCCATTGACTGTCCCATGAATTGAAAGCTGTCTACAAACCTGATTGTCGGTTTTTACTATTGTTCTTTTCCCGCTGTCCAGCATCTATCAATTGTGAAATCATGAAGGAAATATATTCTTCATCGTTGTTTAGTATGATTGTTTACTTCTTGATTTTATAATTTTTAACAAATGCTTTGAGAAAGAGATCAATGTAATAATTGGATAAGCTATGAATGAATAAATATGTAATTTTGGGTATTTGTAATTCAAATTACATTCGTTATATGCAGGACCTCTATGCTTGCCTGTTAAGTGACTGTGATCGCGATCTTTGCTTTCAGTGCCCTTTAAGATATAAGCAGGATCCTAATGGCAATTTTGATTCTCCCAGAATAATATATTGAGGAGTGTGTCAACTTCACTTTTCGCAAGTACACTTATAGTTTCAAAATAAAAATAAATAACATACACAACTTTTAATTGGTATTTATTTTTTCTTTTCTATTTTACAACAGAACCTACTTGAGGCATTACATTTATTTATTGAGTTGTTTAATTTATTGCGTAGTATTTTGCGATTTGATAATGTTTCTGACGTATTGAGAACAATTCAAGCATTTTGGTTTTACAGATATGTTATTTTTCCGTCATGTCTGTTCATCTGTATTGAAACCAATCTTGAAACAACAACAACAACAACAACATATACTCCATCTTTATAGTCGTTGGGACTACCATATTGAAACATGATCAAGATGTCAACATGGCTTTCTATATTCCTGTTACACTACAAGTTGAATATACTTTCCATCGGTTCTGCTGAAATCCCTTCTAACTTTCCTACACATTTAAGGATATATATATATATATATATATATATATATATATATATATATATATATATATATATATATATATATATATATATATATATATATATATATAACAAATCACATGGCGAATAACAGTCCGTTCTAGTGCACTAGATCCAGCAAGGGATCGCATGTGTCATGGATTTATTAAGATAATTGCAATCAACTGACTACGAACGGTGCAAAACTAGTTTTTAACTAGCCTAAGCGCTTTCGACCCTCACTGAGTCTTTTTCAACGGCAAACAAAACAGAGACAAGAGAAGCAATAAACACAAAAAGCGTTGAAATGACAAAAGTTTACATAACTTTTTCTACGGGAATTACAGCTTGTAAATGTCTGATGTGTCGCCTAGTTGACTTCAACTCGACTGCTGATGCTGTAAATTAGTTACGTTTTGACCTACAAAGGGATGAGTCATATCGCCTTCTGTTTTGTAATGTAAATTGGTGTATTCGCAGATTATATGCGTGATATTTCATTGTTTCCGTACGGAGAGTAATTGACCATAGCAATGATAATACCAGGAAGAACTACAAAAAAGTAGCAATTATAGGTGAGTGAGTGACTAATGTGCAAAATTAATTAACTATTTAATTCAAAATGTGGTGGCTGTAAACAGATGATGATTTTATTTGCGTGTGGTTGTCTTTTTTCTAGTCGTAATGGTTTAAGCCGCTTGGTTTCAGTGTTCTAAGATGGCGTATCCAGTAAGGTTCTTTTTCTTTCCTGGTTTTGGAACTACAGCTGGCGTTGTGAACAATTACAGTCAGTGTTATACCACTGAAAGTGTGCCAGGGGACGAGAAGTGTTCTGCAACTGGAATTCTGTCCAGCTTCATTGTAATCCAATCAGACCTGTGAAGATTGATCGTTTTGTGTAGCTTTTCAGTTTCTCCTACATACTATAGGCCGCTGATCTTACATGTGATGAGATAATTTACATTCTCTGTTTTGCTCTGTTCGTTGTCAGAGAGAGAGAGAGAGAGAGAGAGAGAGAGAGAGAGAGAGAGAGAGAGAGAGAGAGAGATAATTACAAATATACACCAAACAGAGAACTATAACAAACACTATGCCATCTCGACCATGCACACATCACCAAAAATTATGATACACTTATCCATCCGCACTTTGATGACAATTAATTGCTGGGTCGACATGTGGGCATGGCTGCTATGCACGAATAGCACCAACTTTGTATCATCATTTGTTGGTGATGTGTGCATGGTAGATGGTATAGGGGTAGGTGCTTACAGGCAAGGCGATGGGTGCTGTAATCCGCAGATCTGGGTTTGAATCTCCGTAGAGTCTCTAACCTGTATGATAATATTTATGAATATATATATATATATATATATATATATATATATATATATATATATATATGACCCATGTCTATCTTTAACATAGATTTCACAGTATAAAGAAACATCTACCATCTTTATATTTCACATTGATACAAACCCATGTGTCCTTAATCGATTCTGGCAAATCTTTATATGGGTTCCTTTGAGCATTTAGGTACTTATCTATGCGCAGTGTCACCTATTAGCATATCCTTTTAAACATGCGTCTTATAATTTCGCTAATTTGCTGTCAAACTTTGGTATGTAACATGTCCAATAAACTTTCAATGACATTATCCTTTTCACCTCTGTTCATTATGTCAGTAGGTCTGGTTGTTTGGTTAAAAAAATACTCAACTTATTCGCCTTCCTGAGTTGGTCTCTTCATAAAGGTCCTCACCGTCAATACGTATACAAAGGGTATAAAGTGCACCTCAAACACAAGAAAAAGATACTAAATTGACATAAATGTGCCTTAATTTCAAATTTGTATGGTATTCCTTCTAAAAGATATTGTTGCTGTGTTTTATATTACACGCATGAACTTAATCGAACTTATATTATTTAATTTGATCAATGCACTAAGAGAACAAAACACTGAAAAACAACAATTCCATGCAATTCAAATGACTAGACTAAAAGGAAAAAAAATGATTTATGAACCAACGTCATGAAACGTACCGAATAAAGCATCAACGAGAAGCAATACATTTTCCACATTGTTTGATATATGGCGCTGCCCGGCAAACAAAACTTCCATTTGCTAATTAACATTAATCAAGCAAGAATAAAAGAGGAATATGCATGTCATTGGCCTATACCGTGTTATTAAATATGATTTGCTTTATCTGTAGCATTCTTAAAAAAATGACCGTTCCTCTGCCAGTCAATATTTCGCCGATGGTGAATGAAACTGAAACTGGAATGTGATTATTTCTTAAAATGTGGGAAAAATCAACACTTAGTTAAGAAACACGCGTGCTTTCTTTAGTCACATTTGTATTTATAAATTATCACACAACGATCTCACATTATGTTTCGGAAAACTTGGTGGCAACAAAACATGTAACTAACAAGCTCTTTGAACATTACTCCAAGCGTAAAATGAATCTGGAGACAACGTATGGAAAATTCATGTCGAAATGAAAAAGTCTTACTTGTGTACCTACAATTTGAATAAAGAAATTGACTCCGACATGCATCAACAAACAAGAAACAATTCATTAAAGAGTCCACAATATTCAATAATTACACAAATTTGGACCTCGAATAATGCCACTTGATGTCTGCAAAATAAGATGCTAATAATGTACTTAGAGAAACATCTTGCTCAAAGCAAAGTCTAATATATAATCTCGTGATGTCAAAGAAATATAAATTGTGAATTATCCTTGTTAAATAGATTTCAAAACTTGTTAAACCCAAATTCACAAATAAAGAAAGCAAACTTAATGACGAGAGCGTTCCAAGTAAATAGCTCGTATGGAACTGTCAGTGTCCTTTCCAACAAACAATTGGGTCTTCATCAGACCATTGTATTCTTAGCCAAACATTTCCATACTAGTAGATACTCGTATGGAACTGTCAGTGCCCTTTCCAACAAACAATTGGGTCTTCATCAGACCATTGTATTCTCAGCCAACCATTTCCATACTAGTAGATACTCGTATGAAAACAAATAATTATCTTAGGAAATGTCTGAAGATACAGTGGGTAAAATTGATAATTATTCATTAGATACACTGGGTAAAATTGATAATTATTCATTAGATACAGTGGGTACAATTGATAATTATTCATTAGATACAGTGGGTACAATTGATAATTATTCATTAGACACAGTGGGTACAATTGATAATTATTCATTAGATACAGTCGGTACAATTGATAATTATTCATTAGATACAGTGGGTAAAATTGATTACTATTCATTAGATACTGTAAACTTGATAATTATTCATTAGATACAGTGGGTACAAATGATAATTATAAATTAGATACTGAAATTTAAAAGGAAAGAAAAAAGAAAAACAGAATTTGTTTTTAGATAGAGACATGGACAGGTAGATCGGAAGATATATAACATGTGCTCTGTAATTTGTGCCGGCTATAGTTGTTTACCTAGTAACAATATCTTTTTCTTTAATTCGTTTGAACTGTTGAACGCGCGCACGAATATTCTAAAAATAAAACGAAAAGAAATAATCAAGAGCAGATGGATGAAGGCCTTTTCAATGTTAGTACTAGTACAGAAAGCATGTAAACTTTTTTCATCCTATAATGTTTGAGATGTTAGGGTATAATTGAATGTTCTATTTGCACGTCTATATATATATCTATATATAAACTCTTTGTACACATACTAGAATATCTTTACTAGAATATCGTAGATTCTAATACATATTAAGGTATCTAATCTATTCACTCACCTGCCAAGCCTTTGACAATTGGCCAACGTTTATTATGTCAAGAGTTTCTGTATTAGGAAGGATTTCTTTTTCTAATGCAAAAGAGCGCAGTTGATTTTATTCGTATAAATGCTGAAAACAAATGCTGTGACCGTGACATTTCTCATTTGGATGAAAACATGAATTGCACGTATCATGCATATAAAACAAAAATTAGATATACAGACACATTATTCGCCATAACTCGCCATGAATAAATTCCAAAATGAGAGATACAGACACATTATTCGTCATAATGTGTGACTAATTTTAATTATATGTATATATATATATATATATATATATATATATATATATATATATATATATATATATATATATATATATATATATTTCATTTATAACCACACATAAGTTAATAATAAATATACCAAATAAATATTCGTGAGGAATTATTATATATTTACAAGAATTCATCAGGTACATTTATGGTTGGAGATGATATGATATTCAGATTTTTAAAAATCGCTTCTGTGAAGAGATAACAAACCTGAATGAGCACCCTAAAAGCTCAAAAAGAAATGGAATACGATGGTCTTAAGTTGCCACTCAAAATATAATCAATAACTCCAAAGTGAATGATTTGATTAAATTTACCCTAAGAGTGTAGGATTAGGTCCCCATTACTTTGCCATTATAGCTCATATTTAGAATTTAAGAGAATGCTATGTTTTCTCTGCTCAAATATCTTAATCGTATGATTTAAGAGTGGACACTTAATCAACTATTTAAGCCTGAATCCACACAATTAAAAAATACTGCAAATAGAATGTTTTGTACAATCGCAAATGAACATAATGAAACTTGATTAATGGTTAAACATTTGGACAAAAATAGTCTGTACATTACGCAAACTGCTTTAGCCCGCTTCTGTGAATATAATTTGTTTTATACCTAGAATTTTGTATCACGATTCCACCAAAAGAAAAATGTGTCTCTACCCTGAAGACAGCTTGATAAATTGTTAGTGCAGCAGCTTGTCACTTAGTACTCCTAGGTTACACATTAGTCCATGCTAACTTATTTTCATTATCAGCTTGTCCCTGAGTACTCCTAGGTCACACATTAGTCCATGCTAGCTCATTTTCATTATCCAGGATATAGATAGTAGTTCAAAATCTATCTACATTGCAAAACTGCAACTCTTTTAGAACATCATAACACCATTGTAATTTATTCTAGATTATGATAGCTTTACGAATAAGAATTCTACGAATCTGATTCATTGTACTGAACGTATTACCTATAGTTTAAATTTATATTACAAAATTACATAAGGTCATAACACATATTTTTTAACAGTGGGTTTCAAAAAGGTACCTAACACACATTCAGTTGTCCGTTGGGCTGTTTCAGAAATGAGTCTCAGCACACCTTTTATAAACAATATCCATCCGCCAGTAGTTACGTTACGAAATTTAGATGAACCGCGTATGAAAGTTCAAGAGTGTCGTTTTTCAAAAACACTGTAACTGACATTTACAGGCGCATTAAAGGCCTTAGCTAAGACAACTGATTTGAGAGGACATAACTTTTCAACGCATTTTTTTAAAAACATGAAACCACATTATTAATAGTGGAGCGAAACTACAACTGACAGAAAATAGGATATCTGCAAAAATAATGCTGGGCATGAAGTTTCAACTATTGGCTGTCACGAAGTCTGGAGCAGACACACCAATTACAAGCGAGATTTTAATACAAAAAGTAGGTTTTATATTCGCTGTTTCATACGGTTGTTTGTTTTATTTGAGATTCCATACTTCGACTGGCTCGAATGATATTAATTCGCGATGTTAAATCGGATAGTTATCATACCACGATATATATATATATATATATATATATATATATATATATATATATATATATATATATATATACACATATATGTCATGAACTTATAATGCAAAGTCAGGAAACATACTGGATGCAAAATCGAGAGAAAGAAAAATAATTTTGTGCAGCATATCGATCTACGATGTCATTCGACAAAGTAATATCTCGTTACCTTAGTTTTTAATCCAACATGGATTGAAATAATATTGAAACAGAGTGCAAAATGTAAATCACGATTATGGACCTGTATCGTATGTTCCATTTAATTATTTGCAATAAATGCACTTAAATCGGCAATAATACAATGTATTTAAATAGTTATTGTTTTGGATGCAGCTCAAATGTTAGAACAAAGATTGCTTAGATTTGCTTAGTGCACGTAAGAGAATCATTTTATCTTCTTTTGTAAAAAGTCACAAGCATAATTTTAAAGATTTAAAGAAATCAAATCTTGTACATTATATTTGACTGCTATATACCGTGATGGTCGTGGCATACATACATTAGTCTGAAGTTTTTGATCAATGATAAAATTTAGCAGATAATGCACAAGTGGCACCATTTGTTCTGGCACGAATGTGCCTATGTGAATGTTAGGCGATACAAGCAGTAGTCCATGTATGTTCTTGCTGAAGGTAGCAACATGATTTTATTTTAGACATAAAAAAGCTTTTTTAAAAATTTGTTTTATTTTCTTATTTTGACATTTTATATTATTTTATACATTCACTGAGTTCAATGTGCTGGTTCAGCTTTAGTTTAGTGTGACGAAGTTGGAATCTTCAAATAGTATCGTGCATGGGAATAATTATATCTGCATGTGCGAATTACTTTTTATTGTCTAAATTAGTGACTTTAAGACATTTTTGTAAAATTAAAACACTTTTATTGGACAAGTGGTCTCTAAAGTGATAATATGAATGTTACATATAGGGTTACTGCAGTATTATGTTTATTTTATGTGAAATTAAGTGTACATTTATATAAAGTAATGCATTTTTTTAGGAAAGTACATATAAAATAACACAATCTCGATCAAAAATTAAAAAAAAAGATATCTCGCTACTGTTTAAAGTACTGCTGTTTTTGTCTTAGATGAAACTGGTGGAGATTGAAAATGATATAACGTCAAATGTATGTATCATATATGTTTATACCTTTAAATTACATTAGCTAATTGTGCAAGGTTATGATACTTACCAGAATTAGTGTGTTGAGATATTTGACGTTTTTAGTAGCTTTTTATGTATCAATCTTTCATGATTTTTGGGACGCAAAGGCATTCAAGCTTAAAGCAATCCATTATCTTGACTTAAAATCATGCACTTCTCATCACTATATATGTCATATTGTCTTTATTTATGTTTGTCTTTTCTTGTAGAGAGCCGCGGTGACTCATAAATTATCGTGCCGGACTCGTGACCGAACTGGTGCGGATTCGAATCCTATCATCGGATCATCCCAGGTCTCCTACCATAGTGTGTCCTTGGGCTGAATACTCTACTCCAGTTACCTGGTCACCTAATGACCTACTTGTGCTGCTGTGTCTTAAAACACCGAACCTTTTCTTGTAGAATAATGGTTTGATTCTTTTTTACTTCAGATAGAGGACCTCATCATTTAATTTTGAAATGTTTCGGAACAGTAGTATAGAGGTGCAGTATGGAAATTGTTTTGTAAGGGTAAAAAGGCAGTTGCAGAGATGTTGATAGCTAAGTTTTACTATTCGTAAATGATAATTCTGAGTGACCAAAATTTTAAACTGCTATCATTTATTTGTTAGGGATGGCGAGGGACATGGATTATGAAAAATGGTAGAATGTTTCTGATTTAATGATAGAATAAAAATCATATTTATTATCTGTAAGATGCCCAATTTACTGACAAGCAACTTGCATATATTTTAGAGCTATATGGGGATATGACTATATTATAAACTGTTACATTGCAAATGTAGGTGGTGACTGTATATTATTTACTAATAAGTTTGAATATAACAAGAAAGATGATTGGAATTTTGATTGCTCTGGACACACACACACACACACACACACACATACACACACATATATATATATATATATATATATATATATATATATATATATATATATATATATATATATATATATATAGAGTTCATGCCATTGTTTCACTCTTTCAAATATGTGCTTCAAATAACAATTCAACAAATGTTTACCATTGTGTTTCTAATATCACATATAAATCTGAAAATGAAAATGATATTGTGTGGGGTGACTTCAGTCTTGTACAGAACTCAGAACCAGATTTATATTCATATGTACATGTTAATAAGACAGTTAATATTGGAGACAAAGAAAACTTTCGTATTAATTGACCCCGTTATGAAAAAGTTAAATCCTATAATATGTAGGCATACATGTAAAGGGGAAATTCCACATAAACAAGCTGGGTTAGATTATTTTCTGGTATCTAAGTCTCTCTTGAGTAGCTATCAATGGTTTCTCAACATTTAAATTTAAAAAAAAAAATTGATGAGGGACGTTACTCATAGTCTGGTAATATATGTAGAACTTTTACGTGAGATTAAGCTTGTCCTTATTAGAGTAAAATATAATATTATTAAGGGGATCAGGTTTATTTGGAAGATTTATCAAATGCAGAAATATCTTTTAATATCAGTGACAGTGACAACCTTTTCTTTAGATATACTTTTGATGGAAATACGAGAAAACATTATTTTCTACGGCAGTTATAAAGAAGTCAAAATCAAGGCTCTTCTTGCAGCAATTTCTACTTTGGACAGTAACTGTGAGAATAACAGTTAATCACTTTGGACAGAGACTGTGAAAATAACACTTAATCTCTTTGGACAGAGACCGTGAGAATAACATTCAATCACTTGATAATTTCTTCTTTGGACAGAGACTGTGAGAATAACACTTAATCACTTGATAATTTCTACTTTGGACAGAGACTGTGAGAATAACACTTAATCATTTGATAAAAAAGCAGCAATTGCACAATTACGAAAAACAAATATTAACAAAAAAATTGCAAAGGTTAAGATACAGTGGGTTCAAGAAAGAGATAGCTCAACCAGGTACTTCTTTTTTCTTCTTTCTTTTCTTTTGTTTTGCTGTTTGCTTATTTGTTTTTTCAAACTTATGTAAGCAACACAATGCAAACAATAATAACACTGAAATGATACCATTATGATATATCGGGGCGACATATTAAAGATTACTGTGAAAATTTGCATTCAGGTATTGACGAGAGTAATAATTGCTGCAGAAATGAAATTCTGAAAGACATTAATGTACCAAAATTATATTATCTTCAGTCACAGTAATGTACCAAAATAATATAATCTTCAGTCACAGTAATGTACCTAGATGATATAATCTTCAGTCACAGTAATGTACCAAAATGATATAATCTTCTGTCACAGTAATGTACCAAAATGATATAATCTTCTGTCACAGTAATGTACCAAAATGACATAATCTTCAGTCAAATTAATGTACCAAAATGATATAATCTTCAGTCACAGTAATGTACCAAAATGATATAATCTTCAGTCACAGTAATGTACCACAATGATATAATCTTCAGTCACAGTAATGTACCAAAATCATATAATCTTCTGTCACAGTAATATACCAAAATAATATAATCTTCTGTCACAGTAATATACCAAAATAATATAATCTTCAGTCAAATTAATGTACCAAAATAATATAATCTTCAGTCACAGTAATGTACCAAAATGATATAATCTTCTGTCATAGTAATGTACCACAATAATATAATCTTCAGTCACAGTAATATACCAAAAAATATAATCTTCAGTCACATTAATGTACCAAAATCATATAATCTTCAGTCACAGTAATGTACCAAAATAATATAATCTTCAGTCACAGTAATGTACCAAAATAATATAATCTTCTGTCACAGTAATATACCAAAATAATATAATCTTCACTCACAGTAATATACCAAAAAATATAATCTTCAGTCACATTAATGTACCTACAAAATATAATCTTCAGTCACGGTAATATACCAAAATAATATAATCTTCTGTCACAGTAATGTACCAAAATCATATAATCTTCTGTCACAGTAATGTACCAAAATAATATAGTCTTCTGTCACAGTAATATACCAACATGATATAATCTTCTGTCACAGTAATGTACCAAAATCATATAATCTTCTGTCAAATTAATTAGATGGAAATATTACATATGAAGAAAATATTGCATATTTGACGAAGATGAAATAATAAAGCTGAGGGCGTGGTGTGTTTTTTAGTGAGTTGTTCCAATTGGTTTGGATATATCTTTGGATGTTTTAGTAAGGGCATTAACATGATGCATATCATAAAGAAACTTTTTCTACATAATGCTTATAATAATGAAACATTTTCTACATAATTCCTATAATAATGAAACATGTTCAACAGTATCAAGGTAAAGAGTAATTTCATGTATATCTAAAGAGGATAAACCAAGACATTTTTTTTAAAAAAATATTTGCGTCCAAATATTCCTCACAAAATGTAAGAGATAATATCTCTTCTGGTTAATGCAATAGCCTCAAAGGTATATTATATTTTTTTTACTTTAAAAGATCAAATACAATCTTTAAACGGAAGATATATTGGAGAAAACATACGATTAATATATGATATAATACATTATACTGAAAAAAATATATATATACAAGGAATTTACTACTTTTTGACTTTGAAAAACTTTTGCTTATATTTCTTATAACTTTTTGTGTAGAGTTGTTTCCTTTTTTAATTTTGGCCTGACATTACTAAATCAAAAGCAGTTCCCATTGGTAATAGAAAACATAGTACTTAAACATACTATCATATTTTAAAAGTACAGCGGGCAACTGATTTCACATTGCTGGGTATCAGATTTTCAGCTAACCGAGGAGATATGATCAAAAAAAATTATGAGAAATAAATTGCGGATAGGAAATAACATATTTGATGTATGAACTGAAGAATAACAGTATTGAAAACTTTAGTGATTCAGTTTTAAGTCAATTATTTGTGTCTACATCAAATCTATTAGGTCCCATTGTAGAACAATTCAGGAAACTATTATTGCCAATTAATTTTGAACTCAAAGAGATATAAAATTAAATGGGAAACATTAGCAAAAGACATTTCATTGAATGGACTACATATGCTTGACATTTTAAAATTTAGTGTAGCCTTGAGAATTACATTCGTCATTTCTTTTGGATAAATGAACAATGTGTCGTTTAGAAAGAATAATAAACTAATATTTTTCAGAGGATGGAAATATAGTAAATTGAACTATATATGTAATTTCAGTGATGAGGATGGCACATATATTGATTTGTAATACTTTAGAGAAATGTATATAACTCCAGATTCATTAATGGGAATTAATTATGTAATTATAACAAAATGCGGACTTTAAAAATGTTCAATCTATATGTATTAAAACCTAAAATTCCTTCCAAGTTACAAGTTATAATCAAAGCAGAGAAATAATGTATGGATCTTTATTGAAAATTACTAAAATCAAAACAAAAAACTTAAAAAAAAAAAATGGGAAAGTATACAGAGTTTACATATTCACGAAAATGAATGGCAAATAACTTAGTCAAAAATGACTAAGCTCATTTTGTTTCAGTTTAAAATTGCACATATAATTCTGATATCAAACTCATTCTGAAAAGTAACCGAGATAGCTGATAATGAATATAATGCTTTTCTTAATAAGGTTAAAGAAACAATACATAACCTTTTGTAGGAAGGTGACTGAGTAAAACAATTGTGAAAAGAAGCAATGACATGAATTTGCTCAACAGTTGAATTATTATGGTATGCGACTTAAATATGATTGTATTTGAAAAGAACTATTAGATAGGAGTAAGGATATTCCACTTAACCATATCATGTTTAAGGCATATTTGTGCTGTTTGCAGAAAAAAAAAATCTAAAGAAGAGTATAAGAGGATTTGAGGAATTTATTAGATGTTATCATTTTATTGAAAAATGTGCCGCTTGTGTCCTTGATAAGAAAGTTAATTTGGAGATTCAATGCAGAAAATGGAAGTCATTCATGCTAGATGAATCAAAGGTTAATTTTAGAGGTGTCAACATTCATCCAAATTATGAAATATTAATATCTTATATGTGAAATAGTGTCACGGTTATATTGCTGCTTTTGGCAATTGGCATTTCTAGGCCTTATTTGTCTAAGAATGGAATAAATATATGCTCTTTCTCTCTCTCACACCTTTTAAGTTATGTCTTTCTTTGTTTCTATATTTTTAGCTGCGCTCCAAAATACGTTGTTTCGAAGCTATTCAATGATGTGTTCTCTTTCTTTATTCAGAGAATTATTTAAGCATATGGTTGAATATTTATTTACACGGATATGTAGTTAATTGTAGTTAATTAAGAGTTATTGTAAAGTGATGAATCCTTGGCTCCCAACCTTGGTGTCACTATTTGTCTGGACGAATTAAATGCAGAAGATTCAACTGTCGGCTGTCACGAAGCCTTTTGCAGACACAAACTGCAAGCTTCGATGGATATACTAAGCAATATTTCAACCACAAAGTAAGTTTTGTAGTTGTTAATACAATACTGATGCTTTTTGTACTTGATATTCTATGTATTAATTCGTAATGTTATATCTTATAATTATTATACAAACACACTGCGAGCGTTTAAATGATTTTTCATCGAAACATAAAACATGGAACTGATACAGTTGATGGTTTTATAGATCAAAGTCAGGAAATATGCTAGATGAAAGTAAGCATAAATCAACATAATTGTAGGCAGCCTATCGATATTCGATGTCATTTAACAAGACAAACTCCCATTATTTTAATCCAGCTTGGACAGAAGTAGTATAGCAACAGAGTGCATAAAGCAAATCAAGTTAATAGGCTGGTATCGCATATTCCGTGTTGAATTATTTGCAAGGTAGCCGCATACAATGGCAATAATGACATGCATTAAAATATTTATGATTTCTTATTTATCAAAGAAAATTCATGCAGATAACTGTCAATTCAAATCAAAAGAAATGTTTAATTAAGTCAAAATTTGGAAATAATACGACCATATATAACATTTGGCGAGAAGGACCAATTCTTTATTTCGAAATTAATTTGAACAGATTGTAGGATTTGGGTTAATTTTCCACTGTAATTACTAGATCAACCTTAAATTTGTAAACACGTCCATCAAATATTTATCAATTTATTGCATCATTTTTCGTCCTTTCTATTTTTTCTCTTTTTCTTTTTCTTTGTTGCTTTTTGCTGTCTTTCTTCAGCGACCATGTTTTTAAACTACATTTTTATTTCGCTGATACACTCAAGACTAGATCAATCAATCAATCCATCTTTATTTCCTCCTTTAGGAGAGTATTAACAACATAGAGAAAATGTACAGTTGCGACAATGACGAGGACATAGCGTACCATTACATATATAAATCACAAACGTGTATGCATAAACAAAAATACTAATTTTCATATCTGATTGGTATTATCCCCCGCACAATGCCAACGGCATCAGATGATGAATCGTTCCGGCCATTCGGGGACCGCTGCAGTCTCCCCTCGTAGGTAAAAAGGTGATATGTTCATCCCCTACCTGCTAAGCGGTCTTACTGAGTACATTATGATGGCTCGAATAACGCAATCAACTTAGAAGGTATTATGCATTCATTTTATAATTCATAAGGTCTGAATTGTCCATTCTCTGTGAGAAACGCTGACATGTGTTATATCATCACAATCTTGATGGAGTTATTTACAGATAAATCAGTCATTCATGTATTCTCCATCTCAACATACATATGAGGTACAAAATAGCATTTTCAAGGTTGAGAAATAGGATAAATATTACATCAAAAGTATAAACAAGATAATCAATTCCGCAAAGTCATGTTATCTGTGATGTACCCCAGCGTGAAAATTTTGAGTTAATTCATTCATTTATCATCGCTCTTTAGCCTTTTCTGAAATTAAAAAAGAAAGAAATAGAAAGAAAAAAAAATACACAAGGAACACATTAAAAGCAAAGCAAAACAAAGAAACAAACAAAAAGATCCGATTAGTTGCAAATTTCATGTAAGTTTCCTGCAGAAAATATTGCAGTGTACATCATACAGTTTTTGTACACTTCGGGGTAATTTAGGACACCGCGATTAAGATATGAGCAATATCAACAGTGGAAGGAGTATTGTAATGTTTACAATTATGAAGTATCATACAGTATGGGGTGACAAGAAACATGGCTAAAATTGTAACCAGTTTAAACTCTTCGTTTGAAAATAGTATTTGGCGCAAACATGGCAGTTTTAATACAATGATGTATATTTTTGAATCTTTGAAAGGATGAGTCATTAAAGCATCTGTGCTTGAAGTGAGTAATGCGCTTTCATTCCTTCTTTGCCCTAAAAGTCTTATTTGGTACAGAAATATAAATGGAACAATCTTTCATCTTTCAAGTCATAATTGTGGAGAATTATATATATATATATATATATATATATATATATATATATATATATATATATATATATAGGGAATAAGTCCCTTTTGTTTCATACGATCATGTCTGCAAAGGAAGGTATACAAATCTCAATAAAAATATTTTTAGACAACGTATTCTCAGGCATATAACATAAATTCCTAGGGAAATTGAGCTTTCTTTTTATCAATGTCAGCGTCAGTTCTGTTCAGTCCAAGAATACTTTCACTCATTCTAGTCCTGCTCTTGCGTGAGAAGTCTTGAATGTACTTCACACATTGATGCTGAAATACATACATTTTTGAATGTATTTCTATCCAAATTTTGACCACACTTCGCAACCATAAAGCGGTGTTGGAATAGCAGTCTTTTTTATATAGACTTTCAGTGGTAAAGGGGTTTAATTTACATTCCGTTTTCTCAATCCATATAAGGGAATATAAGGATTTTCCTTCGTTTTGAATATGCCTTTTCTACTTTTGCTACGTAACTCATGTCAGAGCTCATAAGGATACCTACTTGTTCGTTAGTTCGCGAAATAAGAATAATGCTTGGACGAGTTTTCTACTTGAAATTGCAGGGTTTGTTTCGGTCTGTTCCGTCTAAAAACAATGATGCAACACGTATTCTCATTCATTTTAAAATTCCAGGTTACCGAATATAAATCAGCAATATCAAGCATTGCTTGAAAATTAGCAGGGATTATTACAATAAGAGTGATATCATCACCTAACACAGGGTTTCTAGAAGGAATTAATTCTACGGCTATTCCTAATTTGAAATCTTCTAGAAACTGTAACATGTCATTGATATGTATCAGGTAGAGAAGTGTAGAAAGTAACTCACCTTGGCGAACACCTTGCCTGACTGGTATAGGTTCAGATTTAGTGCCATTTATAGCAAACAATACTATAGATATTAGAGTATACTTATTAATTACAGTAAAGAGTTAGTCAGTAAGTCCCAATAGCGAAAGTTGTATGAAAAATCCCTCGTGCCATACGGTGTCAAACGCATTCTTTAAGACCATATATTCGGCATAGACTTTTTATTCTAAATGCAGGTTAGCGAAGATAACTTCATGTAAGTTAAAAGATGCCGTCATGCAACTCAATCCTTTTTGGGAAGCCCTGCTGTTGAGTATTCGGAATGTTTTGCATTTTCGTATTGTATCCATATATTTAATAATTTTTCAAATAGTTTGTACAAAACAGGTAGTAAAGATACAGCCCTGTAGCTGTCAGAATCATTTTTACACTTTCCTCCGACTTTGTAGATTGGTACAATTAGGTCGACTTAACTTCTTTCTTGGGATCCTTGTTTTATTTGTAGCAGTCATACATTAAGCCCCTGTGCCTTCTATGTTCAATCCTCATCCTTCAAACCGCCTAGCCCTTTCACCAGGTGACCGATAAGGCTTTGTATAAGGAGTATATGTCTTTATAGAGATAATATTTAATGCAGCCTCTTTAATAAGAACAACGAGTTTGTTATTTAACTCTTCAATTTGTTTCGGAACTAGACAAATGGGATCTAATAATTCACTTAATCTTTGTCAACCTCTAGTTGCTAAGATATAAGCCTTACTGTGTCCGCTGTATGCCATGAATGACAAGGGGAAGATATATAGAGAGGATCGGCACACCTTGCGACTGTGACAGAGAGGTTGCTGTACAATTCACGTTGATCTGACTTCAAACGTGTATCCTGATTTGCAAAGACCTAGCAGTCATTTGCGTATTGAAACAAACTTTTGCCATCAATATTAAAGGCAAGAGATATTCTTAGAGGTTCAAACGTGTAACTCAATCCCTTGTTCAGGTTTTTTTTTGTTTTGGACCACAAAATTGTTTTTGTTAATAAAGTTTGTCAGCAGTTGGCTTTTGTACCGTGAACACCAAAAATGGTACAATGCATCATATTTGGCATTAAAGTCTCTCATGAGTATTATTTCACCAATAATAATAGAATAATATTCAAGCATAAACTCTAGAATAACAATACATTATTGGTAGAAATAAAGATGACATCAGCAGAAAGATACGCACCATATACAAAATTCGGTCGTTACCGCAGTCTAGTTGTTTGACAGAATATGCAAGATGTTTCTTATATATTATTGCAACACCACTTTTTCGACTTTTGGCATTAATGTCATACTCAGCATTATCTACTTTAGTGTGGCTTGTTAGTGTAAAGTATTGAAGACTTTTTCTGAATGGCTTGTTAACGTGTGTTCACATATAACTGCAATATCAGTATCTAATAGAGCAAGTAAATTATATACACACAGTGTAGAGGACATTATACCCATTACGTTCTAAATATATATGTTAAGACCATTATCTGGCATTAGCATATAAAAAAGCAAAAATAGGCAAGATCACAACCTGGTGGAATATAAATGAGCAGCACATTAGCAACGTACTAAGAAAATACTACCACTCACCCCGCGCATTATAATATATTCTGGACTGGTGTGTCTCGTATTTAGAATAACAACGGTCATCATAATCATTGTCATGATCGTAGTCATCAATATCATATTCATCATAGTTATTTCTGTAGCTGTTTTCACCATACCAATTTGAGTTTGTGTCATGATAGTTATTGTAATCATCTGAACCATGTGATCCCTTCCTCTAAACACGTTGTCTCTGTCATATCTTGGACAAAGCTGGTTTCTTTTAATCCACTTCTCACAGGTTACACAGCGTAGCTAGATAAAATCACGATTTTCTACAATTCCTGACTCCTCATCAAGACTGTTTATCCTTACAGTGAGGATCATGAAATTCCTTGTACGAAACATTCGTATTTTTATGGGATGTAATCCTTTATTTTCCAGGTACGATATTATTTACGATCGTGAAGATTTGCTATCAATGTTTCCCAGAAAATATCTAACAGTTCTGCGCCGTGTTACACCAATACAAAGTTGATCATCTTCTTGATCACGATTAGTCTGATCCTCGTTTTTCCCATCTCTTTCAAACCTTGCACGCCTTTTGTTTATGTTCTCGTGGATTCGTGCGTGTAGTGTTCCTGTCTTTTGTTTGAGACGTTTATATATATATATGATTTTGTTTGTTTCGTTACCACTTTTATTTGGGTAAGACTGACTAATAATGTTCTTGCTGTTATTAGTTGTTCTAGCATGGAATGCATGTGTTTGGTCGAGTCTGTTCACAGACATGATGGTTACGGGAGTTCTGTCCATGTCTAGCGGAATCTTTGCCAGACTGTATTCAGTTGGCTTATGCAGTGATTCTATGCTACCATTAACAGCCTGTCCATACGTACGATCGGTATTTTAGACCTCACTGATGTGTACGCGTTAACAGTACTCAGCACCCAAGAGCCAGTGCCATCTCCTGTCACTTCGTCGGTTTTGTCCTTTTGTAGAGAATGTTTTGCCTTTGAGGATATCTGAGACACTTTTACCTGACAGTTTCGAGATATTTGTTTCTATCTTTTCTACACGTGAGTTGTTGCTGGGTTTATTTACTTCACCAAAATCATTAAGTCTGCGTGAACAAACTTCTTCAAAGCATTAAGCACTGTAAGTTTGTTGTTAATGTCAGCTTTGAAGTTTTCCAAGTTAGATTTGAGGTAGACGTTACCTTTTTCTAATTTAGAAATCGTTTCATCACGCACTTAGATAAGATGGACTGCGTGACAATGTCAGTTTCTAATTCATTCACTCTTGTAACAAAAAAGTGTTGTTCCGCTTTACACTCTGCTGTCACGAATTCTTTAGAAGCAGATTCGCTGTTACTAATGTAAAGTTTAGTTGGAGGTACTTTTGATAATGATGTGTTACGAAATATATCTTCTGTCTCTGAATTGTCACCGTTTAAAAGCCAATAAAAAATGTATCAATCTCTAGCATATGTTTCTGCGCCCGTGCCTTGCTTTGTTGTTTTCCTTGAAACTAACTTTTCATTAGGAAATTATTGGAGGTTTCCAGCTCTGCTAGCTAGCACTGATCTATACCACGAGACAATATCTTCGTTACCACTGTATAGTTTTAACTACTTGTTGATCTAGGATTGTTTAGCGAGTCGATTAAGTTCCTTGTCAAGTTGCGCAATTGTGCCCTGATCAGAGATTTTATAAGCATTCAGAATGACAATAATCGTCAGCAGTACTGCACTGGCTGTAATTATACTCGTCCAAGGTTTGGCTTGGATACAATTCGATCTGTTGCTATCGATGTATGAATTGACCCATTATGATTGCAAGCAAGGAAAGGAACCATAAAGTAGTGGCCTATGCTCGTGACATGTTTTAGTCTGAGGACTGCTCATGCTGCGATTCATGGATGAACACGTTCGAGTTGTTTATTTCTTGGCTAATTTATGCACTTATATAAACGTTATAGACATTTACATTTCATTTGCATATGAACAGAGAACAAGCTCAAAATACAGCTGGAGCCCTCCATTTTGTGTCAAAGAGAAGTCATTCCTAATCCATTTCACTTTTCACATATGATTAATCTACCAATATTAAAGTTGCAGTGTTCTAAAAATAGGGTAATAATTAGGCTGTATATATGCTAGAATTATACAAATGGGTAATAAGTAGGCTGTATACACTAAAATTATAAAAGATTGTAATAATGGGTAATAATTAGGCTGTATATACTAGAATGATAAAGGATTGTAATAATGGGTAATAATTAGGCTGTATATACAAGAATTATAAAGGATTGTAAAATAGGTAATAATTAGGCTGTATACACTAGAATTATAAAAATGGGTAATAATTAGGATGTATATGCTAGAAATTAAAAAATGGGTAATAATTAGGCTGTATATCCTAGAATTATAAGAATGAGGTTATAATTAGGCTGTATATACTAGAATTACAAAGGATTATAGTCAAATAAATGGAGTAGTATCGACATTTTGCTGGCAGTACTTTCCTGACCGCACTGCCAGACGTCCAAATCCTATCATATTGTCACAGAGACATTGCAAAGATTATGGGATTTGCGTCAATGGTCCAGTGTAATAACTAGATCAAGCTTTAATTTGTAAACACGTCCGTCAAATCTTTGTGAATCTATTGCATCATATTTCTTCCTTTTTAGTTTCTGATTTCTTTCTTTTTGTTTCTTCCACGAACATTTTAAAACTACATTTCCCTTTCAAGGCTTTGCGAACAATTCCTATTACGCTTATATTGTTGATATTATATATATATATATATATATATATATATATATATATATATATATATATATATATATATATATACAAACATATAGAAGCATATGAATCATGGGAATGAAAAATGAGTTAAACAAATGCCTTCACTTAAGATCATGGAGTTCTTTTTTATGTACACCTAGTATCTAACCTGTATTCGACTCCGCCACTTGATTCGATATAAAAAGAGTGGAAACTTTTTTTGAGGGGTCTGGTATAAGAATTCTCCAGTAAAACATATTTCACATCGTTTCGTATTATAACTCATATAACTGATATAATATACCGATACTTTTAATTTTGTTAATTGTTTTTATTTCCCCCGACATATTACGGTGCCAAGGTTGAAGCGCCTTGTATTCACCGTTTACAAAAACGAAGTGCGCAGCATCTATGAATAACAAAGACGTATGTAATTTACACAGTATAAAGTCTTAGAATTAGCAAGTAAGCCTGTATTTGCTATATCTGTTTCAACTCCATTGGTCTGAATATTTCAGGAGAGAGAGATAGAGAGAGATTATGAGGAGAAGGAGAATATAATCGTAATATAATCGTATGGTATTAACATTTCTATATTGTTAATCTCCTAAATTAATAGAAAATATAAAATAGAAACTTAGTTTCTGCTAACATGATCAAGTTACCAAATTTGTGAAAAGGTGTATGCATACGTCTGTGCATGCATCATCTAATCCTCAAACAATTGTTATATATCACCCTTTGCACACAAGTTGCAAAATATTATATTTCAAAACCTGTTTTAAGCATATTTGCATACACACACACACACATATATATATATATATATATATATAGATAGTCATACACACATATATGCATATATATACATATACATATACACTCAGATACACACACACATATACAAACACACATATATATATACATATATTCATACATGCAAATATATACGAATAATACGCACCTACATACACATTCGAGAAAGAGAGAGAGAAAGAATTATTTTCTCCAAGTCAGCACTTCATTCAGTGATCACATTAGCAAACAGTATATAACATTATTCACGGATATCAACTACTCCACTTTCAGAGTTACTGCTCTATTTCCCTATAAAATATGTTTTCACATAATTCCATTTATTAATATCTTTTGTACGTTTGGATCTCCCAACTTAAATTTATTAGCTTCAAATTTAAAATGAAATATCAAATCAAAGTAGAACTCATGCAAACTTGGTTTTTTGTTTCGAAACTTCGATCAAAACATAATATATTTTGTTAGTAATACTACTAGATTTACAAAACTTCACTGGCAAGATTCATTTCAATTAAATTAGATTTTCGGAAATCTACTCCAACCTAAACAATGTAAAGCCCGACACCAAAATTGTTCCACAAGCTATTAGTTGCAAAATAAAACTTGTCATTTTTTCTTCCTCATTATTAACAAAAAGAAATCCCTGTATTAGCTACAAAACCAATTATGAAAAAGAAACTATTTATCTTCAGTATCTTGTGATTAATTCTAAACTGGAGCCACTAATTTTGTATCCGAAGTAATTTTATACGGAATCGAATATAACTTATTCCACCAATCTCTATCTTTTGGAATGTTGAATTTAATAGATAAGGTTTCTTGAGCTTTGGGGCACTGAAAAATGACTTTACTAAACTATTATATATTTATGTGCATCCTTGTAGATTCCGGATTAAAACTTCGATATTCTTCGAGAAAAAAGGATGCAGTTTGTTTTTCTTCTAATGTTGCTAGTGTAATGTTTCTAAATATAGCCTGACTGTACTTATGATGCCATAAAAATGTGTAATCTGGAGTGAAAAATCACATAACTCACAGAACCTTTCATATGATAAATATAAACCTTGCTCATGAAAGAAATGGTGTATACATTTTACCCCCTTCGACAACCATGATTGATACAAAACTGGTCTGTTGTTTATCGTTATATTTTTATTTTTCCAGATACCCTCGTGTGAAATTTCAAAGAAGTCTGTATCTTTCTCGATTGTCGTAACTTCTGTCCATGCTAAAAGAACATCCTTCCAAAACGAATTTATTATATTGTTGGATAATTGCGATATTTGCAAATCATTCAGTTAAAAAAGTGTAATACGACAACTCATATTTATTGAGAACGTAATCAAGTATATTTTGCCATTCAGAATGATTAATCAGCAAACGCTTTACCGAAGATATTTTTTAAAGATTTTATAAAAGATGCTAGATGTTTCATGTGCAATCCACCTTCTTCTAATTTATTATTAAGTGTTGTTCTAATTGTTTGCTCAGGAATGTTATTCCACATAAGTTTATAAAACACTTGCTGTTGGATTTGGCAACATTAAGAATAAATGTCAGTTTAGATAAAGCCATTGATCTTAGAAAAATAATTTCCCATAGATTGTTAATTTTCTTCGATTCCTTTCCCATAACACTTTTTGCATATCTTGTGTTTTGTTTTCAAAATTAATTTCCACAATCGCTTCTATATTCACTGATAACTCAGCTCCTAATAAAGAGAAATTAGAACCCCAATCAGAATCTAAGTTTCTACACATATGTGTCTGGGAATTCTTTAATGCCTCTATTGTTATCTCTTTTGTTTTATTGATACTCACCTTTAGTCATAACATTGATGCAAATAAGTCTGATGTTTCTACCGAGGCATACAAATAGTTCTCTGATCTACCTAATAGAAACTATGTGTCATCTGCATACGGTGCTAGTTTATTTTCATATCAATTTATGCATATGCCTTAAATATCATTACTGTTCCGAACCATAATTTCTAAAATTTCTGCATGTCAAAAGCTTGTTCAAAATCAACTTGTAAAATAATACCATTCATACTATTTTCTTCTGTAAAGCACATACTATCATATATCAGTCTGACTACCTCCCCGATAAACCTACCTTTCATAAAGCCTTTTTGACTTTCATATATTAAGTTTAGTTAATATTTGCTTACACTGCTAGCTACAGCTGATGATGCTATTTTATAGGCAATATTTAACAAAGTAATAGGTCTCCATTTTTTGTCAACATTTCCCTTGATTTATTTTCCTTTGGCAATAATATAATAATTTCCTCCCTCTGTGTTACAGATAAAATCCCTTTTTTGAATCCTGGATTTTTTGAATTATTCAAAAACTGTCCTAAATCCTTCCAAAAGAATTTATAAAATTCAATAATGAATCAATCACTTCCTGGACTTTTACCATTACTCGTGTTTTTTTAGGCAATCTGAAACTTCCGCAAGAGTTATTTCACCCTGTAATTTTTTTTCTTCATCTTGTGTCAATTTAGGAACCTCAAATCTTCCAAGATATCGTTTAGTTGTATTTGACTTATATTATTATCTTTTCTACTAACTAATGTATTTTATAACTTTTTCACATCATTCAAAAGTTTGAACTGAACAATGATTATTTGCCCTAATTCGTCTTTGACTTTTGTTATTGCTTTGTTGATATAATGACTTTTTCCAAGTTACAAAATATTATGTCGTTTTTTTTCTCTTTCTTAGATCCATTTACTTTTGATCAGGTATTCATCCCATTTACTTTCTCTTTTCTTATTGCTTCGAGCCGAATTTTAAACTTGTCAAGTACATCCAAACTCAATATATAGAAACTTGTTTGTAATAAATTTTCCAAGTGTTCAATTGCCTTAACAATTCCTTTTCTTCTTTTTCCTTTTCTTTTTTTCTATAAGAAGAATGTTCTAATGAGAGGGCGCGGGTTTCTAATAAAAGGATTTCGAAGAATAAATGACCATGTATATTATTATTATTATTATTATTATTATAATTATTATTATTAGTAGTAGTAGTAGTAGTAGTAGTACACAGTAAATTTATTTCTTCTAATTTTTCCTTTACCTTTTCTACAAATACTTTGTATTTTAGCGACGAGTTATTGAATTTCCAGAAACCTGGTGCCTTTTTAAATTGTATAAATTGAAAGGTGAGTATCGTCAGGGAATGGTCAGACCTATAGCTGTGACATATATGTGTATTCTTACTATCAATAAAACTTATACTCTCTTCATTTATCAAGAAAAAATCTAAACGTGCCATTCTAAAATGATTTTTCTGAATCTAACTATACTCTTTAATCTCAGGATTACAATTCTCCACGGATCACAGAGCTGGAATTCTTTTTTTCAGATCCAGCTCTCTGTCCCTTGCTTTCGGGTTATTTATTGTTCTGTATTTATATGCAACCATATCACAATCTTGAACTAAGTTCCAGTCTGCACAGATGAAAGTGGTAGGACTTTCATAATCTTTGATAACTGACTCAGCTGCATCAAGTAATATTGGAGTATTTTCGTTTGTGCAATACGGTACATAAACGTTATTTGTTGATTCTCAACTTCCACATCAAGAGCAATTATATTTCCTTTGCTATCCTTAAAGAGTCTTGAAACTTTAAAATCTATATTATTTGCGAAGAGTATTGCCTAGTCACGAGATCTGCTTGTACCAGAAATAAAATAACATGTATATCCGCATTCTGTTTCAATATATGGTTCGATTGTTTATGTGAAGTAAGTATCTTGTAAACAATCCATGGAACATTTTTTTTCTAACAAATTCAAACACAACTTTTCGTTTTTGTCTATCTCCTAGTCCCCTTGTATTTAAACACGACATCCCTAACATTTTCAAATAAGATTAAAAAGAATAGTACAATTCTTAGAAATATACCCATACAACATAAAGTATAAATATAGAGATACAAAGTTACATACTGTGAATGATCCTCTGATTGACCAGGCAAGACAAAGATTTTAAAATGTTTAAACAGATGAAACGAGAGAGAATTACATTAGTAGGCATATAGATTAAAGAGAAAACAAACAATCCAAAAATCATAGTCAAGGTAAAAGTAGGTTTCATCTTGGGAAGTGAAGCACGGTGAAGTTTTATATCAAAATATATTGATTTGAGTGGTTCGAGTCATCTATCCCATGCATTTTAATATTTGTATTCTGGGTATACTGATCCAAGTTATCTAATCTCTGCTTCAGTGAAGCATTTGCAACACGTATTCCAGTATTTTCCTCCCTGATTATTTTTTTTTCTGTCTCGAGCTTATTGATTCTTTCTGTTGATGACTTATTCTACTGCCTAGCTTCAAAAAGTTATCCACGTAAATTTTGCAAATCATTTCGCAGATCCACAATCTCTTCTGAAATATTCAGCTTTAATTCATCTTTCATCTTTTCAAGAGAATCGTTCATTCCAGCTTGAGTGACAATTTCTTTTAGCTTTTGATCTATATTCTTTGCATGCCACTTTTTCTAGAGGCTTGGAGACAACGTCCAATTTTTGTATCTATTATCTATATTATTGCAGTGCCTTGCTAATTTATCAAGAATTGACTAATCTAAGTCTGGGTCGGTATAGGTGGGATAGGGGTTGGAGTAGACACTGATATTGCTTTGTCTGACGTTGATTTTTCTGCTATACAATACTTTCGGGACCTCTCGTATCTTTTTCTTTACTTCCATGTAAATTCTTTGATGAACCTTTCAGGTGTATTAATTTTCCACGAACAAAACAACTTTGCCTTTGGTAAACATTGACACAAGAGTATTCATTGTCATCGTATACATATATGCTGCACACTTCACTACAGTTAAAACTGCTATTTATTTATCCTGCGATATGGTCATGCTCAATAATTAGCAATTTATAAAATGCTAACAATGTATGTACATTTTGAATTGTTTCATAAAAGATGGAAGTTATATTATGACATGTTTATCAGTGACATTGACATTGGTACTCACGCCTGTGTCCGTGCTTCACGTCCTCGGATTGACTGACTGATTCACATTGATGACAAACACATGTTCCAAACACTCCTTAAATATGAAGGAAAAAATCAATAAAAAGTCCAGTCTGAAAAAGTAGCTTTTCTTACATTTTCCATTGGCAGAAAAAAAAACTATCGTATGATTCCAAAAATTCCTTTTACTTGAGGAGACCGGTCTTAATTCGGTCGTGGCGAGCTTGACCATCCAAAGAGTGAAAAACTGACGTCTCAGTCTAACGCCACGCCTGTTGATGAAATATTGCATAACAGACACAAAAATGGCCCGTTGACCTAGGCAAGTTTGAGGATTCACCCAATCACGTCCCAACTACACATGTGTTTGAGCAGCTCAGTATGTATGTTTGTCAGATTAAAAATATTCTTCTGACAGATTTTCAATTATTAAATATGTCCCTTCCATTTATGTTTGGTACAGGGAGCAAAATGAAATAGATTTACACGGAGATCATTGTCTCTAGAAATAAAAATTGCTTTCAACATAGCTGAATGACTCAGTGGTTAATGGGAAGAACTCACTTCAACACAGCTGGATGACTGAGTGGTTAATGGGCAGGACTCACTACCAGAAGAGTGCGAGTTCGAATCGTGCTCATAGAGACCGGTCGGATACCGTGGCTTATCTCTGATTAAGACATTTTACTCCAATTGTTTCGACACGATATAACCATTATAGTGTTAATGTGAGGTTAAACAACAATCAATCCTAGACAGCTGTGCGCTATTTTTTATTTAGCTCCTTCTTAACCAGTATGGCCAAGTAAGACATTTTACTTCCATTCCATCGACACGATGTAACCTTTTGAGCATTACTTTGCTGTTAGTGAATCAATTAATCTGATACAGCATTGTACTGTTTTTTATTTAGCTCCTGTCCTAAGTACTAGTCCACAAAGTTACCAAACATGCATATTTAAAGTTGAGTCTGCACACGGAATTATCAAGTCATTACATTATTATAAGTCTCTTTTACAGGTTGTTATATGATGTTTAAATGGAATTTTATCCGCTTTAATAAGAGTTCATCTTAGCAAAGCAAAATGTAAAGCCAAAACAGGAAGTTGTTTCTTGACATTATATTTAGATGGAAACTTTTCCAAGTTAGTCAAACTTGGTCTTTAATACAAGGCGATATGAAAGGCATGCCTTAATATTTGTAACTGAAATAGAAACTCGTACTTTTCATGTAAAATCTGCATAATGTTAGTATGTATAGGCCCCATCTTGACGCATTCCTTACAAACTAAACATATTTCATCAAATTACTCTAAAATCATAGTTATAATTACTGAAGTATTAAAATGATTATAAATATGACTTCGAATTTACACGAAAATTGCTCGTCATGTTTTGAAAAACTTAACTAATTTGAATTGTGGAGGCAAATGTTCAGGAATTAAAACAGTCTCAGCATTATTGAAATATAGCACTCCTATAATTATGAAAATGAACTCGTTAGCGTGCACTGGCAGAAAAACAGTATCTTCCACTGCGGAATGTAGTCAAATAAATGGAGTATTATCAACATTTTACCATCAATTATAGCCCAGCAGTCTTTCTTTTACAAGCAATTACAGCCCAGCGGTCTTTCTTTCATTACATCAGATTCGAACGTAATATAATTTAATTAGTCCCTATATGTTTGCTTAGAAACGGTCTGAGCATAGCAGCAATGCATTTGGCATTAAATTGGAGGCTTCTTTCGTCCGATCAATGCACAATGCAATAATTGAAGACTTCCTTCATTATTTGAAATAGACACACATTTATTGTTTCCAAATTTATTTAATACGCATCTCATCCCTCTTTTAAAGAATTTTGCCTCGAGCATTTTTGAGAAAAACGCATGAAATTATAACTACTGAAGGTTAAGTCATCCAGGATTTCCCGGTGCTTTCACTGGTTACCCATACACTCCCTGTTATCATATTATATGCAGCTCTCTCTAACTTCAGCCCAGGTGACGGATAAGAATTATTAATCACTTGCAAAAGACACGTGCTCTCAAAAACGAACGCACAATAGCCAGTGTACATACTACCAGCTTTTTCTGCATGTACACGAGTTATATTTGCAAGAAGAAACGTCTTGATAGCCGTGAACCTTACCGTCGATCGTTTGAAAAGAAATATACGTTCATCATCAGAATAATATGTGATATTTTTGAGATAAAAATGCTACTTGCAAGAATTAAATACTGTGTTTACATTTTAAAAAATTCTTCATTTTGCAGGTATTTAACTGATTAATGTTTGAACTTAGAAGAAGCTTTAACTGTTTAATTTTCAACGGTTTTAGCACGTGTTTAAACCACAACAGAACATTGAAAGGCACACTAACTTTCAGTGTCCTGTTATAGTTTAAACACAGTTAGTAGCCCATAAGGGAAACCTTATCAAACAAAATACAAAAACAGTAAAAACAAAAAAAAAAATAGCGTAAAGGAACGTTACATTTAGCATTCAGTTTATACGGGATGCAATGCACATATGGCCAGGGCAGAGGTACCCAATCCTAGTAATTAGCCCAGCATTTTGATATAATATCTGTCGTAAACTTTGCATATTTTCTGAATGTTTCATTTAAAATATTCTTGGGAAATGTTGACGTTGTGGCCATTTGAATTTGTACCTGATGTGCACTGACTGCCGACTTGATGTCGGAGGACCAAACCCGACTCTTGTGACAAGCCTTCAGGCTGACTGGTATTAGGCAATCACTGACTCCAAGCCAACGGTTTTTTGGTCAATGGTCCATCGGTATTTGCACATGTTAAACTGACATATGACAATAGTTATACTGCTGTAATCTAAGACACTGCAGTGAAGCAATACGTGTCATTATGATGACCAGTCATTATTTAACGTTGTAAGTCTCTGCATTTTATTTATGATAAACCAGAATATAGCATTTGTACTTGTACGAATTTAATCCATGAACACATACATTGTTGGCTTGACAGATATCACCATACTGAGTTTCTTAATAATTTCTTCATTTATCTAGCTTTTGATGGAGTCCAGTACATTAGTTATGAGTTCAGATGCGCCAAGATTATCTTTCTGATATTAGGCACAAACGTTTATAGAATATAAAAATAAGTCAGAATAGGGTATATGAACATTATATAAATAGTTGCATTTGAATCAAATGACTGGAAGTTTTAGTGCAAATGACCTTCACAAACCGGTCGAATAACACCTGTTTGCTCTGTTATGCTACGCAAAAGCCCAAATCCTGAACTCAATGAACATTTTTTTTTCTATTCAGGCTTTAGCGCTTTCAGTTGAACGCAACTAACATTCGTCACTGGTTATCAAATATCCAGGAGAAATCAGACACAAATATGAATTAATGTTAGTGACTACAATATGATGCAATAACACATCATTGACTCCATTAGTCGAGTGATACAAAAAAATTAACCTGCCCTGACAATATACAAAAAAAAAAAAAAAAAAAAAAAAACAACTTTTGCCTGGTATTTGCATTTGAGAGTTAAGTTTCAGATCATACATTTAACATGTATCGATTCTAGACAGTTGTTCAAATTACACTTTATTAAATTGTACACTTTGCTTGACCTTCAAACAAATGCATACCCGATTTTTAAACTTTTTATTACGAATTGAAACTATTTAATTATATATTGTACTTTTACATAGATTATAACAGGTAGAGTAGTTATAATTAGCTTCAAAAATGTCATCACATGACGTTTAATCGGATTTATGTGTTTGCGTGAAGTCATTAAATTTTTCAAATTTATAAACATTTCTTGGGCAAAACTTTGTCATTCAAGAACTAAAATAAGTTCCTTTGGAAACATGACAGGAAAAAGTAAAACACGCCCTTCATTCCAGTCCTGGTGAAGACGCCACTCCTAAGTAAATACAAACATTTGCGAATCCAGTTCTTTTCTTAACACAGCAAAAATATCTTTTTTTACTCGATTACCTCTATAACCATTTAGATCCACCCGGAGGTTGGCTTTCATTTGAATGTATCGCTGTCTTTTTAAATACTAAAATATTTGTAAAAATTTCATTTTTAACATTGCAATAGATATATAGATAGATAAATACGAAAGAAAGAAAATAAGACACTTAGTACACAGATTGCTACCTCTTCGTTTTCAGCACTGAAACCAATAAACTGGACAAATAAGAGATCCCATCTAAGCAGTAATATTTGCACATAACCATGCTTTTCTCAAAGCACACACATATGAAGTGTACATGAACAACCATTGAAATAATTGCAGTTTAAGACATGAATAACACGAAAGACACAAGACATTTTATACGTTTCATACACGTTTAACGTTTTAAAAAATAACAAAAAAACAACAACATATTTACAGGTCATGAAGTACAAAAGGGCATACAGCAAAAATGGTGAGGTACAACAATAAGGCAACCACTAAAGGACTCAATGTTATGTATAAACAAGTCAATGTACAACAACCATAGTCCCGATGGAGGTGTGTCCTAAGAAATGGGTGTACACGCACTGGTATTCTTGTCTCTGTTGTGGAAGAATGAAATGTCTCTGGCGAAAAGGTTGTTTGTTCCTCATGTGTTTCTATGGTTCCGACCGTGTGGTCTTCTGCTTCTTCTTGAGGCTCGAGTGTGATGGCTAACTTGGGTTCCAAGTTCACTTTTTGTCTTGGAAAATTAGTGACCCGCCAGGTTCTTGGCATACTGTGCCACTTCTTGTAGCCAAGCATCGAAACCAACACTTTTTCCAGTCACGTAGATCTTTCCAATCGTAAAGTTGTTGGTGTAACCAGCTAGCAATGCACACTTCTTGGAACGTGTGAAGTGTAGATAAAGTTTGACAAATGTCTTCTTCACACGGAGGTACACAACTAGTGTTCATCACGATTCTCAACACTGTAAACACAATTTGTCTTTCGTGCGCCGATAAAGCGTGAATGATCATGATTTGTTTTGTATGTGCCGTTCATCAAAATAGTCCAAAACAAACACGGGTCCTCTAAAATAATCCACAACAAACACGGTTCCTCCAAAATAGTCCACAACGAATGCATTGGAAAACGAAATCCAAGAAAAGTAGTCACTAACACACACACCGCATAGCGTCCAAAATTCAATGGAAACAGTTATCAGGTGCCTATAATCCTCTAAGGTCTGAACACTATCGTTGACTTCCTTCCACGGAATACGTTTCAGACGGGAAGACAACGGTCCTGTTATTGTTCGCTTTTATATCCAGGTTCCCAAGGTTGGTATCTTTTGTGATAGTCTACCCCAAGGCTCCTGTGATAGTCTCTCCCAAGAATCAGTCTTCTTATACTGTGGAAGTAGCAATAGTTTAAAAATCGAGAAATTACTTTGAGTTTGCGTTTCACTTGTATTTTGACAAACTCTCTGTAAATGAGTTCTCGAAGCTCCAAAGGCAAATTCTGAGTGAGTTTTTTTTTACGACTAGGGGTTATGTAACAAAAGAAAAGACTCGAACAAGCTTTCAAGATTTAAAATACAAATCTTTAATTTCCTAAAATATTAAAATATTTCAACAAACAATTAAAGTGAAAGAATTAAAAATAACTTAAGTTATTAATATCCTTAAAAGTCCTGAATTCTTTTAAACTTCACTGTTCCTGAAGTTAATCCAAATATTCCGAATGTATGTTCCGAATGAAGTAGCAGCCTTTACTGTGCTAATATGTTGATAACAATAAAATATCCAAATAATCTTTGCTAAAGTTCTAGAAATGTTTCCGATAATTTCACGGAGCTGTATAATAATTCAGATTGAAGACACAGTACTGAATCATAAATGTACCGTATTAATTTAATAAATATCCAAAGAATAGTATCCCACACTCAAACAGAATCAAATGCGTTATGACCTCTCTATTCTATGCAACTATGAAGAATGTGGAATACCTGCTATAATTCCTATATATATAGCCTTAATGCGCATTATCGAAATAAAAATCCATTCTACGTCTTCGATAAACAAACTGGGTATTTGGAAATAATTTCCTTCTAATAAACACGATTCATTCTTTGGTAATGACCTTAAACACTAATTCCTGGTCAATATAATGTTTACTCCTAAAAGTACGAGACCTAGGTCAAAAGTTCAACCTCGCGCTCTAACACGTGATGTACTAAAAACTTCAGCGAAATATCGATCGAGCCTACCGTATGTATACTCATAAGAAGACAGCTGTTTAGACTAAGAACAGAGAGCACAAAATAATAAACTATATAATTATTAAAAGGAAAAATATATATAATTCCGTAACATTTTCTAAACTAGTCATTCACAGGCACGTCTCTCTTTGTGACGAAATAGTCACACAATTGCCAAATGGAATCGGTTGATAAAGGATATCCAAGATGTTCACTGGTGACCTTACTACACCTCAGACGGCGCAAAGGCGTTTCGTCTTGAGGTGACACTTCTTGTAAACGTTTTTGTATTCCTATAAGTTTGTCACTTTTTCATGAACTTCGTTCCATCGAATTCTGTGTAACACTGTCACATTGTAGGTGTTACCATCCAAACTCTTAACGGAAACAGGAAGTTCATCAATGTCTGACCATTTGAATATCTGGACACTAATCAGTATTGTTATAGCATTCAGATACCAATGGTTAAAACGTTTATGTCATAAATGATGCAATTGTTCTTTGCGTTTCACTTGTATCTGAAACAAATCTCTGTAAATACGTTCTCGCAGCTCCGGATGCAAACAACAAATGTGCTCTTCTAAAGTATCCGACATGTGTTACTTCTTGGGACCGACCAAAGCCAGGTACTGACAGCGCGGAGACCATCTGGCATGTTCCAAGTATGCGGAGTCTTTATACTCCCATTCGTGAAGCGTCACACCGCAACTGAAACACTTGACTTTATCACCTTCTCCCAAGTAGACAAATCCAGATCTGGCTAAAGCTTTGGGAGCAGAGCCTTCCAGATATTTAGGCCACTTATCTTGTAACGTCTGGGATTGACTTTCAAAGTCGCAATAGTCAAGCAAAGCCACCGGCAACGTGTATTTTTTGTCAAAGTAGGGATGACATCCACAGGTAGGTACACGTTTAGCATCCCCAATAAAGAATAAAGGGTGTTGTGCATCGCTAGTGGGGCGGTAAGGCCGTGCTGCATCACTGATGTCAAAGCGTACGGCTTCCGTCTCGTCGCAAGGCACCGCATCGCACTCCAGGTCGTGATCGCACTTGAAGTTCACAGTAGGTTCCTCGCTCGGTGGCTGTGTTATTCAGCATCGGTGTCTGTGTACTGGTGTCTGCATTGAAGTTCACAGTGAGTTCCTTACTCGGTGGCTGTGTGGTATTAGTATTCATCTTCTTCTTCTTTTTGCTCGGTCAACGTTTGGAGTCATAATGAATGGTTGGGCCTGGAAGTTGTCCCTTTTTTATACTGAAGATCGGCGTGTCAGCACGGCAAGGTGGTGTGGTCTGTAAGTCGCACTCGTTTCTGGTACACAATTTGGTAAACGTTTTCTAAAGGGCGAAAGGGATTTGGTGATTTGGTAACCGTTCGATCTTGTGAGGTTCTAACGTTTTCACTCGAAAGTCTTGGGCTTGTCCAGACTGCAAAGCATTTTTTAAGACATCAAGTTCACCTCTTGGCTGGTTCGATAGTTCAGGGTCAATCCTTTGACTTTACACTTGGTGTGAAGTTGACCTTGTCGGTCTCGGTATCGCTAGCCGTAATTTTTAGGGCCGCCGCTGGCAAAACTGAGGATCGTCTCTTGAGGGTGCTAGTCCGTCCAGGCTCCTAACCAATCTCCTTCGATAGTGGGGTGTGGGCAACCTGGACGATGGATGTACATACAACTGTCGGTGTCAAAGTAAAGGACACGATCTCCCAAAACTTCCAAACCCTCGTCGTACAATTTCAAGCGAGCATGGGCTGTCACGTTGGCTGCAATGACCACATTGCTAAACTCGTCTTGGTGTACAAACTTGGATTCTTCTTCGTAATTGATCAAATCTTCACGAATGATTTCTACGTGTTTGACTAGTTTTCCTTTGTCGTCCACCAGTTGAAAGTAGCGACTGGGATCTGCCAAGTATTCCGTCTTGGGCAAGATCGTACGTTGTGCCATTTTCCCCCACAAACAATTCAATTTGACTTTGGCAAACGATCTTCTTCCTTCGTTCTTTTCTACGTCTTCCAAAGTGATACCTTCTACGGCACGGTACCGTTCTTTGAATTGGACTTGATCTTTTGGCGTCCGACACCAAGAGGGATAGCTGCTGGCTTCTTGTTTCAGTTTGAGAAATTCGTTGACGTAGCCTGAGAAAATGCCTTTTGGTATTGTGCTGTGGTATGAAAATGCAAAATTTCGTACACTTTCAACAAACGGTATCCCCGATCCAAAGCCCGAAAGAATTCGGCGCTGACCCACGTTCCTGTCAAAGCGCGTTCTTCCTCCGTATGGTGACATGGGTGATCTTGATTGCATGTTTTGGCACACGTACGGCATAAAGGAAACATCAGTTTTCCTTGGCAATGATTGGGTAAGACAGGATGGTACAAGTTCGTCGGGGGTAAGACTTTGCATTTGATCAATCCTTCGTATTGACGAATGTGTTCCACGTCGATGTGTTCTGTCAGAATTTCAGGGTGTCCGGTAGGAAATCTCTTGTATTTGCACACCCAAGGATACAACGAGCACACGTCGATGTATTTGATTTCTTCTCCTCGAGTTTCGGCTACGTCGTACAGCAAGCGTGTAGCATTGGTTCGTCCT
Organism: Margaritifera margaritifera; assembly: GCA_029931535.1. NCBI lineage: Eukaryota > Metazoa > Mollusca > Bivalvia > Unionida > Margaritiferidae > Margaritifera > Margaritifera margaritifera. The sequence goes on along the minus strand of JAQPZY010001340.1, from coordinate 112,219 downwards.
CCAAACAAACTGTGGCGTAGGTCCAAAGGTTTGATGTCGAAAACGTCGTAACTTTCGGTAAGGCGTCTAAATTCTGGATCGGTTTCGAAACGTCGATCGTAATCGTGCTCCCACAATTATACCACTTGGTATCCTTGACTTTCTAACTTCAGGCGTCGTTGGTAGGTATGTTCGTACAACTCTTCCATGGTGCAGTCTGAAAAAGGACTCTTCAGGTGTCGTTGAGGAAAACAGGTAGGGCATCCGTGAAACAAGCATCCCTGAAATTCGTACACCGTCTGAGGGTTTTCTAAATCCCGACCATCCACAGAAAGACTGCCTATTTTTTTTTCTCCCACTTCGTTTCTGGTATGTTGTATCCATTTGTCTTTCTTTTGGCACAAGTAATGCAACCAACGCAATGCTTTGGCAGATTATTGACGACTGGCCGAAAGAGAAGTGTTAGGGTCTATGATGGCTAGTTCTTTCTCGGGCATGAACCTTTTCGTGTAAATTAATGTACAGGCTTTGGGTAGGGTGCACGCTTCTTTCAAAGGATCGACTTCTGCGTGATCTAAAAATAATTGTTTAAACTTTCCACAGCAACGGCGCAAAATTTCCACATCGGATCGGCAATACTTTAACATTTATTCTTGAAAGTCAAACGGTTCTGAAGAGTGAGCGTGGTACCAAGCTTGAAAGGCTTCTCGGTGTTCGGTGTGCATTCCGTCGGGGTCGTAATAGTGAACGTCAGGCAAATGCGGCAGCACGACGTGTTGATTGTCTTCCGTATTGAAGAAGTGGTGAAAATACCCTTTGGCCATTTCTGTCATTCCAAATGTTTTAGGCATTCTACTCAAAGGCATAGCCAAATAACTCATGGAATCTTTGAATTGTACTTGTCCCGCTTTCATGTAGATGAGTTTGGCTCCGTTCATGGTGACCGTGGGGCATTCGGTACCCTGTTCTGAATAATATTTTAACATAAATTGTCCATCGTATCCCGAGAAATTGTGAGCCATGACGGTAGCATAGCGATGACAGTCTCCGTAACGTTGAATGTCCTCTTCGCTCTAAGTGTCGTCGGAAGGGTCTAAAATCCATTGAGCAAATTCGGGCAGAGTGTTGGGGGCACGAAAGATTTTTTCACCTCCTTTTGGAATCCTACTACAATGAGGACAGTGAAAATGAATAGGTTCTTGTATGCACTTCTCACAAGCTCGATGAGCGAAGCAGAAATTAGGGATGTGAATGCCCGTTTTTTGCATGCATTCAAAATCAAAAAAGATAAAATCCACTTTGTTCTTGTTCTTGTTGGGATCACCTTTTAATTCTTTCTCCAGTGTATTGTCGTATTTTTGAATGAAACATTGATGATCAAAGTCCACGATTTGGTTGCAAATGCGACATCTTTTCGTTCCAGCACAAACGTGTCTCTTGGGGATGTTGGTACGAATCAGTTGTCCACACGTGAAGCACAATGTCAATAAGTCACAAGCACTTTTCTGCTGGTGAGCTTGTGTCCTGCGATGTTGTTCGTAACAAGAGGAACTGACAAAGGTTCATCGACGCGTCGAGCAATGCACGTGTTTTTTCAGCAAGGCATGATATTGAAGCTAAACAGCCCCGACAGCTCTCTCCGCAATGAATGTATTTCTCCCGACTGTTAAATCCATGGTCACATTTCTCGCAGTAGTAAGAGTATCCAAGAAATTCTGTGATACTCGTGATGACATCGAAATGTTTGGGACGGAAAGTCTCCGTCGTGGCCTCTTCGTTTCTTTTTTCTGTTTTCTCATTGAAAGTGCGTGATCTTATCATCGTGATGTCTCACTTGAATCTGATTGAGTTTTACACAGGCTCTCTCCCTATATATAGAGAGACCTTCCTACCCTCAGAGTCACTATTCGTTATACAACTTTCAAACAGTGAAGATGGAAGAGAAGTCAAGACAGATTATCTTTCTGGTCAGAGATTTACAGAGAGTCCTTCGAAAGTATACCACTTTCAGTAAGACTAAGGACTATTCCCCCTCCTCCTCCTCTCGAGATAAAAGTCAAGATACTTGCTATATCTGCCAAGAGAAAGGACATTGGGCTCCAGAATGTCTACAACGTCAAAACCAAGGAAAATAAAAGAGAGACAAATTGAAAGATACCTGTTATCATTGTCAAGAAAAAGGACATTGGTCTTCAGAGTGTCCTAAGAAACAAGGGAACCAGCAAGAAAGGGAGTAAGCAGTGGGAACTTCAGCACCAGAAGAAGAAGAAGAAGAAGAACTCATCCCAGTCGTCAAGAAAGGCAAGAAGGCCAGACGACTAGAAGATAGTGAAGAAGAAAAAAAAAAGAACCCTTGATGCCTGTGAAGAAATTCAAGAAAAAGAGAGACAGACAGTGAACAATGAACTTGAGTGTTGTGATATGAAATGTTCATTGTGATTTTTAAGAGAATATACCAAAATGGAAAAAAGTAAGTGTCTTTTGGTTTTGATTTTTTAGAGTATGGACGCACGCACGCACACACTCATACACAAACCAAGGATGGGATTTAAAGTTTTACTTGATTTTTGGCAATGAGATTATTTTGTTTTCTTGGCAAGTGGGTCGCCCTGAAAAGGACCGTTGGGTGTTTGTTTTTAACAAACTCATGGACTGGACATGATGAGTTTTAACTGTCTCAATCCCTTTCCACGGCCAAGTCCTACTCCTCCTCCTGCTGCTGCGTTGGTAGTGGTGATAGTAGTAGTAGTATTCAATGGTGGTGGTGGTGGTGGTTGTAGCATCTCAGTAATAGTAGTGATGGGCTTAGAATGTTTTGCCCGTGAGGGTCTCTTTCTCTTGGGTTGTGTTAAAGAAATCTGATACATGTTTCTCAGATTATTTAACTCGGTTAAAATGTCTTGTAACAAACTCACCGTTTTGTTTTCATCACTCCCTTCCTTCTGTTCTTCAAACTTCTCCTCTTCTAGCTTTCTTATTTCTTCTTCTTGCTTTCTTCTTTCCTCTTCTTGCTGAAGAAAGGCTTCTTCTGCTTCTCTCTGACGATGTAAAAAAAATCAAATTCTTCCTTCTGTCTCTTTTTAAAATCATCGATCACAGCTAAAGATGGTTGTGGTACAACAGCGGTGGCTGTTTCAGGCAAAATTTCTCGCAATGACAGAAAATCCACAAAATCTAAATTAAAATCTTCTGGTTGAAAGTTCACTACTGCATTCTCCGTCTTCGTACTCTCACTCCGAACATAACTTTTCGTCGCAGGCTCACCCCAATAAATGGTCTTCGTGGTATCAGCCATACTCAAACTATGCCGCCAAAGATTAAACCATACGAACGCTGTGACGCCTATATACTCAAGATAACATCACACCACTCTCTTCTGATTTGAATTGGTAGTTCATTTCGATCCGTTTCTATCCGCTCTTAGGCTATATATACCACCGCTTTTGTCACAGAGCTTCACCGGTTCTCAAGACTAGGAGATTTGGGCTAGTGTTGCATCATTAAGCATCGTATCGGGGATGCTGTTTAATCCAGAGTTCCCTATGTATGTCAAATTATCGTGGGCAATCACGAAAATCACAACAACAGCGGTGTGGAAAAGACGCATCTATATCGAGAGACAAGGCTGCCTGAAGCGATTATGGATGTACGGACCTGAAGTCCGTAGAAGCTTAAGGAGAAGAAGACCCTCCATGAGGTGCCATCTGTGTAAACTTGGTTCACCAAAATCCCCAACGGCCCTTTTCAGGGCCACCCACCTCTCTGGAAAAGATTACTCCATTATTGCCTTAAAAAAATGGGGTTTCTATGTTTTGTGTTTGTTTGTTGTTCTTAGGTGTATGTGTCACTTCTGTCCATCTAAAATACTTCTGATGTCCAAATGCCCTCTCCATGTTCATTTCTCGTTTGAGGCCATACTGCCCTCTCCATGTTCATTTCCCGTTTGAGGCCATAAATGCACTTTTGAGGCCCAGGTGCCCCCTCCATGTTATTTTCCAGTTTGCGGCCAAAAACACTTTTGACGTCCAAGTGTCCCCTCCATGTTTATTTCCCGTTTGAGGCTATATAGGCCCCCTTGCGGCTCAGTACCCCCCTCCCTTTACTACTAGTGTTAATTCATTCCCTTTATTCATTGGCATTTCGCCAGCTTTCGGAACTTTCACGATTTTGAATCAGAGTCAATAGTATAACAATCAAACAATTGTATATGGGCATGCACGTATGCTATTTTTCCTACCTGACCTGCTTTACCTTAACTGCATGACTTTCAGACAAAGGGATACAAACATTATCACAGAACACGGAAGAATCTGCAAAAGATGCGTATGTAAAAAGGACCCTCTCTGCCGACCTCTAATATTTCACCCACACACACAGAGGAACTTCATGGTATGACGTCTTGTATTGGATTCAAAAGATAGGCCTTTATTACCATACATACAGAGTATTAGGTAGTATATAATGAAAAGCTCTCTCCTTCTTTCTTTCTTTCTCTCTCTCGCTCTCACTCTCTCTCTCTCTCTCTCTCTCTCTCTCTCTCTCTCTCTCTCTCTCTCTCTCTCTCTCGTTTGCCTCTGACCTGAAAATATTTCCGACATATTGGTCTTTGACCTATGACAAGCTGCAGTTACCCTTTGATCTATAAAGGGTTGTGGATTGGTATGCCTTGTAAAACAATTTATTTCTACTTGACTCAGTCTAAGTCATGTTATATTTCTGAGTATATTTAAACACCAAAAATGCAATAACAAACTAACCTTTTAGTGCAGCATTTTAAAAATTAAATATGGATAATAAACAAAACTAAACCAAATATGATTAGAAAGCAAAGTCGTGGGAGCTACGATAGTTTTGATATTTGCTGTACCGGTCTAGGTATATGAGGCCACTTACTAACAAACCTAGCTGGTCCGGATCTGTTAGTCTAGTGGTATGCGCGCTAGACTGTGAGGCATACGAACCAGGTTCGATTCCCGACCGTGACAGTTAGAATTTGACTTCCCTCCTTACGAAAAGTTTTACTTACGCTGCAGTCAAATTATTGTCATGAAAAATATTCTTGGTTTTGTTTATTAGTTATTCCATTGATTTATTTTACAATGCATGCTACTTAAACATGCAAAGTATATTTTGTCATCTATTTGAAGTAATCTCTTAGTAAAGTCGGAGTTGTGAAGGAGACTTGATTCCATTAATCCCATAAAAGTTTGGAATTTTAATGGCCTTATATTTGTTATACAATCCCCTTGCAATAGCTTCATTGTTTTAGCTGTAGTTTAAGCTTACATTCTAACATTTTCTGTATAGGTATGGAAGCAAACCTAACAAATTTAAAGTTTATATATTTTAAATTAGATTGTTTCATAAAGATCTAAAGAAGTGAAGAAACTCAATATCCCTTGTCAGTACATCAAGTGTGACTATTTACTACTCAACTGAAGAATTATATATTTTCATTAATGAATAAAGAAACAAAGAAAATAAGAACTAATTGTTTCCCTCCTCTTAAAGTTTAACTAAAACAAATGATTGTTTAGGATGTGAAGTATTGCGAGTTAAGATACCTATTACATCTACCACATATATGTAAATGGTTCCGGTCCTATACAATATGTTGTGAATAGATGATAGGAAGCAGACTAAAAGATTTTAAATTAAACGATAACATGTACCGCCACTATAGTTACAACACAATAGAACAAAAAAAATACTGCTAATACATTTCGTGTTACTTAACGTACATGACATATATTTGTCCCCGTAGGCGTAATATCTTGGGACATACAGAGTAATGAAAGAAAATTGAATGCTTTTATTCCGTAAAAATTAAAGCATTGATGCTCTTATCTAGCAAGAAAGCCCATTTAAATGGCCTCCGGATTCTAATTTTACTCTAAGATCAATTATACACTTCTTTCTTGCATATTAGACAAATAATTATGGATAAAACTATATATAATATTGATTATTCCCTGTTAAAATAGACAAGTGTGATAACATACCTTTATTGAATTTCAGATTAGGGTTTTCTAAAAATGCAACAATAAACCGGTTCTCAAAGAAGAACTTAGTTTTTTTATCCCTTAACGAGGCTTACAAAGATATTATTTTGTAAGACGGAAACGTCATATGAGTCAAGATAAATGTTATATATATATATAACATCTTTGTAAAAAAACAATATGCGCAAATGACTGATAGCTATAGCGTACAATGATTATCGAACAGCTTTAGAAAAGAACTTGTGTAATCTTGTTTCAATACTATAAAGAATCTTGTGTATGGAGGATGGAAACCAGACAAAAGAATTGTATTACTTCTAAACCAAGGGCGCTAAACTTACCTGAAGTTTAAACGCTTCTTAATATATTAAGTTTTCTTACTTGCTTAATGTTCCCACCGAATTATTTTCCAACACATGTTATTTAAAATATAAAAAGAATAATTTTGACCTTTTGTGCATGGTTTACAATGCATGTTACTAAACATATAAATGTGGTGTTGTCATTTTATTGTAATATCCTATCGAATACAGATAAGGAAAAAAATTATATTGCAATAATCCATACAACTTAGAAAATCGGAGGTCTATTCTTATAAATATCATCTTCTCAACGGTTTCGGCATTTTTGCTGTATCTATGTTTAATCTAAGCTCATTGGAAAACAAAGCCAACAAACCTTATAGAGGTTTCACGCTTTTTATTATACCGTTTAATAACGGTATAAGACAGTATACAAATTCAATATGGCTGGTTTAAGAAGAGTGTGAAAACTTCATCGACATAAAAATATCAATTTGAAAAGAAAAATACAATCACATCGGTGACTCAGATATCAATAGCTCAAACTCATCATTTCATTTGTGTAGCTTGTTTAGTCCCGTTGTAAAGCCTTCTCTAACAAGCGTGCTGAAAATTCATGGAGCAACCAAAAACAAAATCAAATGTTGTATATATATACAATTCCTAACCCTCAAAAAAACCCAACACAAAGCGTGTGCCACTAACATCAAACACTGTTTAAATTAATTGTTTAAATTCAAACTGTTTTAAATCTCAGTAAAACATGTGCTTTTTACTTCTGACCCCTTTAAATTAAGGGGCTTACTGGTGGGATCATTAGCAGAATCTAAGTATTGTTTGTGGTGAACACGTATATGTAATAAGGTAACGGGTTTGAAATAAATATATTGGACACTTAATGTCCCACACCATAATATTGAATTTATAAATAAGGTTAACCAACGTTACAATTACCATTTGTTTCTTATGTGTGCATCCTTGCTCCAGGATGACTCTAAAATGCAGTGTTTAGCTGACTTGCAGATAGGATCTACAGTTTTAGACTGATTAAATTAGAGGTAATGCAATGAAGTATGAATAACACTAAAAACTGAAAAGTTATGGAGAAAGAGATTTATGTTAAAGCTGTAACAGCTTAATTATCATGCTTTTGCATATCACGAATAAACTATTACTTTTAAGTCGTACTTATTGATTAAACTAAGATATTTGCCTCAACTGAAATAATAAAAATACTTTTATGCTTGATGTTCTCTCTTCTATTGTTTCCTATTAGTTATAGCGCGTTGGTTTGTAATTCATTCTTCCTGAACTATAAAACATACTTCTTTAAATTGTTGAGTTGTATCTTACAAAAAAGAAAGAACAAAGAAGTGATGTAAACTAAAACCTGTTTAATTCGAACATTTACCGTCCATCTGTTAGCGTGATCACAGTGTCAAATATATGAACTAGTGCGTCACATAATGAAATATATTTGCCTCTTAATGAGATATTCCAAGCATGAACGGACTCCTTGAGGGAGGTAAGTAAATATAAGCATATAAAGAACTATTCAAACAAAATCTTATAAAATTTTTGACTAAGAGTTCGTGGCCTACTTTGTCGCCGCTGGAAACATGCCTGCTCTATCTCATTTTCCACTAATGTAGACTGAAAATTATCCATGGCTCTGAAGATGAGATGCCTGTTTAAATATTAGAAACCTCAGAAAGAAAACGATCAAATCTTGTAAAATGCGGCTTCTAAATAACTGAAAGTTTCTAATTTTCTTCTGAGTTTGACTTAATAATTGGTTCAGTATAAGTACAGGAAACTATATAACAAAATTCGAAGTACATTTACTTTACTAATCAGATGTTTTATGAAGAACATAGAGATATTTTTACCATTGACGTTATCTGTCGTATATTATCCTTTTCTTGCAATTTATTAATCAAGCTCCTTTAAATTAAATGATAAAGTCTTTGAACAGTAGTACCTTTTATTTACGAACACCCCGACACTCCCCCAATATATATATATTACATTTATTCTGCCCTTTTTCTAATTTTTGTTTTTGAGATGCCTCGGTAACTCTTTAGTTAACAGAATAAAGAGGGTTTGAATCCTGGTAAAACCGGGCTAGACAGGCCACCGTGGCGTGTCTCTGAATAAGGCACTTTGCTCATATTGCCTAGGTAACATATACTCCCTTATGTATCGATATGATTTTATTAATCATGCAATCAATCAATCATTCAATATATCCTTTACTTTTTAACTTTATGCAAAAAGTTGAAAAGGTCCAAGAGAATACACATACCCGAAACAGGTATCTATCCCGAATTTTGAATACCGAATACCGAAACAGGGATCTATCCCGAATGTTGAAGGTATTGTTAGTAATGCAAGAATCACAGTAAAAAGCACTTGTGACTATTTACTCCGTCAACACATATTATTCCGGTAAGATAAGGCCATACGATGACATCAGATAGAAAACTAGGAATATATCTGGACAACACATTAAACCTTGGAGCTAGATTCCATGATACACTTCACCGTCAAACAGTTGCTATAACTCCGTCAATTTAACAGGAAAAAGTGAAAATCGAGCATAACTTCGTTCTTTTTTATATTAGATCCATAAAATTAATTTGGCCTAATTCCCAACAACCATTCGGAAGTTAGCGACCAAAAAAAAAGGCATGATGCACAATGACAAACGCTTAAGGCAAACAAGGCCTTTATTCAGATTTTGAGGGTCAAAGGTAAAGATTCAACAAGTTCTTCAAAGGTTATAGAGCGGAAATGAAACTTATGATGCAAGGGCAAACCGCTAAGTCAAAGAAGGGACATAACTCAGCTAGTTTCGACCAAATATGTGACAATTAATTTGTAATATTAAGATGTGTATCAAATTTGATTTCCATACAATTTGTACTTCATAAGTTTTTGGCACAGAACAAAACAGAGAAACATAATTCTTATCTCAGTGGTAAAACCCCATGAACATTACTTTACGTATAGATCAAAAGACATGTCAAGGACGTCTGTACCAGTTACAACAGCACTTGCGAAAGATATATTAAAAGAAAATATAAAGCCACTTGGTTTTCCAAGAATTAAATGGAATTTGGCGAAACCATTAGAAGTGAGCATGTATAAAACTGACGTTGACGCATTTTTGAATTTCACATTTGAGTGTAAATCAGTAGAAGATATAGAGAAGTATAATGAACTGATAACTAAAAGTGTAATAACTGCTTCGGAAAGATATATTCCAAGGTCTGAATTCAGATCATATTTGAAACCATATTGAAAGAAAAATGGCCTTGATAAGCTACATACAAAAATGAGAAAAGAGCGCAGAGAATGGATCAAAGAAGGAAAAAATAGAGGACCAGACAGTAACAGCAATAGAAAATACAAGGACGCAAAAAGAGAATTCAGAAAAAAACATAGGCTAGAGAAAAAAGTATATAAATAGTGCTTATTTGAAGAAATAGGAAAGAGTGCAGAACTGGGAACAGACGAATTCTACAAAGTCATACGGGAAAGTAGGAAATATAAATCATATTGTAATATTGTATTTCGTGGAACAGAATCAAATGATCCTAACGAATGTGTCAATTTATGGAAACTGTATTTTTCTGAATTAAGTGACACAACAGATGAGGAATATAATGACTGTAAGATGTCAAGAAAATGTACGAACAAAGCAAATTAGAGACTGATAACATAAAATGTGATACTATCCAAGAAGAGGAGGTACTGCATCATATCAAGTCTCTAGAAATTAAAAAGTCACCAGGCATTGACTCTGTGTCCAATGAGCATTTAAAGCATGGCGGAAAGTATCTAATCAGACATCTGACTGCCCTTTTTAATTATATAATCCAGTTTGAATATTTACCTAATGTATATTGATATGGGATGATTCTACCGATATACAAACAAAATGGCAAAGATAAAAAGGATCCGGTGAATTATAGTGGTATAACATTGACATCTTGTCTGGGAAAATTGTTTGAAAAAATATTGATGACCAGAATTCAAAAGTACTTAGACAAAATAAACTTTCCACATCCATATCAGTTTGGATTTCGTAAGGAGGCTGGAGCTATCTCTGCTGCATTTACCCTTCAAGAATGTCTAATGTACTATATAAATAATAACTCTAATGTGTATGCTGTTTTTCTGGATAACGAAAAGGCTTTCAATAGACTGTGGCATTGCGGTCTATTAAAAAAATTAAAGTATTTGGGAATTAATGCAAAAATTTGGAGAATAATTGCCCATTCCTAAACACAGTCAAGTGCTTGTGTATCGTGTACAGGACGTATATCGAACACATTTCAGCTACAAAGGGCAGTTAGTCAAAAGCGTGTAATGTCCGCTTTTCTTTTTCTCGTGTACATAAATGATCTATTGAATGAATTAATAATGACTAATTGCGGTTTAACAACGGGTCAGATGAACATACCTGGCGTACTTTTAGCAGACGATAGTACTCTTCTAAGTTCTACTTTGAATGGGTTACAGATACTCGTGAATACAGCTTACCAGTATGCACAGAAGTGGAAATTGAAATACAATCCAAGCAAGAGTAATTGGATGATAGTTAGTGGAAACAAGGAAGTGTATTCGTCAAATGGAATTATTTTGGAATTACAGGATATTCCTAGAACAAAAAAAGTGAAATATGCGGGAGTTACTTTTTCCCAGTCAATGAAAATTAATGATCGTGTAGACTATTTTTGTGATAAAGCTAAACGTGTAATAAACTCACTATACTCAATTGGATTAAATGCAAATGGAATAAACCCTGTACTTTCTGTGAAAGTCTGGGAAAGAGTTATATTGCCGTCTGCTTTATATGGCTCAGAACTCTGGTTCAAAATGACATATCAGGGCATTGAAACATTGGAGAAAATACAGCGATATTTCGCCCGAAGTGTACAAGGTTTCCCTCAACGATCGCCGATATGATCCACTACAGCATGCATGGGAATGATTTCAATGGAAGATCGCATATATAAGCAAAACTTATATTTTTAGGTCGTATTTGTAGAACATCGGCAAATTTAACTGCCAAAAAGATTTTCCTCTGGACTGTTGGCAATTTGATTTTTGAACCCAAACATAGTTATAATTCTTTTATATAAGATATTTATTCTCTCCTCAAAAAGTATGATTTAGAAGATTATCTCAACGACTTTATTTTCACTGGAAGGTTTCTAGACAAATAAACATGGAAAAACTTAATTGGGACAAGAATTCAGGAATTCGAGGAGAGAAAACATGAAACGAGTAACAGAAATCCAAGTGAGGGATTTGATCGATTTTTAAAAATTCATCCAGGATTAAAAATGCACCATTTATAGAAATTTACCTATATTGACTCAAGCAGAAAAATGGAATATGCGACATTAATTCGTATTGGAGGAATGAAAGCAAGAGCTGGAATGTGTCCCCTATGTGGGAAAACAAGTGATGACCGTATTTTACACATTTCAATGAATTGTCCCTTAACCTTGGACGACAGAAACAATTTGATGGAGAATCTATTTACATATATGCCTCCAGAGATTTACCGTGATTTATGTGATCAATTAGATGTTAGTATACTGATTATGCTACTAGGTGGTTTATCTAATATTTCAGAACAATTGGAACTCGAGTCATGGATAAATGTAATAAGACTATCTACCAGGTATTTTATTAAGATAAAGGATATTATATGTTCGATTGAATAGAGAGCTTACACAGAATATAATGCAAGAAATAATTGTATTGAACTGCAAAGCGAGTAGTATATTAATTCTTTTTGATGTGTAGTATTGTAAAAGTATAATACAAATATATCTGTAAGAATCTAGTTCACGTCAGAAAATGTAACGCTGTGTGCGTGCACGAAGCGCGCACGACAAGAATAAGATAGGGTGCCTGAACTGGCACGCATGCTCTATTCAATGCAATAACCACCCGTGTCCTATTTATGTTACTCATTTCAACACTGCGATTTTATAGTGCAGACAAACTGGAAGAATCTCCCTGATGTCCATCATCACTTGGTCAGTGTTTTCACAATACTCAAAGTAAATATTAATTACAACACATTTACATCCTAAAATATTTGGCAATTGAAGATAGTGCCCCACAAACAGGATGCTTTTCACTGATGATCCTGGCTTCAGGATTAGATTTCGCGGTTCGATTTTGAGTAGAAAAAGCCGTTGATGAATTGCTTTTTTAATATTTATTTTCTCATAATCAGTTATAAAAAAGGAAATATGAATCGAAGACTATATCATTATTTGTGTATATCTCCTTTAATCATATGGATAAGAGTATATAATTATTTGACTTGTTCACATTTGTATCATTACATTATTTTCTGTACACAATTCAGACACTGTGCATTCGCCTTTAACTCCATGGTCTCAACGAATGTTATTTGAATGCTGATAAGCGTTTAACGTCATTTAAAGTTTTTTTCTGAATATTTCAATGCAAATATAACCTTTTACACTCGATCATACGGGGAAGAAATTTTCAATGTTCTTTTTAATTTTTGCTGTTGTCAAATTGTGTCAGTTTTGACAACACTCAAGTTTGTCTTCGACCTTTAATATTGCTTTTAGAATATGAGAAAAATTAGTCCGTCACTGTGCATCGTGTGTTGGAGAAGAAAATGCATCTCCGGGATAATATTTCCGCATCAACACTCGGAAAGGACTCGTGGTAGACTAAAATTATAACCATTTCCTATCCTACACCAATGCATATAAAGGATTATATTAATCATTTTATTAAGTACCAAACATCTGCACATTTTTATTTATAACAGTTTTGTGTACCAGATATTAGAGGACAAAAACTAATTGACATTTTTAATGGACTGATGGTGTATGAAAACATACTGTGAATGAAAACTTACAGTCAACACAGTATCATAACTTAAGGATTTTCTTTTTTCTTTTTCCAGTGCCTTGCTTAGCCAATTTACACACACTAAAATCAGCACAGTAATGTGGAACTACTGGGGGAGGGGAGAATAAAAAATATTTTCAATAAAGCATTATTTCATAATTTACTGTAGAATAGTGTTGCATTGCGACACGTTTTATTGTAAAGAATTGTATTACACTTAGTTTTATCAACGTGCAATATATGTTGTAATTAGGACATTACATTACTCAATTTGGTGCAAAAATAACACCGTAACATTTATGCCACTTATTCAAAACAAATGACCAAGAAACGGATTAAGTTTTGCCTTTAGTAGCCATAATTACCGACATGGGTTGAGAATTTTGATCAAACATTCCAGAAATATCAATACAGAAATGAAAAACACTAAAATTGCACGAGGATTTGAAGAGACACGTGCCATCTCTAATACTTATAACATCTTGTAATAACTGAATAAATGTCATATCTAGTATACATCAAAATATATAAATTCCTCAAATGTATTAGAATTATTGAGTTACATATGAATTATTGTGCAAAATAATTTGTGGTAGATATTACTAATAGTCAGCTTGATTCCTGAGAGATATGACCTATATTGGATGAGGTTGTGTAATTTGGTCTAAAAGCACAAGGGAGAAATGACTGAGACACTATGTAATGTTCCGTAAATATCTCACTCCAAAATATACTAGAGTTGATATTCTGTCCCGTTGTAGAATATTCCTGTATAATGTCGTATATTGTGTTATAAATGTCATATACCACGGCAACAGTGATGTACTAAGGGTACATGGCGCCCGGGGTCACGATGATGGCCCAAAGGGCCAGAATACGAGGTTCGAATTTTTATCAGTTGTTTTGGCGCCCCAAGACCTCTGGCGCCCGGGGCAACCGCCCCGTCCGCCCCCCTCCCCCGTTATTACGCTACAGCATGGCAAACACAAAGTACAAGACAATCAGGTACTGTAGAGAACACGCATAGTGACAGTAGATTTGTCAAGTTTCTTAAATGAGAAAAAAATAGTATACAAATTTCATAAAGCTTTGGGAAAATGAAAATCACTATTTATTGTTGCTGCTGTTTTTGTTATTGTCGGTAAAATATATTACGGAGCTAATGTATATAGTTTCTTTTCCAAATGATGTCTTAAAATAAAACGTGATAACTTCGGCTTTAGACATTGCTGTAGTAACTTTGTATTCTATTTTTTAAAGACCAAGCCAAATATATAATATACAACTTGCAATTTGTCATACTTTTCGATCCTAAGTAAAAATATCTTCAAAATCTAGAATAAAACTACAAAGTTATTTGTGTACACATTTCTTGGATAAAATATAGTTATGAGTTTCAAGAATGTTGGTGTAAGAATTCGAAATATTACAAACATCATGGTATGTGCTATAAACCTTATTTCCTTTTTTATTTAATATTAACTCTTTTAGTATCATATAGGTAGCTTCCATTCCTATCAAGGAATTACCTCCCCATAGTAGGTATTTTCTTGAACAATACACATTGAAAATATGTGAAATTTATATTTATTCTTAGTTCATATAAGTTATGATTTACACGAACTCCGTAGTTCTGCTTGTTTTACATAAATTCACTATTTTGACAGATTTACAAATATTTCTTAAGATCATTTAAACTTGAAAAAGTTTAGGAACATTATATAGCACAGAGACTGGAAACTCCAGGCAGCTGTTAGTTATCAACTGTTCCAGTTTGATAGGCAAATGAGGTTCACGATTAACATTGTTCAGTTTAGCACTAAGTTTAAAGGTACAGAAGGGTGAATTTACCTCAGGCATAAAATGTGGTTGCGCTTACCTTGGTCACAGTTTGAAGTTAGCGGTAACAGGTTCTATTGGAATGCAATTTATTGTTTCTTCCGTTCCTATTGTAATTTGAGGATTAATGTTTTGCTAATATCAGGAACAAAAGAAACATAAACATTACCTCTCCATTCTGATAAATTTATTTTTGTAATTACATGATCGATCGTGACAAAGATAATGTCAGTGACATACTATATTTTTGATATACTTATGTTGGCCTAGATTGTCAGTTTTAATTTACAAAATGAGTAAATAGAATATTATTATCTAGATAACGGGTAAATCCACGCTAATATATAATATGTACTCAATTGATATAAAACATGTTATTTATAACATCTGTAAAATTTGGACACAATTGACACATTAGATTAGGAGAAATCAGCTTTTAATGTTTCAATCTGTCTGTAAAAGGAGGTTCACCAGTTTCTCATAGAGAGCGCTGCGTTTGTGTCGTGCAAAAAGCACCTTAGGTTAATTTTTGCGATCACTAAAATAATTTGATGTCATGTGCTATAAAGGATGTGTAACGAGTCAAGTTAATCAGGTCAAATGGTACGTGCAATCCCAGGTCAATATGTTGACCTGGCTTCTGAAATGGGATGTAGCATCTTAGGTTGTGAGCCTATCGCATTAACTTATACAACAAATAAAAGAAACATCGCATTAATAGTATTTGTGCTTTTCATGTGTAAATGAACTAATCTATTTAGAACTTTGTAATCAGTTGCCGACATTTACAAGATTTTGGTCGACAACAGTGGATATGGTATCGATTTCAGCTAATACAATGTACATTTCTCAGAGATGCATATTTGTTTATTTACTATTCATCGTAATAAAAATAGAGTGCATAAATTTGGGGAATATCAACTAGAAGCAACCTCTGGAATATAGACTTATATTAAAACAGGTAAATCCCAACTATTAGCACCAGCGGTATGTACCAGAGCAAAGTAATTAATTTCATCTCAGAGTACCGACATAGAGCCAACATGGCGCGGCCCTGTGATAATTAAATTTCGGTTTATATCTTGATTATCAGATTAGCCACAACTTTAAAGATTGGTATATTAGCTTAGAGTTTAACGAAGATTAATACAGGGGTAACAAGTCTGAAGGTCTGATTTCTCAATGTAAAATTAGCAGGAATTCATTTTGCGATGTACTGAGAGTATATAAATATAAAGTGTTGTTCATGCATTCTGCACACAAATTGTGTTAAGTGGTTTACAAACAAAAACAAAACAAGTATGATGCAAATTTGTTTGATATGTAGATTCCAAATTCATCTCCTACCTCTCATGTTTGAAAATATTTGTTTAATTGTTCAAATAAATTATAGTAATGCAAGGAAAAGATACCAATAATTATTATGTTAATGATGAAATATTGTTATGTATATTGAATTTATAATATGTGTCCATGAGGTAAGTTGTACTTTAGTGGTCATTTCATAAACAGCATGTATACTGCATTTGAGTTTAAGGTTAGTCTTGTTTACATAGCATTTCGTACTTAGATTGGAATTTTCCATATCTTGACATGAAAAAAAGTAAGGTACACCAGTAAAATTCCATTAGAGTTACCCATATTCTAGAATATTCTGTCAGGTGATTTATCCTTATATTTATACAGGTTTGATAAACAATAGTCCATTCCTATGCTAAAATTCATGGAATTAAGATCAGTCTATTAAGGAAATTATTTTAGTAATCAGATCGTACAGTTGTGAAAATCAGAGCAAATTCAGAGATGAGTTTTTTATTTGAAATATTCATTGAAATTACCAAACGTGTTAATTCTCATATTAGATTAATAATTGACTTAAGATTTATGTGAATTCATTGAAAGATATTCTAGATTATATCATTCAGGCATATCAGGACATTCAAGACTACTGACACATCAGAACATACAAGACTACTAGCACAATAGGACATTCAAGGCCACTGGAATTCATTCGGAACATTCTATATTTAGGACTTGTGATTAGGATAATTAGGATTATTGGATTATTTGGATTTTAATTCACGTTACTGTAAGTGTTTTTTTAATTTTCACTTGAATTGTCTGGAAATAACTTGCTTGTTGATTTTATTTACACTGTTCATTTCACTTTCTTTATGTTACACTATTTTAAGACCTAGGGTCGTAACAATATATAAATTGTTTAGTTTACATAACGCGTACCATGATAAGCATCTCTGGCCCCTTCAACAAATAAACTTATTGATTGTCCAAAGCAATAGGAACCTCATATGCATGGCAATAGGGAACGGGTGACACTTGGAAGGCTGGGTTGGGTGTTTCCAATTCCGCTGTATGTTGCTCTCAGGGATAATACTCCTACAGATAAATACTATATAGTAAAATAATTACTATTTGGAAGCAATAATCCTTGCTCGAAAGGAAACAAGTTGCATAATACGCAAATAAATAATTATAAGTTCCGAAAATCATACAATTGTGCTGGCAACGGTTTTGAAATTAAAGTCAGGGCAGACATGTAAGCATTAATTAGAACTGAAAGCTATCTTTACTGTTTATTGTAAAATGTTTCTGAAGCTGACTTTCTAAAGGTTTATAATAACTGTAGTTTTCTATTAGTTCAGGAAATATTTAAACCGCATTGGAGTTGATGGCTTAAGAGTAGCTTTGTGTATGTAAGTGAGTTATAATAATGTAAAGTCGCAACAGAAAATAATAATACTATCTATGCTGAATAAATTACTATCACCATCATCATAATCATCATTTATAATAATAATAATAATGACAATAATGTAATTAAGTCCAAACAACAAACAAAAAATCTTGCACAGGCATATTGTTGTGCAACGTCTCCTTACCGCCCACCTACAGCAAATAATGTATGGCTGTTACTGGGAGGTGGCTTCTGAAGGGAATAAAATACAAGTGGAAAATAAAACGTGAGAAAATATGAAACTGGCCAGTGATGAATTCATGACAGGTAACCATTATATGAGGCTGGAATGCAGCATTACACAAATTGCATTTAAGTAATAACTTTATTCAATATTTGAGAATTTTGGCGATCACGGTAACATGTAGAACACAACATACTTATTTTACAGCTATGGTCTTTACCTTGTATGTAAAATGTATATTTACAATGTCAATTATGTCATTGGTAGCAGGGATAATGAATATGTGTCATACTTTCTGGCAAGACAGTAAAAGCTTTAGATCCGTATCACACAGCCAGACGAGTAGTTGAGAGCTACTTAGCTGAGACATGTACAGTTCATACAATGAAACATTGCAATCTTGCTATTATAAGTCACAAGAATATTGACAATTAGCACAAACTAAAAGCATAATAATTGAATAAAAGTATTCACATAATTATAAAATGCTGTTGTAAAGAAACTGACATATTATCAAAATAACAGCACAGCAAAAGTACACCCCCGCAAAAAAAACACCAAAAAAAAAACAGAACAATTTTTACATGATTATACAAATATAACGCTTTCTGTACAATAGTTAGGTCCAGAAATTGCAACATAAATGTTGATCGTGGAAACAAAAAAAAAAACACTCTAGGTAGCTTAGCTACAACTTTTAATTTGTATCCACCATTTACCCTGGTACGATCAATGCACAGTTTTGATATTGGATCAGAGGATGGATGGAATATATTTGCAAGCAAGAAATGGAGGAAATTATTTTAGTGCAAATCCCCTGATAGTAAAAGAGACTATTTTATAAAAGCAATGCAAAAATTTATTAAATATTGTAAACCTGGTATGATATATAATCCAAAGTCTAGACTTATTTTGCCCACTTAAATGTCAAGCAATCCCTCAAGACTGGCTCTAGATGATATTATCACATGACTAATGTGATATGTAAGGTAATATGCCCATCTCAAAATTTGCATATTACACAATTCTCATTAAACCTGGAGCAATTTCGATTGGTTAGCAGTATTTCACTAACTTGTTATTAATGTGAATGTAAACAGAACTACTTTAATTGACTACAAAGTTGTAAAATGGTGCGAAACTCCCACTTTCCTGATAGGTACAAATATTAAAATTAATGGGGAATGTAACGGAAGAATAGTGAAGAAGAAGGAAAATGCCAACAGTACTATTTATACAGTGTTGGTAGATGAAATTGACTTTCACGCTGATATTATCTAGGAGTAACTTATGAACTAAGAGTAGA
This sequence comes from Margaritifera margaritifera, assembly GCA_029931535.1. NCBI lineage: Eukaryota > Metazoa > Mollusca > Bivalvia > Unionida > Margaritiferidae > Margaritifera > Margaritifera margaritifera. Next base: position 92,934 of record JAQPZY010001340.1, on the reverse strand, counting down.
CGACTGCGTAGGAGTCCAAACACTAAACAAAACATGGACAAACGGTTTGTGCCTCCTAGCGAATATGAGATTCGCACTTTGTGTTAAACCAATCAAACACAAATACTCTATGTAAGGCACACAAAGACTTGAAACTGCTAATGAAAAACGACAAATAATCAAGTAAAATACATACCCCAACCCACCCTCCATAAGCTATGTCCAATACTTTGAAATATATTTGTTGCAGTGATAAATTATGATGGATCAAACTACGAGCCTGGCTCACTGAGAGGACACATGAAAAGTTCTGAAAGATAATTACGTCGCTGTTGATACGGTTATTCTTTATCTTACAGTGTTGAATTTGCCCAATTGATGGATTTTCTCAAGGCCAAACAAAGGAAACTGAAAAAAGATGGAAAGGGAAATCAACCCAATGGATAACAACCAATCACTGGTGATGCAATTTAAATTTTGTGGAAGAGCGATTAGATATGTCTTCCTACACGCGAAACCATTATGAATATATTTTAGTTTAATGACGCGGTTCGTGGTTTGCAGAACATTGGGGTATGTGTTTGTGGGATTTAAGTCTGTGTATTGATTCCAAACGACAGCTATATCTAGAGTTCCAAGAGAGACGGACCAAAACTTGGCAGGGAGAGAACCCTCACGATGTGAAAGTAGTAAAACTTAAGAAATGGTCAAATTTGGAAAGGCCCAGACGTTTACCTGTCAACCTCTACGAACAGTATGCTCAATTATGCCCCGCTGATTAAAAAAAAAAACAATGGATTCCTTTTATATCGCCATATATACATCTCCTGAAACAAAAAATAACTGATCAACGTCAACCGATAGGTGTAAACAACTTTCATATATCATGAAAATAATGGCCAGAGCAGCTGGACCCCGTGAAGACTAGAAGCTATCCTATCACAATATACGTAAACACCTTTTCCAAAAACCCAGTGAGCAAAATATTCCTACTAATCAGATAATGCAGACAACAGATCAAACCAGCATTCAGTATGTAAACAATTATAGCCAAATCAGTGGTGATCAGCATGTTATCAGCGATATCCAATGAATTCTCCAATCCATCATCGACATCGTGTTAACCTAGCTTCCCCAAATAAATCGCAAATCGTGTCGCATTCAATATGAACACGTGCTCCAGTACAAGCTGTGGAAAGTACGTCGACAGCCATCGATGATGAAGTTTCAAGGAGACTTGCACATAATATTTGGTGGTAATATCTACGGTGTCAACTTTGAGATCGACATTCACATACACTGACAAAGTCCAAGAAGAAAAGATAGCAAAAAGGCGCAGAATTCTTGAATCTTTGAGATCTCTTATTTATTAAACCAGTCTGCTGAAAATACATTGTGCTTGATTTTACTATATATATTATTATATTATAGTTTCTTTGTCGAAAATAGTTCAATCATGCTATTATTAATTTACTATTCGTGAATTTGATAAATTGAAATAATTGTATTTTTTATTTCCAAATTCTCCAATAAAGCATTACGCAAAACTCTTTTGTTGAGTAAACAAAACTGTTATAAATTGGCTCTAGTTCTGTTTCTTTGTTTCTTTCCAAACACAGTATCAACTAGTCTTTACAGACAAAGCAGCAGCTGTGAGACATGCATAAAATGGCATACAAGATATTCTTTTTAATTGTAGTATTATGAGAGTAAATACAATAAATGAATATTGATGTCGGGACGGTTTCTAAAATGGCTTAATGGTTAAGAATCTTGATAAGATATACCCTAAACAACAATGAATTTATTACTTGTTTTTACCAAAGCTAAGATGATGCTATCAGACATTTGAGCGAGTCTGTGTGCAGTCTTGTGGTAAATTCCCAAAGATGCTAAATGTTTGTTTTGGCAAAGATCACGTGACAAAAAATAGAAAATTAACTAGACTGCTTACAGAGCAGAAATGCCCCAAAATCGGTCTAGACTAACTAAAGGGTATACTATTATTGAATCAGTCCGCTAGGTTAGCCGCTCTTGAGACTGAAGTATTAAGCTTGCTAATACTCAATTTTATTGTCAGATAAACAGACATTCAGGGGAATTCGAGTGCCGGCTAATCACAGATTACTTCTATGTGTAAACGGAAAATTTATAAAGGCAAGTCCGACCATTAATTTTTGTCAATAGATGTAAGAAAAATAGCATAAGCAAACAACCCAAAGCCAATATAGTCTTTTTTATTCAACATTCCTTTACAAGACCAGTACGTTAATATCTCTAATAAATGTGAACAATTTCTTGAACGCATTAATAGTCGTGTGAAGACTAGTTTAAATCATCGAAGATTGGTAAGTAAATTTAAATGATCAAAAAATCGATTTTGACATTGAATAACCGATTATAAACGATTAAAGTTTTCTTCCTCGGAAGATTGTGTTTATACACTAAACTAAATCTTTATTTGTTTACATGTTCGATACACGTCATGTTTTTTAGACCAATGATATATCTTATTGGACACGTACTCTTATCGTCCGTCGATCATCAGTATCAGCGGATCACAATAATCGAAGATTGGATAGAAAACCAACTGGCCAAGTATTCGTTTGTTACTTTAAATAACCGATTATAAATGATTAAAAATTTTCTCATTTGAAAATGTTGTTTCTGCACTTTAAATATTACTTTCTTTCAGTGCAAAGCAACACGTGATATCTCTTAGATCAATAATATACCATTTTGGGCACATACTTTTGTTGGTCAACCATCACCAGTATCAGTCCGGTCAAAATAATAGAGATTTGTCGTAAAAAGCAAATGACCAATCATTCATTTGTCAATTGTCATTGTGAATAACCGATTATAAACAGTTCAGCTATTCTTCTTTGAAAAGTTTTGCACATTAGGAGGCGGTATGGCTTCATACGGGAAATCCTATGTTAAAATTATCCATAGGTTTAACATGGGGATGGCATTATTGGGTCAAAAGTGTTTATAGGGTCAAAATGTTTATAGGGTCAAATTGTTTATAGGGTCAAAAGTGTTTACAGGTCAAAATGTTTCAGGGTCAAAAGTGTTATAGGGACAAACAAGAATGGTAATGTTACATTTTTATCTACAATCCAACACGCACCACATATTCTATACAGCAACCAGCCTTTTGATTACAATCCACCACCCCCCCTACAATCCAGCAACCGCTTTTTGATTACTATCCAAACACACACACACACACACACACACACACACACACACACACACACACACACCTACTATCCGAACTCTCCCCTACTATCTAACAAAAAGGGTAGGAGTGTTTATACACACACGCTATACTTACATACATACAAACACGGTATCTCACAATGGGGGTATAATGTAAAAGAAGGATGATGAAAGAGACACACACTCTCAGAGAAACATACTATACTATCACACAAGGGTAAGGGAGTGTTTGTAGACACACTACTATACCGTCATACACAAACACAAGAGATGGAGTTTTAATTTTTAATTGTTAACACAAGACGCACACAAACACATACAAACATAAATTTAGAAATTGATTAGTATCTCTCTTTTCTAGAGATCTGGGTGACCCTGAAAAGGGGCGGGTTTTTTTGTTTTTGATGCCACTACAAAGCAATTAATGGCCACTACACCTCCCGGATCGGGCGCCGCAGACCACACATCGTTTCATCCAAGTCGTCTTGGTGGAAACCTTGAACCTAAAAGTAGGCTCGTTGGCCTCCTCCCCCCAGTCTTTCTCCTTCAGAATCCAGTCATTTGGCAAAATGTTTCTTGGATTTTTACCCATTTGGCATTCAGGCGCTGGAAGTCATGGTCTCTCTTTGGCCGCTCCTTTTCTTTCCTCTCCATTGAACCCGCCCTCTTGATTATCTCCACATCATTATTGATGACCTCTCTCATAAGGTTCTTCGTTATTTTTAAACAGATCATCTCCCTCTTCATGTGATGCTTGCGGGGATAGATCTGTAGTTCTTCCATCCGGTCAAGGATGTGTTCTACACTGTTCAATAAACTCATGACAGTGGAACAGAGATCGTGCGCACCTAAAAGAAGCCATTCTTCTGATTTTTGTACATAGGTTTACACAAGGGTAAGGGAGTGTTTATAGACACACTCTATACCCACACAAACACACTATGACCAGCAAACGCACATTTTATAAGGGAAGGGGTTTTAATGTTTAGTTTTGTTGAAAAGACAAACAAATACACATACACAAACAAACACAAACATACAAACACAAATGTTTTGGCAAAATGATTATTAGCTATCTTTTCTAGAGATGTGGGTGGCCCTGAAAAGGGCAGTTTTGTTGGTGAGTGGTCCTGGATTTTATCGCCTAGATTGATAACCACGTCTGACTATTGGCAAAAGATTTGTACCAACATGCTTAAGTTGTAAGCTCTGCATCCTATTTCACATATGGTATGCTTAGGAACAGATGATGATGTACATTTTCGCACGAATTTGGCACTTTCGTTAAATTAGGCCATAGCAATATAAAGTTGCGACGCAATTGTAGTGATAGCGGATTATTCTTCTGACGCAGTAAAATGTCAACAGCGTTATTAGTGGCCATAATTACATACATCTGAATGGGATTAACCATAGCCTACTTTTGCCAAAAGAGAAATGTGGTCTACAAACATGGCTTCCTGATCCAAGAAAAATAATTTATTTGGCCCTGTGTCAATATCCACTTCACCGATGACACATTGGCGTAAAGTTGTTTCGGGAACCTTATGCAACCTTGCCGCCTTTTTAACTGGCATTTTGTATCCCTAACATCTGTGTATGCTTTAGTTAAAGCTTTTTGGTGATAACAACGATAGTGTTGATGCAGTTTTCCACCATCCTGAAAATCATGGAAAACTGAGTGTAATGCATTTATGACAGGGTTAGAAAAGTTTAATACTTATTTCTCTTAACAATTATGTAAATGTTAATTAACCAAATTAGAAATTGATTTCATTCATTATAATCCATTACTCTTTTTTCTTATTCAAAACTGCAAATAAGGATAGAAAGAAAGAAAATGTCCAATTAAACCATTAAACGAAACAGCGAAATGAATAATTATTTCATTAAAGGGCTTCCGTAGGAATTTAAAAAAAAAAAAAACAGAAGTGGGCAGAGAAAAGAAGTCACATGATTGTATTCATTTGACAGACAACAACAAACCAAGTTGCACCAAATGTTTCAATGCACTGATATTGTAAAAAAAAAGGTATTTTGAACGGGTATGAAAGTGTGTTATAAAGTTTGATATGGTTTGGTAAACGTTACGTATAATGTGTATACTTACGACATTTAGACGAACTCGAAGCATTTCGTTTACTTGCAGGAAAACTTGAAACTACTGTCAACAAAATTTCTGAAAATCTGCATGTTGTCACGTGATACCAATAGGATACAAAACGCAGCTCCGAAATACATGACGCTCCGAAATACATGACGCTCCGAAATACATGACGCTCCGAAACTGATGGAACGACGCATTATATGTTAATTATTGTAGTAACTGAAACTTTAAAAGTATTAGCACAAAGGGATATACATTTTTTTAATCACTGTACAACTTATTTATAATGAAGGAAACATATATTAAGGAAAATGTAAACATGTTAGCATATATTTAGTATCTTTCTGCCTTATGATAGGTCTGTGAGCATAATCGTTTGCTCCATTGTTGTCTACTAGTCTATATGTGATGTAACTGTAGTACAATTTACAATTCTCACCCTGCCATACAAGCATAATTGGCTGCTGAAATCCAACCATGCTTTTTGTTGACTGCCACCCAGTACTTATATGACTCTGACATTTGCCCCTGACATTGACTGGAAACAACCGTGGATCGTATGAAACAAATTTTACTTCTACACTTATATGGGTTGAAGGTAAACCCCTTGGACATGACCACACACACAATAATCATAGACCTCAAGTGATTTCTTGGCGTTTAGATTTTCTTTGGTACAAATACTTGGAGAGTCAAGTAGATAGGTTTCAATGTCGCTCCAGCTAATGTCTGGCATAGTCTTGACCTCGTCTACCCAGTCAAACTCAAGTGAGTAGGGATTCGTGAGAATAGTTTCATCCTTCAAAGTTAATTTGACCCAAACATTTCTCTGCTCCTCCTTGCTAAGGCTCTCAGAATAAGCACTGTCTATATTTGTTTTTTCATTTTTATAAGATATTTCGGATTGAAATTTTTAACCGACAACACCGCAGCGGATACGCGAACTTTACTTTGGAAATGTAGTCGCACTTACTTTTTTCATATTGTTTCAACATTAATTTCTGTTGTATTACCTTGGAATTACTACCCTTACTGTACATGCTATCATTATTTTAGGCAAGGTAGAATTTGTAAAAATATTTGGAATGATAAGGAACAAATGACGAATATTTATTGTGCAGCCCCAAACCATCTCGTAAATTCGTTGCCAGATATATATATTTATTACAATATATATATATATATATATATATATATATATATATATATATATATATATATATATATATATATATATATATATATATATATATACATATTGTAATAAATTTGGGTATGTTCCATTTATATTTAAGTCTTCATTTATAGGTTCGTTAGATTTTAGTGATTAGCTGTTTGGTTAAGAGAAGTCGGTGTTGGGAAAATATTTCCCGCCCCGAGTAGTTAGCAAATTTTTAGGAACAGACGTCATACTTACAGTTTTTAAGAGACTTTGCACTGGCATGTATTGGTTTCGTAGTTTGCGATGGGTTCAGACTAGCATAAGTGGGCATGGAGCCAAGTAGTTCCTATCTTAATTTAGAGCAGTTGATTGACTGTGTCTTTCGGTGGGAGATATTCGTGACAGGAACTACTGTTTTGTGCCATGGAATAATTGGGAAGAGGTCATCCCTTTGTTTGGAGATGCCTTTCATTGTAGCAGTTGGTGGAAGTACACGTGCGAAACAGAGTTCAGACTGTTGTTTTTATTGACTGAGGGAGGGAATCGGAAAAATAGTTCCCTGCATAGGATGTTTGAATTGTGTTATGTGCTTCATTCCACAGCATGCTAAGAAGGAAAAGCCATGCAATTGTGAAGTTATAGTTGTGACATTGTGGTCATTCATTTATTGATTAGAGAAAAATATTTTCTAGTCCTGGCGCGTTACGAGGACTTCTAGTTGACAACGAATGTTGTCGGGAAGTCCTTGGATATAGGGGAAAGCAAGGAACATCCAGCCCAACATCACGCAGGTGTTTGATTGGCTCGGTAGAGGAACCTCTGTGCGTGTTACAAGAAAATGTTCTGGTTTTAGGTGGGATATTTAATAATTCTGTGATAGTTATATTTTTTTATTATGTTGAATTCGGACTATTCGAATTGCTACTGGAAGAAGAACGCGTCATTGTAAACTTTAAAATTAAAAAAAAAAAAAAAAAATTATAGCGCCCTGAGACGGGTCGTTTTGGTTACGCGAGATTTATTTTGTGACAGAAGCCATATTTACTCTTTTTACATTGTTTAAATTTTATTTAAATGTGAGTTGTATTTCGGTAGGACCCTATTCTATTACGAGTAGGATATAATCTAGCGGTGGAAAAAAAAACTAGACAGCGTGGATAGGTGGCACTGCAGTAAAATAAAAAAAAAAAAGATTGGTATGTGAAAAAGCATGGTTTTATCTCGACACGAGGACTTAACTCAGAAGAGAAGTGACTTAAATAACATAACTAATTACGAATAGAATTGATCAAAACGATTTGGCGATCAGACCATTGTCATTCGGGGTTCTTTAATTTGGACTTAAAGCATTTGATTAACGCGAGAAGAACCCACGTAAAATTTCATAACTACAATTTGACTCCCCCCCCCCGCTCTCTTAAGCACGAGCAAAAAGATTGATACCATCTACATTGACACACGCACCCACTGATTTAAACAAGCTGATATTTTGTGTCCATTAAAACTCCATAACTACAGTTTTGACCTCCCCCCCAGCTGTGATTTGAATAAGCGATATACAGATAGCGAATACATTAAAATTCCATACCTACAGTTTTGCCCCCCCCCCCCGCTGTTATTTGTAGAAGTAATATCTAATCCATGAAAAGTTAATAATTACAGTGAATAATAATCATTAGCAGGTAAAATTTATCTCAATGTAATCAAATCGACAAACAGGGAGAAACTACTGAAGAGGCTTTATTGTAAATCTATCAGCGGGTTATTATAATAGCCACTGGTGAAAGAGCAACGAGCTCCATACTCGATACGCCAGTACCGCGGGCTGTTCAGTAGCGACTCTTGTCGCATTGCCGCCAATTGTCACTTTAACTCCGTATGTGAGAGACACATTTGATGGAAATGCACGTGCATTCGGTGCCAGGTCCGAAGATTTAAGGTTCCAAAATATAAAGGAGGGGGTGCCTGACAGTGAGAGGCCTGATTAGTTATTATCGAAATACGTCCCAAGTTCCTGGGAGAGCGACTAGTTCGCCCACTGATAGCCTTGTAAAAACCATAGACACTCTCATTGCTGAGAAATTTGACAATTTTAGCACAACCATGAACCAGTTTCTTAGAGCAGGATCGGCCGAGAACCCCAGTGAAGGCAAAGATAGGAGAGATACGCCAAACTCGAAAGTGACCAAGGAAGTTGACACTGGAAAAACCGAGTTTAATTCTTCTGTAGCTCGAAGTAAGGAAATTATCAAGGCTGATAGGTATTGACTACATGACCTATTTTCAGCACTGTGCGATGAATAATAATTGGGATGAAATCGAGAAGGGGTTGCACTTGGTTGCATGCTTAATGAATTAAGCCCTCCAAGTCTTTACGGATCTTCAAGTCCAGCCCGGTCAAGTCGAGTGTGAAAAGTTAAAGACGAATACTACAAGGTGCAGCTTCGAAGCCGTTTCAGGAGAAGAGGCGAAACGCTCCCCGAACAAGGGCAAACGATACAGAGACTTGTTTCGCTGGCATATCCCGGTTGCCCACCTGATATTCGCGATCGACTTCCAAAAGTCCATTTCATGAGAGCAGTTCAGGATGAAAATCTTAAACTTGAAATTTCGCTCCATCGCCCTAGCAGCTTGCAAGAAGCAATTAGTGTAGGGGTCGAACGGGAGGCATTCATGTGTGCCGGGGTAAGGCAGAAGCATGTAAGCTCCGCTTTTAAGGGTCTTGATTAATTTGGAGTCGGGTGGGAAGAGAAAGCAGACGATAAAGCTTAATCGAGCAACTCGAAGCGAAAGTAGAGCTATTAATGGAACAAAACAAGAGATTGAGCGAAGAATATAAGTAAAGAGAAGTTCGTTGGCTACAAACAGCATGATACGAGGCGATCACAAGTTCAGTGCTGGAATTGCAATGGTTGGGGTCATTGGCAGAGTGAGTGCACCAAACCTTCAAAAAAAAAAAAGATAGTGGTCGGGGGAGGAGAAGCGACCAGTGGAAGGGAGGCTCTAAGACAATAAAAAGTACAGAAAACCCCAAGCCTGTAAGTTATGTGAATGAAAAACCGGGGTTGTACTCGCAATGTTTAGTAAATGGGATAGAGCTCGCTCTTCTAGCTAACACAGGCGCCGCTGTTTCTATCATCAGCAAGCGGGGGTATGAAACACTTGGTCGACGGAAGCCAAAGCTCATCACCGTTGATAGCCAACTCATCAGTGCTTCCAGTGACAAAATTGAAACTCATTTTCAAGCTGAATTCTTGATTGTTTGGAACGGCGTCAAAAGACGACATGTCTTCGTCGTAACTGACATTAGGCCTGATAGAATTCTTGGGCTAGATTTTTTCCGTCTGCCTTAGCGCGACATTAGCATTACTCAATGTATACTACAGGTGCAGGGACTGAAGCTCCCGTGCTATTTTGCAGGATCTTTGGGTTGTCATCGTATTACTTTGGCTGAGAACATCAGGATCCCGGCAGAGAGGGAAGTTATCACTCGAGGTTGGTTGGCGAATGTTGGATGTGGAAGGCTGTCTACAGAATCGCTACTAGAACCTCTATCGTTGTTTCGTCATGAAAGGAACATTCTCGTCGCGCGAGCAGTTGTTAAAACGACAGACCGAACGGTGCCAATACGGCTATTGAATCCGACTAAACACGTAGTAAATTTGCAGACTGGTGTATGTTGCGCTCAAGCCAGCGACGCAGAAAGTCGAATATTCTCCCAAGGGTTCGAACATCAGTCTACCTGTATATTTAAGGGAGTTATTCGAGAGATCATGCAGTCATCTGGCACCCGATCAGGCAGCTGCCCTCGGCACACAGCTGAACGAACTTTGCACAGTTTTTGCAAAAGATGATGACGACTTGGGTAGAACAAATTTGACAAAACACCAAGAAGATTACCATTTCATCGCCGGCAGGAGATTGACACAAAAGGCGAAGATATGTTGAAAAAAGGAGTCATAGAACCGTCAGTAAGCCCTTTGGCAGCTCCAGTAGTATTGGTAGCCAAGAAAGATGGGAAGAAGCGATTTTGTGTGGTCTATAGAGCTCTGAATTCGGTTACTGAGAAGGATGCGTACACTCTTCCAAGTATCGATGATAATCTTGATTTACTGTCGGGCATGAGCTGGTTCTCGACATTAGATCTGATGTCTGGGTACTGGCAAGTAGAAATAGTGCAGGCTGACCGACCTAAGACGGCGTTTGCAACGAGAAAGGGGCTGTGTCAGTTTAAAGTCATGTCGTTTGGTTTGTGCAACGCGCCCGGGACTTTTGAACAATTAATGGAAGCCGTCCTATCCGGGTTGCAATATGAAGTTTGCTTAATCTATCTCGACGACGTGGTGGTGTTCTGAAGCACGTTCGAGCAGTTGCTTGAAAGATCCGGTCTGAAGCTGAAACCTAGCAAATGTACGCTCTGTGCGCGAGAGGTTCGTTATCTTGATCATACCATTTCAGCGGCAGGAGTTGCCACCGATCCTGAAACAGTTGATGTTGTTATGAAATGGCCCACTCCAAAGTCAGTTACTGCGGTAAGGAGATTCCTTGGGTTTTGTAGTTACTATCGGCGGTACGTAAGTCACTTTGCTGAAATTGCAGCTCCGTTGCAGCAGCTTACGAAAAAGAATGCCGTTTTCCACTGGACAGATGATCATCAAGCGGCATTAGAAAAGCTACCTAAAGCGCTTGCCTCAGCACCAGTGTTGGCTGTACCAGACTTCAATTGTCCCTTCATGCTTGACACAGACGTAACTGGCGAAGCTATAGTGGCAGTCCTCTCCCAGATCATTGACGGAAAAGAAAGGGTGGTATCTTACGCTAGTTGGTGCCTAGACAAAAAAAAAAAAAAAAAAAAAAGAAAACAAACGCCAGTATAGTGTCACCCGTCGTGAGCTGTTGGCCGTCGTATATTTCATTCGGTACATCAAGAGCTATTCTTACGGCAGAAATTCCAAAGTGCGTACTGATCACAGTAGCCTGCGGTGGCTCATGAGCTTTAAGGAGCCCGAGGGACAGTTGGTCCGTTGGTTGGAACAGTTATCATTGTATTAAATTGTGATAGAGCACCGCCCTGAGAGTCGACATGAGTAGTAGAGGGGGGGGGGGGGTAAATAGGGAAAAAATTTTGGGGGGGCACTACAGGGAAAAAGATGGCGGAGGGCCTCTACAGGGAAAAAAGGGGGCACTTTGGGGAAAAAGATGGCGGAGGGCCTCTACAGGGAAAAAGGGGGCACTACAGGGAAAAAGATGGCGGAGGGTGTCTATAGGGACAACGGGAGTTTTTAACGTGGCGGGAGTGGGTTGGGTGTGGGAGGGAGGGAAATAGAATTAATCTTTCTTGAAAAAGGGTGGTCCTGAAAAAGGACCGTTGGTTTTTGTTTTTTTGGTGGAAGTTTTTAAAGGTGAGAGCATCGACCTGGCTTTGCCCTGCACGCAGGGCAGCTCCCCCTCCAGATTTCTTTTTTTACTTTCTTATTGAAAGTAAGAAAGAAGGGCGGATGATTCGCTTCCAACTCCCACTCTTCATCAAGCATGGGGTGGGGTCGAATAGGGATTCTACTTTCCCTCTTCTCCTCTTCTTTAATAATCATCTCTTGGAGGAGATGACACATTACATCCAAGATTTGCTTTACACTTCTTAAGTTTCTCAAGCTAGTCATTTTTTGAGGGAAGCTTAACCGGTGAAGACGTGGTTTTAATATACTAGAAGCGCGAACGTGAAGGAAAACATCCCTTACACCTAAAAAAAACAAAAAAAACATTACCCCACTACCCTGCGTCTGACGTCATTCGTTCTACGTCATTCTTAGCTTCGCGGAGTTTTACACTCTATGAACCCTGACTCTAAAAAGCGCGGACCTAAAAGAAACTACTTTTTGATAAAAATCAAAAAAACTTTCACATACCATATTATTTCTATGGTAAGCGCGTACGTGAAGGAAAACATCCCCCTTTCCCCCCCCCCCAAAAAAACACACTATCTAAATTTTTTTGTTAAATAAAAATTATTTTATATATCAATCACACACCATACAAATCATATAAGGGAGAATGGGGATATTTTTGTTTGAGAGGTGGTAGACTATTATAAAATAATATATATATATATATATATATATATATATATATATATATATATATATATATATATATATATATATATATCACACACACTTATAGATATTATGTTTTTTTTTTTGGCAATATTTGAGAGAAGTAATCTTTTCTAGAGATTGGGTGGCCCTAAAAAGGACCGTTGGGTTTAAAGAAGTTTATATTTTTTAAAACTTCTTTAGGTAGATGTAGCCGTGGCAGCTCCAGCAGGTCGGCCACGTTTAGCGACAGTGGGTGGTCTTACCGCTTTCAGACAGGCAGGTCTCTTTCTACTGAAAGTGAAAGCAAAATCATCGCAGTCAATCTTACATAAGACTTCACCGTCAAATTGCTTGCTGGATTGCTGCTGAGGAAGTTGTTGTTGTTGCTGCTGCTGCTGCTGCTGTTGTCTTTGTTGCTGCTGCTGTTGCTGATGTAGACGTTGTTCTGCTTCCCATTCTGTTCTTTCTCTAAGTATTTCTTCTCTCAGGACTTCTTCTACTAGATCATGAGCCATTTGAATGAACGTCATGGTCTTTCTCTCTGGGTTGGTCTCCATCAAATGATTCTTCACCCTCATTATGTTCACCATAGCTTCATTCAACTTTGTAATCTTGGTGGCAGCCATCTTCTTTTTCTTTCTTCTTGGAACTGTTGAGATCTTGACGAGTCAACGAGAATGACTACACTGGCTAGTGAACCGCCTTATATGCTTAACGCGCGGACGCGATGGAAAACATGGTAAGATTTTTTTTCAGATGATCGACAGGGAGATCATAGATAGATAGAGAGGTTTTTTAGATCGATAGAAAGAGAGAGAAAAGAACATATTCATTATTTTTTTTTTCTTCAAATTTCAATAAAAAAACCACACAACACCATTTTTTTCAAGCAATTCACAAAAAATGATATTTATTCAACAAGAACTATGTTAACAATTAACAAGTAACTATGAAAAGTTTTTCAAACAGGAACATATTTACAAGGTTGACAACGTTGAGAAGGTAAAGTAAATGTGAAACTTTCTACATCGGCATCATTTTGATGTACATTACGATGGTGAGCTAAAGACAAGAGATAACCATAACGTTCACAAAACCATCTTTGTACTTTAGCATCATTTCGAACATAGTCACTATCAAAATAAGTGAGTAAATGTTCTAAAGAATATCCAAGACTGCGTTGATGAAGATAATGAACACAATATTGTCCACACACCATTGAATCGGATCCTTGTAGTCTCACATTATTGAATCGAGTCGAGACGGCATTTCTTCTCATAAACTCGATAATGTCTTTTTCCAAAGGAGGTAATCCATATGAATCAAAATATTCCACACAGTGTTCATTGGGAAAGTACACGGCAATCCAATGGCTTCCTGGTAGATGACTGTCGTCAGTATTGATGACATAAGCATGAACGTTTTTTGGTTTACGATGAGGTAGTTCATCTTTAGCACATACCACAGGATTCCAAGAAGAAGTATAGGAACTACGATTCAATAAGTAATGAAGTTCCCTGGTATCCATTTTTTTTTCTCCTTCTTCAACAACAGAAATATTGAGTCACCAATGCACACCTGACTTTGAACTTGAATTGATCTGTCTTGTAATTCCAGGAAAATTTATCTCGGATAGGTTTTTCACTCTGTTTAATGAGTCCTTCGATCCTTTTGATCTCCTTAGGAATGAGTGGAGGAGAAGAATATTTCTGCAAGATTTTATACCACTGTGTTAACACGTCTGTTTCTGAGATGTTTGACCAGGCATCTTCCAAAAATTCATCCAATTGTTCTTCGCCTGTCAACATCAAACATTTGTCGTGTTGTATCTGACTGGGATGATCGGTTTGACATCCATAACATTGTTCTTTAATCAGTCTGTTAATGATGAATTTCAATTCCTCAGCATAACAGTCCACTAACTGTTTTTCGTGTTCTGGCCATCGAGAAGGATAAAATCCAACAAACTCAGTAACAACAGTATTAGTCTCTTCTTTTTTAGGTTCTGAACGAATGACTTCGTCATCATTATCATCCTCTTTGGTGATAGTAGTTGGTGACTGGTGAATTACTTCACAAAATCCCTCATCTATCTCCATAGGTTCTTTTTCTTTGTGCTGCTGCATCTTTTCTTCTAATAGTCTAGAATGACTTCTCTCAAACTGTTGATCTCTAGAGTATTATCAAATTCTGCAAACAAGACGACGTTCACTGTCTCGGCTAGAGGTTGACCAAACTGAAGTTCCACACGAAGAGGGCCTGATTTTATAGTGTGGAAATGTCCTTCATCGCTGCCTTGGTCCGGAGTGAAATCAAAACCCCACAAGGCATACCCTCCTGCAAAATCCTCGTACTAAATGCCGTGGCTGGTGTCGCGCCCTAACTGGCCTGTGGCTTCATACAGGGTCAAGTAAGATCGTAAGTAATTTTTATGCCCGTCGCTAAAGTCAGGTTCAAAAGGTCTGGTACACAAGGTCTTACCATCTCGACTGACATCTATCTTGGTGACGTTAAAGTGTTCAATCTGGAATGGATTCTGGCTGATGTTTCCGTTGAAGGCTGAATTTCTGACCATACCAATGATCAAACGTTTAGGGAGCTGTCCTTGGAAGATGTGATCTTCGACTATGGATCGGAGTCCAGAGGCTGCAGTAAAGGTTTTCACTTCCACGCGTCTAAGAGGATACTTAGCAGTGGTTCTGTTCAAGGTTTGACTGATGTCGTTAGCTACTTTGGGTAAGACTTCTACACGTCGCACATAAAGTTTGGCTTGTTGAATGATGGTTTTCCACTCGTTAGCAAAAGCTATCAAATGGAAAGCGGCACTACTGCGATTTAGTCTCAGACGTACATCGACTCCGTTCAACAAATACTTGTCTTGCAACCACATGTCCAAATGCAAACGATCCATCAGTTCTAAACTTCGTCTGATTTTCTTTCGGCGTTCGTTAAATCCCACATTATGGGGCTCTGCTGGAATTATTTTATGAGCAGCATCATCAGTCTGGTCAATCCTCACCCCTGTTGACGGGGCTATGTCGTTGAAGACACCCGCGGTGTCAGGTTTCCAGATCACAGAAGCATCCAGATGAGTGTTCTTGGCATCTTTTCCGTACGACAAGAGATTTTCCAAATAAGCACGGTAAGGGTAAGTATCCAAACTGCTACTGATCAGTTTGTTATTCAAGTACAAATCTATTCCACTGAACAAAGAATGAAAGAAATTATTGACGGGAGCTACTAGGGAAGCTTCCACAGGAAGGGTGTTGTCACTTTTTTGTACTAGCAGTTTCAGGTACAAGTAACTGTTATTCAGATCGATGTAATCTTCGGTTTGTCCTTTGATATCAAATTCGATAGGAGCTGAATCCGTCAAAGACGATACAGGATGAAATTCCACCCATTGGGATTCTTGCATTGTCATCATGGTGGGACGCATAGAAAACAGTTCTAGTTCGGACTTGGTACATTCGCAAGAATCTCGGTGCATCATTTTCAATGGTTTAATAATCAAATACGTCTAATTCTCTACCAGTTCTTCTTCTTTTTCTATTCTTTCTGGAAGTACTACTACCGTGTGTTCTTTTATGAACTTTGAAAGGATTTCGATGTCGTCGTCGTCTCTTTCTACCTTGTCCTTGCTGCTGTGAAGTAATGTCAGAACCTGAAGCGTGAAGCGTATTTATAGGATTTTCTCGGAGACCTAAAAGATCTTTACCAGTCGTCATCAACACATTTTTGCCTGCTCTCATAAAGGCTTCTTTTGGATTTTGTTTGTCGATGAGGACATTTTGCAAAAATTCTTTTCCTTGTGTCAAAGCGGCATCTTTTAAGGCATGAAATCCTCGAGACACCATCGGTTTCAAAATAGGAGCTACCGTCCTAAAGGCTGATTTTAACATATCTCCTAAACCATGTCCTCGTTGTCGAGCCACTCCTTGGTACACTGGATACATTTTTTTTTTTTTGAGGAATGTTAGAGAATTTGTTGTTTTTTTCGAAAATGTAGTTTCACCGTGACTTTTCCTTGGTCAATGAAGGGTACATCTTGTCCTAAATCTCCTTTTATACTAATCTGGACACTGTCAAAATACGATTTACTGACTGGAAGATATTGAGGATGAACAAATTCACGGTGAACGTGAAAGGTGTTGCCACCAACACTAGAATTACTAGTGGTAGTACTTCCACCCTCTTCTTCCACAATAACACTAGAACCACCACCACCAATATCCAATTTGAAAGGCATGACTCTCAGTAACGGAGCGGAGGTGTGTCCCACCACGTTGTACTCCACCACATCGGAGTACACAAACATTAAATTCAGTCCACCATTCAATTCAATAGGATGTTTAAATTTATGTCCAAATTCTACGTTAGTTCCAAACTCTAAATCACTTTCAGCGGTAAAATCTTTATTTCCACCCAAAATACCAAACAATCCAGAGCAAAATTCAATGGTCAAGTATTTTCTCTCTTCCAAAGGTAAACCTTTATCTTTCTCAGTAAGGAGTTGCCCTCTCTCTTTGAAAAATTGGACAATTAAACGTCGTGCCAAAGCATGGTAAGCAATTCTTACAAATTTATTGGCTGCTGATATGGCTTGGCTAAATTGGCGTGCAAACTGGGTTCTAATGGTGTCCACCAAATGTTCAGGACTAAAATAATATCCTGTAGGAATTCTCAGAGTAATCTGAGAATAGACAGTAGGTTGAGTCGATTTAGGATCTGGTACTAACTTTTTGAATGATCCTTTCATGTCTGGATCTTCAGGGTTTTCTTTCCAGATTTCAGGATCATTATTTACCAAGTGATCATGTATTTTTTTGTTCAAGATTTGTACAACCATAGTGTTTTGAGTTTTGTTGATGTTTATGATTTGCGTAGGATGAATGATTTCTACCAAACTCACTTCCCAATGAGTATCGTGATCCAATTGAATGGCTTGAGGTAATTTGGCCGTGAAACAACATAAGCGGTTGTTGGGAAACACATCCATGGAACTGTCACTAGGTAACGTTAAATAAAATTGGTCATTCATAGTTCTAAAGTGGTGGTTCTGGTGTCTGAGGAGTCACTCAAGTGGTGAACAGAAGAAGGATGTTCAAAAGGTTCCAAAAGAGGACTGGTAGTATTTTGGTGGTGGTAACTGGACGAAGAAGAAGAAGGTGAACTAGCGTTGTTGTGGTGACTGTTGTCGGTCGTTGACGTAAATTTCAAAGAGGGACTAGGTAAAAGATAACCGATGCAACTGCTCAGTAAAATGGTCCACAATTGTTTGTCTCCTTGTTGTAAACTCAAATTGGCAATGGCTGCTCCGATGACACAATACACTACAAAGATTTGGCAGAAAAAGACGATTTGATTTTTAGGCACACGTTCTCCACACCACACCCAAAGGGGTTGTTTTTGTAATTCTTGAAGAGAAGAACTCTGTGAAGGAGTCGTTGAAGTCGTCGTCTGGGTGGCTACTGTGTTGAATGGCATGTTATGAGTTTTTTTTACTACTTCTTTTTCTTTTTATAGTCGACGACTTGAGAAGCTGCAATCCAAGAATCAAAACTAGGAGGATATCCTTTCCAACGAACTTTGACTTCTTCTACTCGTCGTTTACCTACTTTCCGTGTTCTTTGTTCGAGAATGCTTTCGATGTCGTACAAGGTGTCTTCTTTTTTAGTCACTCGTTGTAACTCAGGCAAGTAAAATGTTCCTTTGAGTACTTCACCGTGCATGTCTTCCAATTTATAGACGGGAGGATCACGTCCACGGACGGGGGTAGTGACACGAAACAATTCGGTAGTCCAGTTAGGTAAATAACCTTTGTCAAAAGTACGTTTGGTTTTTCCGATGCGAACCCAATCTCCCGTCTTTAACAACTTCAACAAAGGTGTCTTTTTCTTTTTTCTTTTTTTGATCTGCTGGGGTGGTGAACCAAATAATTTATCAAACACGACCACTTCGTTTTCAGGGCTGACCTCTTCGGGGGTACATCCGATGCTACGATGGTACGATTGATTGTACGCTTTAACCAAACGAGGTAATACGTCGATGTACTTGAGAGTATGTTGATGTGTAAAATATTTCCACATACGTTCTTTCAAAGTTCTTTGAAAACGTTCCACGATACTGGCTTTGGTTTCAGGATTTTCGGTCGTAAAAAAATGAATGTGTCTTTGTTTCAATTCTTTTTGAAAAGCTTGGTTTAGAAATTCGGTGCCTTTGTCCGTTTGCCATCGTAAAGGTTGACGTCCACTTTGTTTCAAGACCAATTTTAAGGCCCTTACCAATTCGGTACTGCTTTTAGAAGTCAAAGGCACGACCCAAGCAAATTTGGAAAACACATCGATGACACAAAACAAATATTTGTAACCACGATTGTAAGTGGCTAAATGAGAGACATCCGCTAAATCAGCTTGCCATTGATGATCGATCCCTTCCACTTGAGTAGTACTTCTAGAAAATTTACGTCGAATGGGTTTATGTAACGTGTACGTCGATTGTTCTTGTAACCATCGTCGTACTTCGGGCAAACGTACACTTTTCAATTGACTTTTAGCAGCTCGATATAATTTTTGAACTCCTCCGTAACCAGCAGCATGACCAGGATTGTAATAAATGGTAGCTAACAGTTTCTCCATGATTTTTTTTCCTCAAGAAGAATAAGTTAACCAATTTCCAATACTCTTTTCTTCGTGAGGTATCTTTTTGGATTGTTGTTGTTTACGTGTCCGACGTGCTACTGGGGGTAAAAGTAGATGTGGTTTGAACAGGGGTCATCGGTTCTGTTTTGACTTCTTTCTTCACTTCTTTCTTTTTCTCTTCTGAGGATAAAGGGGTAGACCTTTTCTTTTTTATCCAATCTGGGGTGGCTAACTTTTTTATTTTTTTAAGAGGTGGAGTTAGTATAAACTCTTCTTCTTCTTCTTCTTCTTCTTCTTCTTTTTCTTTTTTGATAGTCACTTTAGGTTCGCTTTTCATCAGAGCCTTAAAATCTCTCAGAGTGGGTGGAGCTGTTTCGTCGACTGCTTTTTGACGAAAGAGTTGTAGACGTTGTAAAAGTTGACCGTACCGTTGGGTTTTTTCTGTTTCGGACAAATCGTTACGTTCCATCAGGGATTGTATTTCTTGTTGTAACTGAGACATTTCGTTGAGATTAGGATTGACTGGTAAATGAGGAATCCGTTGTTCGTTCCAACGATGAAATTCCATCCATCGTTTGTAAGGTACTAAAGTCAGTTTTCGTCCTTCCATTTCATTCAAAGGTACCAAAAAGGTGTGGTCATTTCAGAGAAGGGTGGTCCTTTTTATCCTTCTTTTTTTTTTTCGCATGACTCCTCCTAAAAGTGGTCCAGCAATCGTTCCTAACAAAGGAGCGGCTATTTTTAACAATGGTCCTATCAACATAGGTAGAAATCCACCTCGTTGTACCAACATTTTTTTCTTTTGTTGAAGAGGTATTTTCTTTTTCACCATTTGACGAAGAACATTCCGATGTTTCCCTAATTTTTGTTTCTGTATCTTAGACAAAGGTACCGTTCCTTTTAACACGTTCAAACAACATTCACACACGGTATCGATGATTTCTTTAGGAGCTGTTTGAATGAGTTGTTTTCGCATGGGAGGTTTGGATTTGTTCAGGACAGACAAGACATCCCAATGTTTCGCCAGACGAGGGGGAAGAAGTCGTCCTTTTTTGGTGGTTTTCTTCTTTTTTTGGTGGTGTGAATGTTTGGGAGCCATCTTTTTTAGTCGGTAGAAAACAAGTCTGAAGTCTTTTAGCAGGGTACCCTTCTATTTTATACTGGAACACGTCTCCACTGATTGTCTGCACGACGTACCAACTTCACGACAGGTCTGACTCGACGTTGAGGTGTTTTCAAAGGACTAAATCGACTCAATTCTTGTTTGGATAAATCTACTAAACTTTGTAAGATACCAGTTCTTTCTTGGACTTTGGTTTTAGGGGATGGTACTTTATTGCTAGCTGCTGCCATGGCTAAATCAGTTGAAGTTGACGGTCCCGACGGGGTCACTTTTGAAATAGGTTTCCATTTTTGCATTAAATTAGGAAACACGGGACTTAAGTCTGGTTTGACAGGCATCATGGTAAAAGGTGAAGAAGATGTGGACGCAAAAGGTGACCTTGTTACTAATGGGGTCTGTTGTTGTGGTAGTGTTTTTTTCTTCCTGGTTGCAGAAGTACTTCTTTTCTTCTTCTTGGCACGACTTTTCTTTGGGGATTTCTTCTTTTGGGGGCTTTTCTTTTTTTTTTGGCTGACTTTCTTCTTCTTCTTTTTAGGTGATTTGGGTTTTTTGGCTTTGGCATCATTAGGATCCCATTTCAAAAGGGAACGAATCATAACCCCTCCTTAAGAACCACTTCCACCAGGAGTTAAAATGATTTGTTTTTTTGTCCGTGAATCGATTCTAGGATCAGCCAGTTGTGACAATGCCGATTTATGTCTTTGAAAAAAACGTTGAGTTTGATGAGGGATGTGAATGATACCTTGTAGTAATTGACGTGCTGTCAAAGTAAACCATCGTAACACTTCTTTCAGACTCGCTTCTAACAAATGAGCACGGACTTGTGCATTTTTTTCACGACTAATGCCATACAAGGCACGAATCAATTTAGCCGAAGGATGCGATTGAAAGGAAGTCATCTTCTTCTCTCAAAAAGAGTGTGAGACAAAAATGACGCTGTAGGTTGTTTTTATAGTTTTTTTTTAAAAATGGACTGAAGGGGACGTGTAAATGACAGGACCACCTTCTTGACCCCAAGAGTGAAAGATACTGGCACGAAATCTCAAATAGTCAGGAGTGGTCGGTTTTAAGTCAATGAGTAAATACTCGTGAGGGGTTTGAGTGGCATCGTCGTACGCATAATTGAGCCAAGGAGCTCCTAACTGTTTGGCTAACACTTGTACTTGAGATTTGTCTCTGGGACTTTTAAACAAGACCACGTAATGAGCATTCAAACTAATAGTTCGATGGGCTTTACTCTGTTGAAATAAATTTTGTGTTATGTACACAATACTAGCATTACGATGGTGACCTTTTCGTGTAAACCAAAGTTTAATTTCTTCTTCGTCTTCTCCTAACATGTCATCAAAAATAACTAAATGAGTTTGACTCACGTCAGACACGATTCCATCGTCTTCGTGAGGGATGCCTTCTACAAACGAAATGGTTTCTCCTTGACTTTCTTTCAATAACGTGTAAGACGGTTGCCACTCTTTGTAACACCACACGATACGTTGAGGTGGATGATCAAACAAATCAGTTTTGTGTTCGATCAATCGTTTGACAAATTCGGTTTTGCCTGAACCACTCGGTCCAGCAATTAACATGTTAAATGGATGGCGCAGATATAAAGCATTCCAACTTTGACGATCTAATTTTTCGTCAATTACTTTCACCACAGAAGAGGAGGAAGAGGTAGACGAGGTAGAAGAGGAGGAGAATGATGTAGCCATGATTGAGGTAAGAAGATTTTTGAGAAGAAGACAAAAAACCCAAGGCTTTTTATACGTTTTCATACACGTTTATTTTTTTTGTAAAAACAAACCAACCAACAACCAATAACATATTTTACAAATTTACATGAAGAAGTGAATTTGTGAGAAAATATACAATTAAACCGAACACGTACACAATTAAGACTATCACTAAAACAGCTAAAGTTCTCTCTAAACAAGAAAAGGAACAACAATTGTTTTGTGTCCAAGTCATGAAAGACACCACTGTTTGTGGTAACATTCTTCTTCTACTCGTCTTTTTTGAATTCACTGACGGTAGCGGTGGTAAAGAAGGGTGGTGTTCCTCGTCAAGAGGTATTGGAACCACAGCAGTAGTGGTGGTGGTGTCAGGTACTTCTTCTTCTTCTTTTAGAGTTTCCCATGGAGGTTCCCATTTTTTTTTTTCACTTTTAGAATGTTATCAATAAGTGGTTGCCAAATCTTGGCTGAACTGGGCCACTTCTTGTAACCAATATTGGAAACCAAGGTTTCTCCAGGGTCGTACATCTTTCCAATGGAAAAGTTGTTGGTGTAACTCACTAGCAGTACACACTTCTTGAAATGTTTTATACACAGATAAAGTGTGACGAATGTCTTCTTCATATGGAAGTACGTCACTAATTTTCATTACCACTCTCAACGCTAAACGTACAATGTTTCTTTCGTGAACTGATAAAATCAAGTTTTTATAGTCTTCTTCTTCTACTAAGTCCGAAGAAGAACACACGGTCATATTGTTTTTTGGTACTCAACAATTGAGTCCAAAACAACCACGGATCCTTCAAAAGAATCCAAGGCAAACACTTGTCCTCAAAAATAGTCCACAACGAATGTCCTGGAAAACGAAATCCAAGATAAGTAGTCACTAAGACACATACCACATAACGTCCAAAATTTAATGGATACAGTTCTTGTATCACTTGTTTATAATCCTCTAAGGTATGAACACAATCTGTGATTTCCTTCCACGGAATCCGTTTCAGAAGTGGCGTGTAGAGTTCAGGCATACCCACTCTTTTATAGTCAGGCAGTAACTGTGTCACAGAATCCGTTTCACGAGTAGTAAAGTGATTTGAGACGTGTCGCCTCCTCTTTATAGGGATCGATGGCTAAGGTTGGTATCTTGGGTGGCATGTTTTTATAGCCAGGCTCCCAAGGTTGGTACCTTTTGAGACAGTCTCCTTCAGGATAGAAGTTGAGATAGAGGTTTCCCATGACCATTCTTCTATGCCCTTGAAAGAGGGTATAGCGTAAAAATCGAGAAATGACTTTGAGTTTACGTTTCACTTGTAATTTCAGAAACTCACGGTAAATCTGTTCTCGCACATTCAAAGGCATGACACTAATGTACTTGGGTAAAGTTTCCGATTTGGAAAGAAATACTTCTCTTTTGTATTCTTCACGATACTGGTGATAGTCATTTTTCAGAATCAAATTTCTGATGCGACGAAAGTAGCCATAGCCTTGAAATCGAGGAATCACTTGAAGTTTACGTTTCACTTGAATTTGAACCAACTCATTGTAAATCCGTTTTTTCAACTTTGAAGGCAAGTCACGAATGCGATCTTGTAGAGTAGGTTTCTTGGTGACAAAATACTCACACACAAAAAAAATGGAATCGGTAGGTAAAGGATATCTATAGGATCCAACACCAGTTTCAGTGACTATCCTATCTAATTTCAAAACACAAAAAGGTGATTTGTCTTCAGGAGACAGTTCTTCTAACAGTTTTTGGTATTCGTCTATGTTAGTCACATTTTTTTCCTTCACTTCCTCCCATGGAATTCTATATTCCACTGCTACATTGTAGGTAGCCCCTACCAATGTCTTAAATTGGGGATGTAGATTTTTATCAATGTCTGACCATTTGAATATCTTCTTAGCTATCATTTGTCTTATTGCATTCAAATACCATTGGTTAAAACAAGTCTGTTGTAAAGGATGTAACTCTTTTTTACGTTTCAGTTGAATGTGAACAAATTCTTGGTAAATCCGTTCTCGTAGCTCCAAAGGTAATCCACGAATACGATCTTCTAAAGTAGGAATATACTGAAAAATACGATCTTGTAACTCTAAAGGTAAACCACAAATAAGTTCATCTAAAGAATAAGTATTCTCCTCCATGGAATTTTTTTTACTTCTTCTTGTTATCTGGCTCATCGTACCCGTACTCTTCTAAGGCTACTAAAGGTAAGAAGTGACAGTGCGGAGACCATCTGGCATGTTCAATGTAAGCTGAGTCGGTAGGCTCCCAATGGCGAAGTTCCACACCGCAACTAAAACATTGAACTTTATCTCCTTCTCCCGTGTATTTAAATCCAGATCTAGCTAAACTTTCCGGTTTAGGTCCTTCTAGATATTTTGGCCACTTGTCTTTGAATGACTCCAGTCGACTTTCATACTTGGAATAACCAAATAAAGTCACAGGTATTCTGATATGCCATTTAGGCTCCACATCATTCCTCTTGTTGTCATTAACGTCAATTCCTTTAGTATTTTTTCCACTGAAACATAAAGGACGATCTGCCTCTTTAGAGTTGGATCGATGGGGAGTGACTGAATCAAAGATGTCACAACGTACGGCATCGCACTCAAATTCCTCAAAACTGGAAAAAATACTCATCTATTTTTTTTCTTCTTCTTGCTCGGTTCACGTGAAAAGTCAGAATGAAGGTTTAGGCTTGGAAGGGGTTCCTTTTTTATACCTGTCGACTGTACCATCCGAAAAGTATTGTAAGGTAATCCGTGGAAACGCCAAAGAAAGGTAAACACAGTTTGGTGACCATCTGGTATGTTCCACGATAGCTGAATCTTTAGGACTCATGCGAATGCTTGCACCACAACTGAAACATTTCACTAAACTTCCCTGTCCAAAGTAAACAAATCCTGCTCTGGCTAAAGAGATGGCTGTGGGTAATCGATCCCCTTTAGGTCATTTTTTAAACGTCTTCAATCGGCTGGTACAATTAGCATAGTCAGGCAAGGCCCATGTTGAAGTCATCTTTTTTTTTTTCAAGAGGAGGGCTTCCTTTTTTTTATACTTCTCCAAATCGGCGTGTCCGTAAGGTAAAGTAGTGTGATCTGGAAGTCTCACTCTTTTTTGGTACACGATACGATACACTTTTTGAACAGGACGAGTCACGATTTTATGATTTGGTAGGCGAACAATCTTGTGAGGTTCTAACGTAGCGACTTGAAAATCTTTCACTTGTCCAGACAGTAAAGCATTTTTTAAAACCTCAAAGTTCACGACTTGGTTAGTTCGATAGTTCAGAGTCAATCCTTTGACTTTACAGGAGGTGTGAAGTTGACCTTGAGGATCTCGGTATCGGTACCCATAATTTTTAGGGCCACCGCTAGCAAAACTCAGGATGGTATCTTGAGGGTGCTCGTCTGTCCAGGCTCCTAATCGATCTCCTTGAATGGTAGGGTGGGGGCAACCGGGACGATGAATGTAAATGCAACTGTCAGTATCAAAATACAGAACACGATCTCCCAAGACTTCTAATGCTTCGTCATACAATTTCAAACGAGCATGAGCAGTCACGTAGGCGGCAATGACTACGTTACTAAACTTGTCAGGTTTAACAAACTTGGGTTCATCTTCAAAATTAACAATGATCAAATCCTCACGGACGATTTCAACGTGCTTGACTAGAATACTTTTGTCGTCCACCAGTTGAAAGTAACGATAAGGATCGTCCACGTATTCCGTTTTGGGTAAGATCGTACGTTGAGCCATTTTTCCCCACAAACAATTCAACATCACTTTAGCAAACGATCTTTTTCCTTCATTTTTTTCTATGTCTTCTAAAGTGATGCCTTCGATGTCACGGTATTCTTCTTTGAATCGGACTTTGTCTTCGGGAGTTTGACACCATGAAGGATAACCACTAGCTTCTTGTTTCAGTTTGAGAAATTGGTTCACGTACCCCGAAAAAATGCCTGGATGATGAGTGGCGTCGTCCTTTTGGTATTGGGCTGTCGTTGGAAAGTGCCAAATTTCATACACATTCAATAAATGGTATCCACGATCCAATGCCCGAAACAATTCGGCACTAACCCACGTACCTATCATCGACCGTTCTTCCTCCGTGTGGTGACAGGAATGATCTTGGTTACACATTTCGGCACACGTCCGACATAAAGGAAACATCAATTTTCCTTGACAATGGCAAGGTAAGATGGGATGAAACAAGTTTGTGGGAGGTAAAACTTTACATTTGATCAATCCTTCGTATTGACGAATCTGTTTTACGTCGATGTGCTCTGTTAAAATTTCAGGGTGTCCGGTAGGAAAACGAGCATATTTACACACCCAAGGATACAAAGAACACACGTCGATGTATTTGATTTCTTCTCCTTGGGATTCGTTCACGTCGTACAGTAAACGAGTAGCATTGGTTCGTCCTCCAAATAAACTGTGACGTGGATCTAAAGGTTCAATGTCGGCTGCATCGTAACTTTGAGTGATGGTTTTAAATTCAGGATCGATTTTCAAACGTCGATCGTATTCGTGTTCCCACATTTCTACCACTTCGTAACCTTGACTTTCTAACTGAAGTCGTCGTTGACAAGTCTGTTCGTATAACTGATCCATGGTAGAATCTGAATAAGGACTTTTCATGTCTCGGACAGGATAACAAATAGGGCATCCGTGAAACAAACATCCCTGAAACTCGTACACAATGTGCGGGTTTTCTAAATCCCAACCATCCACAGAATAACCTCCAATCTTTTTTTCTCCTCCACCGTTTTTAGCATGTTGTATCCATTTGTCTTCTTTTTGACATAAGTAATGAAGCCAACGTAAAGCTTTGACCGAATATTGACGACTAGCAAAAATTCCCGTGTTGGAGTCAATGATGGCGAGTTGGTTTTCGGGCATGAAATGTTGTCTGTAGACCAAGGAACAGGCTTTAGGTAAGGTGGATGCCTCTTTCAAAGGATCGACCTTTGCACTATCGAGAAATAACTCTCGAAATTTCCCACAACAACGTCTTAAAATATCTACATCCGATCGACAATATTTGAGCATCTCTTCTTGAAAGTCAAAGGGATCGTTCTGGTGAACACGGTACCAAGCGTGAAAAGCTTCTCGCTGTTCGGGTCGCATTCCATCGGGGTCATAATCATGAAGGTCAGGTAAATGAGGTAGGACGGCCTGTTGATTAGCTTCCGTGTTAAAGAAGTGAGGAAAGTAACCTTTGGCCATTTCTGTCATACCGAACGTTTTTGGCATGCGACTCAAAGGCATGGTCAAATAACTCATCGAATCTTTGAATTGAACTTGTCCTACTTTCATGTAGATGAGCTTTTTTCCATTCATGGTGACTTCAGGACGTTCGGTTCCATGGTTCAAATAATAATTAAGTAAAAACTGTCCATCGTATCCCGAAAAATTTTGAGCTATGACGGTCGCATACCGATGACAATCTCCGTAACGATGAATGTCTTCTTCGCTCCAACTGTCGTGGGTGGTAGGGTCTAAAACCCATTCAGCAAACTCCGACAAAGTATTCACTCCACGAAAGATTTTTTCACGTCCTCCTGGAATCCTACTACAATGAGGACAGTGAAAATGAATCGATTCTTGAATGCACTGATCACAAGCCCGATGGGCTACACAAAAATTAGGAATGTGAGTACCTGTTTCTTGCATACATTCAAAATCAAAAAAGATGAAATCTACTTGTTTCTTGTTTTTCTTTATTTTTTTCTTCTCTATCTTGTCATGCTTTTGAATAAAACATCGATGATCAAAATCGACGATCTGATGACAAATAGAACATTTTTTCTTGCCAGCACAAACGTGTCTCTTGGAGTTGTTGGAACGAATGAGTTGTCCACACGTAGAACACGATTGTAATAACTCACAAGCACATTTTTGTTGGTGTCGTCCTTGGGTCTTGCGATGTTGTTGATAGCAAGTAGGACTGACAAAACGGCGTCGACAGGTTTCACAATACATGTGATGTTGTTGTGGCTCAGGAAGGCATGGTGGGTCGGCTAAACAACCCCGACATCTTGCTCCACAAGTAATGTGTTTCTCCCGACTATTACACCCTTTGTTACATTTCTCACAGAAGTAAGAGTATCCCAAAAATCCGGTAATACTGGTAATAGTATCAAAATGTTCTTGATGGTGATAAAGATGAATGTATTTTCCTTCAGGAAAATCAGGGCCTCGAAACAGTAGATCACCACGCACTTCTTGAGGGTGAACTTTTAACGTATAATGAGGAGCCAAAACATCTTGAAGTTGCTGTAATTGAGAAATGCTACACACGGTCTCTTTAGGGATCCCTGCTTGTTTCAACAGGAGTTCTGCTTCTTTTCGTTGTTTGGCATTCTTTGACTTTCGAATGTTTTCCCAGGCTTTTTTTCATTCTTTGCTCTCGTTCTTGTTAGCATAGGTACGACCCACCACAATAGCTCGAGCTAAGCACATTGAATCTTCAGTATTGTTAATTTGGACGACACTGTGTTTGGTAGTACGAAGATCGTCCACCAATAAAGTTTTTCTACTTCGTCCACTTCCTCGAGGTGGAGAAACATGGGTCATGTAAACGGTAGCCTTTCCATCGGTGATGGTAAATTTGTCATTGGATTGTTGTACATGTTCTATTTTAGACATAACTTTATCTGGCGTTAATTCTGCCGGGGTACTAAATTCAATCCAAACAGGACTCTTCAATTGGTCATGATGAATGGCAAGTCTCAACCGATCGTCTTCTTTGGCTCCACTTTGCCGTTTTAAGTTCTGTAAGACAGATTCCCACAAATTGGTAATGAACCGCACCGCTTTCTCGGGTGGTACTTGAGACTTAAAGTCTTTGAAGTGTACTGTGTGAGTGTACGCAGTGGTCCTAAATTTTCGAGAAGTGATTTTTTGTGTCTCTCGAATCCGATAGTAATTTTCAGGAGCCACGGTAGCGGTAGCGGTAGTAGTAGTAGGACTTTCTTGGTAAGGGGTTCTGGTGTTGGTAGTAGTAGTGACTTTGGTTTTGGAAGTTTGGGTTTCAGGTTGTTGTTCACTCATTTCGTCTTCAAAGTCACTGGCATGGACTTGAGCCAGTAATTCCTCTAAGGGTGTTTCAGGAGGCACGGAATACCTTCGTCGCCGTGGCTTCTTGGTTTGTTCTTGTTCTGGTTCTGATTTATCATGGTTTGGGCGTGATCTTTTCATCTTGAACTCTGATTTGAAACTGATTGAGTTTTTTTTCACCCAGGTACCTTTATATAGAGACAGAAGAGTATATAAAGAGAGAGCTTCTTACCTTCAGAATCAGTCTTTGGTGATTGAACTTTCAAACTGTCAAGATGGAAGAGTCAAAAAGACAGATTGCTTTTTTGGTGAGAGATTTACAGACAGTGATTCGAAAGTATACTACGTACAGTAAGAGTAAAGACTACTCCTCCTCCTCTGTCACTAGAGATAAAAGTGACGATACTTGTTACATCTGTCAAGAGAAAGGACATTGGGCTCCAGATTGTCCCAAACGTGAACAGAAAAAGAGAGATAAAGGGAAAGATATCTGCTATCATTGTAAAGGACCAGGACATTGGTCTTCGGAATGCCCTCAGAAAGAACAAGAAGAAGAAGAGGAGAGGGAGGAAGTGGATTCAAAATTAACAAACCTAGAAGAAGAAGAAGAACATATCATCAAGAAAAGTAAGAAGAGAGTAAGAAGAATGGAAGACAGTGAGAATGAAGAAGAAGAAGAAGAAGAAGAAGAAAAGGAAAACAGGATTCCTATGAAGAAGAAACACAAGGGAGACAGTGAGAAGGAAATTACAGTGTTTCAATTCAAACCACACAAGCATTACAGAAAGTGAACTTTGTTTCTTTCTTGTGTGATTTTGTTTTTGTGTTATATGTTATATTGCTGAATTTATTTTGTAAAAAAAATTGGATGAATACATATGACTGGAGAGAAAAAAGTAAGTGGTTTTGTGTTATTTTGTTTTAGAGTAGAAATGCACGCACGCACGCACGCACTCACTCACACTTGTACTATGGTGGTGGGATTTTTTAAAGTTTTAACTTGATTTTTTTTGGCAATTTGATATCTTTTCTAGAAATCTGGGGGCCCTTAAAAGGACCGTTGGGTTGTTTTGCTTTTTTTTGGTTTTCAAAAACAAAACTTTTTTCAAATTAACTTCAAATGCCGTAGTCCTTTACCACGGCCCAATCCATATCCTGTTAATGCTGCTGCTACTGATGGTGTTTTCATTATGGTGGCAGTCACTGGTGGTGGTGATATTGGTGACATGGGTGGTGGTGGTGGTGGTGGCATCTCACTAGCACTGGAAGGTTTAGAAGAATGTTGTTTAGCCCGTGATGGTCTTTTCCGTTTAGGTGGTTGATGAGTTAAAGAATACTTATAGAAATTGGTCATCCATTTCAACTCATATAATACCTCTTCTAACAGACTTACAGTTCTTTCTTGAAGACTGATGCTTTCCTTTCCTGTTTCCTTCTTCTCCTCCTCTTGTAACTGCTGCTGCTGCTGTCTGATTTCTTCTTCTTCACTTTGTTTTCTTCTCTCTTCTTCTTTCTGTTGTTGTTGAAGAAGAAGAAACATTTCTTCCTCTTCCCGTTGCTTTTTTACAAAATTTTCCATCTCTTCCATTTGTCTTCTTTTAAAATCATTCACCATTGGAACAGTAGTAGCAGTAGTAGTAGCAGTAGTAGTATTGTCAAACTCTTGATTTAGTAAATCTAACTCAAAGTCTTCCGGCCGAAAGTTCAATATTGCCGCAGCATTCATTATCGTTGTAGGATCACTCCAATACATTGATGTAGTACTTGTCTTTCCAGTCTCCATGAAGGCTGTCGAAAAAAGTAATAAACCCCCCTACGAACGCTACGATACCTTTATACCCGAGATGACGTAACACCTCCGCTTTCTTTCCATTGGAAGAAAACCGAACAGACTTGTAACGCGTGTTTGGATTGGTAGTTGATTTGGATCCATTTCAATCCGATCGTAAGGTATATATACAACCGCTGGTTTCATAAAAGCTTCACCGGTTTTTCTCCAAGACGACCAATCCTAAAAACAAATCATGTGGGTTAGTGTAGAATCCTCCAACATTGTTTCAGGAATGCTGTTTAATCCAGCATTCCTGATGTATGTAAAAGTATCATGGACTAAAACCAAAATTACGGATACAGCTACA
Source organism: Margaritifera margaritifera (assembly GCA_029931535.1). Lineage (NCBI taxonomy): Eukaryota > Metazoa > Mollusca > Bivalvia > Unionida > Margaritiferidae > Margaritifera > Margaritifera margaritifera. Next base: position 61,662 of record JAQPZY010001340.1, on the reverse strand, counting down.
TGGTATCGACAAACTTATGTGGAGAGACAAGGTTGTCTAAAGAGGGTTTTACTGTATGGACCCGAAGTTCGAAGAAGTTTAAGAAGAAAAAGAAAACCCTCTAGGAGATGCTCCTGTTGTTAAAAAAAAACAACAACAACAAAAACAAAAAACCAACGGTCCTTTTTAGGGCCACCCATTTTTCAAGAAAAGATTAATTATTTATCAATATTGCCTATATAAGTGTGTGTTTTTTATATGTTGTGTGTATATATTTTTTTCTTTTTTGTCATAGTCTCCCTATATATGTTTTTATGTGGTGTGTGGTTTTTTTTTTTTTTTTGGAAAAAAAGGGGGGATGTTTTCCATCACGTCCGCGCTTCTCGCATATGAACCGGTGCCTTCCACAGTAGCGCCATTCACACTTCACACTGAAGAATGAATACGGTAGAATTGTTGCAGGAAGCTTGGGATAGGATGGTGGATGTTGAGTCGTTGATGGAAAGGTTGGAGTATTGGTGGAGATATCCTACCACCAAACCATTTGTCACCAGCCAACTAGCGGCTCTTATTTCAGCGAGGGGGTTGGTGAATGATGTTTTGGTGGAGGAAAGAGTAAAAACTTCCTCAACCCCTTGCCGTGTGGGGTTCATCAAGAGAAGTCTGGATTTACTGCATGAAGTGGAGAACTTCCTTCACCTTGTTCAACAAGATGAATGGTTGTATCCACCTGCCAGTAACGCCAGGCGAGAAGAGGTGAACCTTCACATGGTGAAGGTATTGTTAAAGAAAGTTTTAGAAAAGGAAGTAGCTCAAATTAAAATCTTGTGGGCTCTTGAACGCTCCAAGAAAGAACAGGCCAGGAAAGAAATGGAATTTGAACGCCTGAATTTAAATTGGATGAAAATCCAAGATAAATTCAGGCGGATGAAACATCCTGACTGGCTACCACCAACACTTCCAACCAAGAAAAAAAGATTCACCACCTTCCTAAACTTTTTTACTAAATGTTGGAGGAAATAAAATTATTCCTCCAATGGTCCTTCTCAGGACCACCCTTTTTCAAGAAAGATTAATTCTATTTCCCTCCCTCCCACACCCCACCCACTCCCGCCACGTTAAAAACTCCCGTTGTCCCTATAGACACCCTCCGCCATCTTTTTCCCTGTAGTGCCCCCTTTTTCCCTGTAGAGGCCCTCCGCCATCTTTTTCCCTGTAGTGCCCCCCCAAATTTTTTTCCCTATTTACCCCCCCTCTACTACTGACATGCCAATGCCGATGGTTTCAGCCGATTATCTTGCGAAGGTTACAAGTACTGCAGCAAACGTACTGTAAAGTTCTCCGCTATACGGCTGGACAGTGGCATTAATTTTGGAGAGGTGCAGTGATTAGACACAACTTTGTCGCGGGTAATTGGTTGGGTTGAGGCTCAGCAGCTCCTCTCCTGGGAAGAAGTATCTGGGGACAGTAGCGAAGCCAAAGCATTATGGGGGGCATACAACTTGTTACAAGTGTCCGACGGGATGCTTGTGAGGCTTTGGCTGGATTGTACTGGCAAAGTCACTTAAAAGTTTCATCATCGTATCGTACAGCTGGCGGCGGGAAGTCTTAAAGCATTGCCATGATAGAGCCACCTGGTGACATTTAGGCGTTGACAAAACACTCAGCAAAGTGCGCCAATGTTACTACTGGCCTAGTATCAGGGATAATATCCGCGAATATTGTGCGACATGCTCCATTTGCACTCAGTACAAAAACCCCAACCAGAAGCGCCGAGAGAAAATTCAAGGCATAACAGCCCTCGATAATTTAGGACCTCTTACAAAGACGGAGGGAGGAAACGCATATATTCTTGTGATTGGATATCATTTCACTAAGTGGATTCAAGCGGTGCCTTTGCCTAATATTGAGGCCACCACGGTTGCAAGAGCGTTGCTTGACAACTGTATTTGTAGATTTGGCGTGCCTCGTGTATTGTTGTCTGACCAGGGCCGACAGTTTGAAAGTGCTGTATATAAAGAACTTTGTGTCATGTTAGGGATTAAGAAGACGAGAACGTCTCCCTATCATCCGCAATGCAATGGGATGGTGGAAAGATACAACCGAACTTTGTGCCAGATGCTAGCGACATACGTTGAAGATAAACCCGAAAACTGGGATCAGTACCTTTCTCTTCCGAGCATGGCATATCGTGCATCTGAACACTCCTCGTCCGGATTCACCCTGAACAAATTGATGCTGGGTCGAGAAATGAACCTTCCTACCTTTTGGTTGACAAAACACCAGACGAGGCCCCGAAGAATCTGCCTCGATTCGTGTCAGAATATAAAAAAGGCAACGTGGGAGGCTAAGAAATTAGGCACCGCTATTCGGAATTAGAAGGCCGCCTATGATCTCAAGGTTCATGTTCAGTCTTTCGGTGATGGTGACCTTGTGTGGTTGCATAATTCTCTAAGAGAGAAGTGGAAATCACCTAAAGTGCAGGTCAAATGGACTGGACCGTGGCGTATTGTAAAAAACAACGGATTTCACGTACCTCATCGTGATGAATGGTCATAAGACGACTCAGATTGTTCACTTCAATCGATTGAAACCATGCTTGGTGCGACCCGACAGTGAACATGAGCTTACCCACAGTCATGAAGAGTCATATGTTGGGTGTGATGAGACAGAGGGGGAAGAAGACGTGTCGCCATATCCCATTACGGCTCAAAGAGATAAGCTTGTGCAACGGCGGCGGGCATGCCGCGAGTCCGAGATAAACATAGATGAGAATTGTGGCAATGCAAGTACCGAGTTGCTATTTGACTCAATATCTGATCAGAGAACGAAGTTAATCGAACGCAGAAGGGCGCACCGATGCTACGGCAAGGTGTTTTGTTGAACTTGAACCGCAGATTTCCAACGTAGTCTTAAGCTTAGTTTCTTCGATCGTTTTACTTTTTTTGTATTATTGTTAATTCACTGCTCGGTAATAAAAGAAAAAGGGAAGGAATTTGGGTGAGCAACGGTTCTGTCCCCGTAACCGTTGAATAGTTGGGTAGGGACATTGGTCCAACGGTTGAATACAGAAAGTCCACAGATAAATCTGATAGATCTATGCCCATCGGCTCTGTACATAGTGTGATTCTAATCCCATTCTGAGTTGGTATGTGAAGGCAGATGCCTTTTAATACTAGTAATTGTTTTAATTTGTTTTGAATTGATCATGTGCAGTGTTAAGTCCGGAAGTTTTGTTCGAAGTCATGTGTTTGCTGTTTTGAACAAGATTTGTGTCAATTCGAGTTTTTTGTGCTTTTAGAGCAGCAGACAATAAATAACAACTTGGATTTGTAAATTATCGATTGGAAAGTCCTGCTTTTAGAGTTAATTGTTAGAATTGAAGGTGGCAGTTAGATTGTAATTGTTTGGATGCTAGTAGAAATGTTCTGTCGCCGTAGAGTTAGAATATTAGTGACGATATAGATGCGGCAAGGCGGTGTCAGTTATGTCTCATGGTATGGGCGACGACGATAAATGTTGCACCAGTATGGGCGCTAAAGTCGTGGCGACTTGTAGTTTATGGCTGAGAAGTGTTCTCCTGGTGGAAACGCAATCACTGTACCTGAGTTTTCGTCGTGGGAAACAGGGTGGGCCTGTGTTTATTTTTGACTTGGTAGAGACCTGCCAGTTGGGAAGTTTTTCATACAGTGGACTTGGAAAGCTGTTGGCTACCAGCCTAACATTGGTAACAGTTTGCTATGGTTTTCGTCATGCATAGATAGGATCATCTGTTTGGAAAGCTCAGTGTTCTGACTCGAATCTTTGAATACCTGTTAATAGCACATGAAAATTAATTGGCAGCATTAATAGATTTACCATCGCAGTGTTATGTTTAAAACTGGATGGTTAGTGTTATGGCAGTGGTGATACTGCATGTCATCGATTAATTGTAATCATCTTTTTGATAATGTTCGGACTCTGCTCTCAGGAGTACGGTTTCTTGGAACGGTTTTGTAATATGGGTGAATTAGTGATGAATTAGATGTGAGAAGACATTGTCGTCTATCATAGTCTGAAGACAAGACGATGATGTGTGTGGCGCAGGTGCGCTGGGTCTGCTGGAGAAATGTAGGGAAACGCAGTCTCTGAGCCGAGCTTTCGTCGTGGTAAACAGGGTGGTCATGTTTTTTATTTTTTTTTATTTTTTGTTTGTTGCAGACCTGTGTATTGAGACGTTTTTCCTACAATGTATTTCGAAAGCTGTTGTGAGCGAGTTTGGATCCATAAGAGCCAGTCAAGAATGTATCATGATTGACTCAACTTTATTTAGTTTTTTGTTCCTTGTTGCTATTTTCTTTATTTCTAAGCCATAAGTGATTAAGCTTTATTTAGTTGGATGGGCGTGACGGATCTAATGGATCAGATCCATTGATTCTGAGTCTTATCTTAATAATGTTTAGGAATCACAAATCGGGTTGGTGGTTGATTTTTGGACAAGTAATCATTCGTAATTCATGACCACAAAGGTTTGACGTTTGTGATCACTCCAGGAATAGTGATGTTCGGAGGAGTGGTTAAAGTAATACATTTGGGTATGTTCCATTTATATTTACCTCTCCATTTATAGGTTCGTTAGATTTTAGTGATTAGTTGTTTAATTATGGGAAGTCGGTGTTGGGAAAATATTTCCCACCCCGAGTAATTAGCCAATTTCTAGAAAGAGACGTCATACTTAAAGTTTTTAAGAGACGTTGCAATGGCATGGATTGGTTTCATAGTTTGAGAAGATAGGGTCAGCTTCGCATAAGTGGGGATGGAGCGAAATAGGTCCTATCTTAATTTAGAGGTGTTGATTGATTGTGCCTTTGGTGGGAGCTATTCGTGACAGGAACTACTGTTTTGTGCCATGGAATAATTGGGAAGAGGTCATCCCTTTGTTTGGAGATGCCTTTCATTGCAGCAGTTGGTGGAAGTACACGTGCAAAATGGGGTTCAGACTGTTGTTTTAATTGACTCAGGGATATAATCGGGAAATAGTTCCTGCCTTTGGTGTTTGAATTGTGTTATGTGCTTCATGCCACGGCATGCTAAGAAGGAAAAGCCATGCAATTGTGAAGTTATAGTTGTGACATTGTGCTCATTCATTTATTAATTAGAGAAAAATATTTTCTAGTCCTGGCGCGTTACGATGACTTCTAGTTGACAACGAATGATGTTGGGAAGTCCTTGGAAATAGGGGAAAGCAAGGAACATCCAGCCCAACCACATGCAGGTGTATGATTGGCTCGGTAGAGGAACCCCTGTGCGTGTTACAATATATATATATATATATATATATATATATATATATATATATATATATATATATATATATATATATGATTCTTATTTCTCTGATATTCTGACAATTGTTTACTACACTCATATTCTTTCAAAAGCCTTTCTTTTCAGATATTGATGAGTGAAGACATATCCCAATGAGCATTTCTGACATATGATTTACCTTTGTTCTCAGAAACTCGAAAAATGGATAATGTAATATTAATTTCTCCTTGACCTTTAATCCCGCAAAGATAGAATAAAATGACACTCTACTTTTCTGGCTTCTATCATCCCCCATGTTCTCTCATCCTGTCATGATGGAATACTACTACTACTAATAATAATAACACTGGCCTATAATTGTTTAGAAGTCGTCTGCTTCAGAGATAAAATGTACTATTTATTAGGGATTTTGATGTGATGAATTCAAATATGGCAATTAAAACAACTGATTGGCTACTGTTTCCAAGATATTTAAGTTGTTACATTTTACGTCTATGTATATTCTGTACATAGTAGACTTTTAATCATAAATTGCAAACCTAGGTCTTTTCATGTGTTTATGGTTGCTTTACATGATAATATTTCACCTGTCCTGTTAATGTAACACTTTAAAAAACAGCAAAAGGATTATATAAATAAAAAATATATTGAAACAAAAGAATAAAAAAACTGCTATGTATATATAAGTAAATAGTTTAATCCTTATTCAGTGTCTACTCGGCACTTCTTGACTTGTCACTTGTATTCATTAAATGGAGCATCTCTTATCACTGTCCAGCAATAGTCTGCAAGCATTGATGGGCTCCATTTGCTCTGATAGCGTTTCTCCATTGTTGCTATGTCCTGGTGAAATCGGTGGGAAAAAATCTAGACGAGAGTAAAAAAAATGTATCTTTAGTGACATGTTGCAACCAAGGCTTTTGTATGCCTTGAGGAGGTTTTCCACCAACTCCCTGTAGTTGTCTGACTTGTTGTTTCTGCGAAAATGTGTTGCCACTAACTGGAAGGCTTTCCATGCCGTCTTTTCCTTGCCACGCAGTGCACGGTGAAATGCATCATCTCGAAGAAGTTTACGAATCTGAGGAACAACAAAGACACCTTCCTTTATCGTAGCTTCACTTAACCTTTTAAACGGAGGTACTTGAAAGCTGTTTGCGTTTTGTCCATGGCCTTGACAAAGTTCTTCATCGGACCCAGCTTGATGTGCAAGTGTGGTAACACAATCTTCCTTGATTCAACAAGTGGTGAATGTTGAACACTTTTCATCCCAGGCTCCAATGACTAGCCAATCTCTCTTGATGTAGTGGGAATCTCTCGCACGATTATCCCATTCGCAGAGAAAACAGCAGTACTTTGTGTATCCAGTCTGCAGACCACACAAGAGAGTAAGAACCTTGAAATCGCCACAAAGCTGCCACTGATGTTGGTCATGGTTTATGCACCTCAAAAGTTGTTTCATGTTTTCATAGGTTTCCTTCATACGGACTGCATGACCAACTGGAATTGATGACAAAACACTGCCATTATGCAGCAAAACAGCTTTAAGACTCGTCTTCGATGAATCACATTAACAGTCTCGACTCATCTGGATCATCACACAATCGATGTTGTTGCAGGCTACAAGATCACCTTCCACGAAGACGACGAATGTGACATAATCCTTTTGACGATCAGGGAACATGGAAACCCTAACATCACCTGCCAGGAGATTCCACTGCTGTAGTCTGGAGTCCAACAGCTCTGCCTTACTCTTGGGTAGTTCCAAATCCCTGACAAGGCCATTCAGTTCACCTTGTGTTATGAGGTCTTGTTCAGAGGAGGAGGATGGGAGAAAATATGGGTCATGTGACATTGATGGTTCAGAACTAGAAGTTTCCTCCTCTTCCTCTTCCTCGTCTGACTCAAGTGAGAATGATTCGGGTGCATCAGGAACCGGCAGTCCTTCTCCGTGGGGTACTGGGCGTATAGCTGATGGAATGTTTGGATAATGCACAGTCCACTTTTTCTTCTTTGACACACCTTTCCCAACTGGAGGCACCATGCAGAAGTAACAATTGCTGATATGATCTGTTGGCTCTCTCCAAATCATTGGCACTGCAAAATGCATAGATTTCCTTTTCCTGTGCAACCACTGGCGACGATTTGTTGCACAAGTGTTGCATCATATATGTGGGACCCACCTCTTGTCCGGATCTCCAATTTTTCAGCCAAAATAAAGGTGATAGGCTTTCTTAAGTCAAGTACGAGGCATCTCTGCTCACTTTGGCTAAACAGAAATGTGTCCCTTTGCAAAATCAAACACTGACAAATAAGAGAGCACGACACTGTATGATTTGTAGAGCTGACATAGGGCAATTTCTTTAGCTGAGTGATGTAAGCTTAGTTATGATTGCATCATCCATGACTTATAGAAATAACATGATGCAATTCATATAATGTATGACGCAATACCAGCTTCAGATTGCATCATTCATTGTTTTGCCTAAAAAGCAAGTACTGTCCAAACCCAGTCATAGATTTATTCATAGATCCAGTCAAAGATGTATTTTAGTCATTTCTGGTTTAAATCAAGATCCCGTCCCTTTATAACTCACGTATCGTCCGCCATTCCCAAGTAAAGGGTCGTATATACTGACCCAGTATCATATCTTTAAAACCAATCAACAATTATAAGCATCATTTTCGTTCTCAGTGACCCAGAATTAGTAAAGTCTGACAACATTTATTGCGGAAGCATTTTGGCTGCATACCAGTGTAATTTGTTATGGTCTGTGGTGTAAGGCCTTGTTACGGCTGGATATCAAATAAACTGGTTGGTTGTCTAATGTTAATTCCCATTGTCACCAGAATCCTACAAAAATAGCGGCCTAATGTGAATTATCTTTGTCCTTTAATGCCGCAAAAAGAAAAAAAATGGTGGTCTACTTTTATATCTTCTAATACTCAACTAGTAATATTATAGAGATTACTGGAATAGTAAAGGCGATGTAGCTGTTATTTTTTTAAGAAGGTAGGGACATTATAGAAGAGGTAGAGATATTAGCTTTACTTATAATGGGAGTATATGGAAGTTATAGGGTAGGTATCTTTATTTATACATCTTCTTTTAAATCCTACCCTGGGTGAACACTAAATGCCCGAATTTTTGTCATTGCAAAATACATTTTAAATAGTGCAGTTTTATCATTACATTTCTTGTTATAGGTAAATAATATGGTATTTCATTTAGAGTGCCGACAATCTCACATTTCCCGTCTAAACCGAGACAGACTCCTCCTGGGAAACACCTAGGAACAAATTTGTACGATTACATTTCCAGTGCAAACATACTCACATTTCCCGCCTGAAAAGTACAGATGGACGGTGTGTACAAAACGTATGACGTAATTGGGTATTTCAGTCAGAGAGCAGAGAGCAGACAGTCACATAATGTAACACTGTTACAAAACATACATTTCAAAAAGGCGCACTGATGTTAATTAAGGCTTTACATTTTGACCCTGTTTTACATGGGCCTGTACAACATACCAGAAGTTACCAACAAAAACAAAATTCCAGATACCCAAGGACAAACGTTTAAGTCAAACGGGGTCTTTACTCAGATTTCGATTGATAAAGATGAAGATTAAACCTGAACTAGGTCTTATAGATATTAAGCCGGATACAAATTTGATTTCAGTTTATGAAGTTCTTCAACGCTTATTTAGCGCAAAAACGAAATTGATGATGCAAGGGAAAACCTTTAAGTCAAATAAGGGACATAAGTCAGCCAGTTTTGAGCAAAACATGTGCCAAGGAATTTGACCCAGGTCTTTTTAATGTTAAGATGCATATAGATTTAATTTCAATATATGAAGACCTTCAAAAGTTATTGACCAGAAATACAATTTAGTGATTAGAATCCTTAGTATTAAAGTCTCGGCTTTCAGAATTTTTGATCTCTAAATCCATCTCCATAAGTAAGGTGGACTCATGTACTGGGGATTTTGAAAAACCTTCAGAACTTATAATGGGATTTGCCCAATTAAATCAGGCGTTGACTGTGTTTCTGAAAAAAATTTCACCAGTACCTTAATATTACTTGTCATAATTCTGTTACGATAGAATTTTCAAGAAATTTTTATAGTTCAAATTGTTATTTTGTTTTATGGTTGAATTTTCAAGGAATTTTTATAAAGACTAATTTTTGTTTTAGAATTCAAATTTGTATTATTTTTAATAAAACTGAATTTCGAGTACTTGAGTCCTATAATTATACAGGCAAATTTCTGCTTACGCTAGCTAATTCAAAGACCATACAGGCAAAATATTGCTTATGCGAGCGAATTCCTTCAAGTATACGATCAACAAGATCACTAGACAAGTCAGCAACTTGGATGTGGATGGTGTGAGCTTTAACCAACCTGCGACCATTTTTGTAAAAAGGAATGTGTTATGTAAAGAGCTAGTAAAATCGCGGGGCTCTAGAGCTCGAAGGTTAGTCTTTTGCCCTAATCTATGGCCATTTATGGAGCAAGTATTCCTTGACCAAGAACTGTATATAAGCGGTCGCGCACCTCGAGCAAATAGTTGCTACGCCTCTACATCTTAGAATTCTGACTTCCTTTGCAGGTAAGAAAAAATTGTTTTATTATATTCTAAAAATCTTTTGCTTGTAGGACTTTAATACATTTAAGTGCTAGAAAGCATTTCTTTCTCTCTTGGAACATGTGTTTTTCATTTTATTCTTTAATATTAATTGTAATTGGATAGACTTTTATTAGGAATTTATATTCATTGTAATTGTGTAGATTGTTATTCGGAATTTGTGTGTATTGAAATTGTAATATTGAATTATTGTAAAACGATTTGCTGCCAACTTCATGCTCTTGAAAATTCATTTAGAAATAAATTACCTTTGGGTCACAAAAACATGATATTTCGGTATTTAAAGTCCAAACATTTATTAATTTGTCTTCACGATAAAATGATTCTGGTCTTAGTTCGAAATATTGATTTGTACTATATTTTAAGTTTATTTTGGCTATCTTTGGCTTATTAAATATTTAATTATTTACATCATAATTAAAAAATCCAGAAATTAGAGAATCACATGAAGTCGGCAAGCTTTGAATAAATATAACAATTATATGTGTATTTCTATAACATGTATCTTCATATGCATTTCTTATTTGGGACTGTTATCAATTGAATAAAAGTTGATACGCCTCTACATCTTAGAGTTCTGACTTCCTTTGCAGTTCGAACCCGGTACCCCTCTCGCACCCCAGCGATGTAACCAGCAAATATCGCAAGGAGTGACACCTCCGCAAAAGGAGGTCGGAAAGAAGTCTTTGCTGGGCGAACATTCCCTTACCACAAGTAGCAATGACAAAACCTTAATAAATGCTGGCGAAAATAAAAACTTGCATTTTAAGTGGTGAAGATAAGTGGCCAAGCATCACAATCCTTATCATAATAAGAGGACTCATCAAAATTCTTAAATTATAGTTCCATATAAATATTTTCATCTTCACACTAAAATTCACTATGTTAACATTTGACAAATGTATGTGATATCAAATGTTTTATTGTCAAAATTACCCTTTACTATGTCACAATATATTTCTCTCTAGAGTACACATATATAAGAGTGCATACAATCTACAATCAATATTGGGTACATTTTACACCAAGCACGTGTCAAGAGATTAGGCCCAAATATTTTAATCATTTCTGGATTTGTTTTCAGCAATTAAGATTTTTTCAGTTATATTTCCTTTTTGCTTTGTTGGCAAGAAAGAATTCATTACTGAACATTGAGCAGGCACGAAGGGTTCACAATTGTATGATTTGTGAACTAAAGTAAAAAAAAAAACTAAAAAAAAAATAAATTCAGTATTCATTAATTCATTTTCTTAAAATAAAACAAAATGATTATAGTTATAACAAAATTAAAAAAGATCGCCATTATAATTTGATACCAGAGACAGGTTAATTAGTCACATTTATCACATTTATAGGTTTCCTCTAATTTAATTATTTATCCAAGTCTTCTTTTTCAAAAGTAAAATGATTCACAGGTTAAACATTTTAAAAAATCTTTTTTTTTATTCTTTCCTTCATTAATCCTAATATTACTTGACGTATCAGATATCAGTAAATTTTCGAGGCAGAAGCAAAATTCTCACCATCGGGAATAAGTTTCTTATCCTGCACCGGTGCATATAATGGATTATATTAGCCTTTTTATTAGGTACCTAAAATTTGTAAAATTATAATGATAATGCAGGTCTCTGTACCAAATAAAAGAGGACACAAGTAATTGAAATATGTAATATATAAGTGGTGTATGAAAACTTGTGAAACTTTAAAGTGTATGAAAACTTCTGAAAACTTAGAGTGTATGAAAACTTATGAAAACTTAAAGTGTATGAAAACTTACGAAAACTTAGAATGTGTGAAAACTTAATATCATAGCTTCAAGATGTTATTTTTTCTTTTAAATATTCCTTGTTTAGCCTATTTAAACACTGATATAATCTTAAATCAGCACAGTAACTTGAAAAAAGGTGGGAGATTAGGATAAATATTTTTAAAAAGCATACTTTCATAATTTACAATAGAATAACATGGGATGGTAAAAAACAGTATTGTATAGAACTGTATTTTACTTACCATATACATTTGCTTATAAGTCGAGTCCAACTGCACACTGCAGAGATCCAGATCAGCAGGCGCATATGCAGTTTGTTACGAATAATCAGTAGAACAAACAACACAGACCCTCATCCGTCGGCGCATTATGTGACGGCAGCTCAGGGTCAATGTTGTTTGTATTTAGAAATAAGCGAGTATATTCGGTATTCTATAAACTAGTATTATATGTTATGATTCTGAATTATTGTATATGATGCAAAAAGAAAAATATTCCGAAATTTATACAAGTTTCTTTTACACTATAGTTTCGATTAACTTTCGGTGTCTGTCAAATTACTTATATACATTTGTTCATCTACACTAGTAACTAGCTCCAAACTGTTTTATATTTACTTCCAATAATACAGACATTCAAAACTTATTAAGACCTAATGACCAAGATACGGATTAGGTTTTGCCTTTTGTAATCATAACAATGGACGTGAAATGAAGAATTTTGATCAAAACATTCCATAGATATAAATAGAAAAAGTAAAAACAACAAAAAAAATCCCATGTAAATTTGAAAGGACAATTGCTTTCTCTGATATTCATAAAACCTTGTAATACCCGAGCAAATGTCAAAAAAGTGTACATCAAAATATATAAATTGCGCAAGAAAAAATATGCTATTGAATTTCAGATGAATTAGTCGATACAATAATTTGTTGTAGATATATTTGATATTCAGCTTGCATCCTGAAATATATGACCTATAATTTGATCCAAATATGCAAGAGAGAAATGACTGAGTTATATAACCTATAATTTGGTCCAAATACACAAGAGAGAAATGACTGAGATTCTACTATAATGTTCCTTAAAGGTTCAATCCAAAACAGACTGTAGTTGATATTTTGTCCCGTGGTGGAATATTCCTGTACAATCTCGTATATTGTGTTATAAATGGCATACTCCCGAAGTACAAGGCAATCAAGTAATGTAGAGAATACACCTATAGTGGCAGAATTAATGAGTTTTACAAGTTCCTTAAATAAGAAACACATAATATAAAGAATAATAACGCTATGGGAATAGTATAATCACCACTGAGTATAGAGAAGAAGAAGAAGAAGACGAAGAAGAAGAAGAAGTTGTAGATATATGTCGGTAAATAAATCACGGATATAATGTATAGTGTTTCGTTCCTGTATTCCGACTTTTAAATAGTAATTAAACAAAAGAATCAATTTGTTACCTTTGATTATGCTGTTATAACTTTTTAATTTTTTTTTAATAAAGAGCAAATACAATCTATACTGTTTTATCTGCAAGTTTTCAAACTTTTTAAATTATTTTGGAGGATGTGCAGATATGCTGGTGTAAGACAAAATATTAATCATAAACTTCACTCGATTTTTAAGTAAAAACATGAACAAAACAGAACATAAGAATACAACGTTCTTTGATTAATCACTTCTTAGACAAAATAGAATTATGAGTTTTAAGAATTGATGGTGTCACTGTTGAAAATGTTACGGAGAGTAAAGTAAGTGTTGTAAACCTTCGTTCTTGTGTTACTTTATCTGAACTCTTTTAGTATCATATAGGTTGCTTCCCTTAGTATCTTATAGGTTGCATCCCTTAGTATCTTATAGGTTGCTTCCCTTCCTATCAAGGAATTACCTCCTCATAGTAAGCATTTTACTGAACAATGCGCAGTGAAATATATATAAGTACATCATTTTGACTGACTGATAAATATTTCTAACAATATTTAAGTATTTTAAAACGTCAGAGACAGTATATACTACAGAGATTGGAAACTCAAGACAGCTGCCAGTTATCACTCGTTCACTTTTGATATCCAGACGAGGTTCACGGTTTCCAGAGGTCAGTTGAGCACTAAGTTTAAAGACACGGTAGGTGTGAATTTTCACTTAGGATTGAAAGATTAATGGCTACTTACCTTGGTCACAGACTGAAGTTAGATACAACAGAGTTCTGTTGGAAAGCAATTTATAGTTCCCACCGTTCCAATGTTATAGTCAGTGAGTATGTCCCGTGGGAATTTTGTGATGAAAGCAAATCACTAGTCTAAATGTCTTAAGGGGACCCCAAATAGCAATAGAAAACTTGTTGCCGGTCTGTGAATTTCCTCTGGCGTCAGATGTGAATTGTTGAAAAATAGATCTAAAATATCGATCTGAAACCTTTTCAGTCAAAGAGATAAACGCAGTTGTAAGTGTATCTAATCTAAGGGTCCTTTTCATCCCAACTGGGACATTAGGCGCAAACATTTTCCGCCATCTGGGTCGGTCCTGAGCAATGGCTTGTGCTTCGCCCCAGGAAAGTCCCACCTCTTCCAGATCCTTCATCATTGTCCTTCGCCAGGTTGTCTTTGGCCTGCCACGCATAGCTTTCCCGCTGGTGTCCATCTGAGAGCTACCATAGGTATCCGTTCTTGTGGTATCCGCATTACGTGTCCGAGCCATTTGATTCTGCGCATCTTGACCTCTAGCGAAATGTTTTTACATCCAGTTTTCTCATATAGGCTCACATTGGAGATCTTGTTTGGCCAGTAGATGTTGCAGATTTTACGGAGGCAGCCATTGTGGAATGAATTTACATTTTCATGTCTGTCTTCACAACTCTCCAACTCTCGGAGCATTATAAAAGTACTGACTTTATGCTGCTGTTGTAAAGTCTGATCTTTGTCTTGAGGCTGTACTGTTTTGATCTCCATATAGGGCGAAGCCTGCTGAAAGCACCTCTGGCTTTATTTAACCTGGCCTTTATGTCAATTTTGGCATCATTGTTGTTACTAACTAGGCTACCAAGGTGGGTGAAGTCGTCTACAAACTCAAGTGCCTCTCCATCCATGGTAACTGGAAGAGTAGCTGATGCGTGTGTGCACATCACTTGGGTTTTCTTTGCATTGATATGCAGGTCAGTCTGTTTAGCGTATTTGCAGAGTCTGTCAGATTTCTCTTGAAGATGAGAGCGCCTTGATGAGATAACATCCAGTTCATCAGCAAAGACCAGGTCTTCAAGATTTGAGAAGGATGTCCACTGGATTCCTCTGGCATGGTCGGAAGTTGTTTGGCGCATTATCCAGTCGATGATGATGAGGAACATAATGGGAGAGAGGATGCACCCTTCTCTAACACCAGACTTCACCTGGAACGACTCTGTAAGAATGTTGTTAAGGATGACGCTGCTTTCGAAGTGCTCATAGAACTTCCCAATGAGGTTGACTATCTTGGATGGTATTACATAGGCTCTAAGAATCTTCCATAGGCTCTCGCGGTGAACACTGTCAAATGTCTTCTTGAAGTCAATGAAGTTGATGTAAAGGGCTACATTCCACTTTAGACATTGTTCAACGATGTTGCGCAGAGCAAATATCTAGTCTATACATCCTCTTCCTTTGTGGAACCCTGCTTGTTCTTGTCTGAGTTTACCATCTTTGGCTGCATCAATCCTTTGGAGGAGACTTCTGCAGAAGAATTTGCTGGGAATGGAAAGGAGTGTTATCCCTCGCCAGTTGTCGCAGTTGCTAAGGTCACCTTTCTTTGGTAGCTTGACGATGAGGCCTTTACACCAGTCTTTAGGGATGATATCATTCTAAAGAAAGTAAGTGTATACAGTGAACCATTTATACCTTAAATATGTCAATATGTATGCAAAATGAAAATACAGCAATCAGAGTGACCACAGACATTGGCTATGCCTTACTAACATGTGTTTATGAAAAACAAAATTGTGATTTTTATCTAAAACAATGATCAAGTTCTTGCATCTTATTAAATATGTTAAGCTGAGATAAGCCAAAAGAACAGTCTGGCCAAAATTATTCTACGTACTGCAAGCACTCATCAAGTCAACTTTGTGTACTGATTACTTTAAATTCTGACATTTATAGACCGATCTACACCTTAGTCTTTATTGATAGATGTTACAATGTTATAGGGAAACATAGATTTACTGCGTGTTTAATATTTAAGAGTGTACATCTACAACACAAGCAATGTCTTCATTTGCAAGTACACACAATAGTTCACAGAAACGTGTCACTATCTTCTCCCTCCTCCTACTTATCCTCCTCCTCATACTCATTCACTAGGTTCACTTATCTCTTGTTGTCACACGACTCCCCAATGTCAGAACAGCCACAGATGTCAATGCAGTTGAGCCTTGGTTTCCGGCAGGTGCACCTTGCTGTTTGGTATCTCGTCTTGGTGCAGCCACAATTCACTAAGGTGAGTCCAGACTTTGGTGCTGAAATTTGCATAGTCATGACTGGAACTCAATATTCCGCTAAAAAAATGTCAAGCCATATTCTTGTGGTGATGGGATATCATGGTTTGCCGTGGTGTCATTGTTCCAGATTATAGCCTGGTAGTGAGTCTGGAATTGCTTGAAGTACTGCATCTTGTGTAGGTGGTAGTCTTTTCGATTGTGCCCCTATTCTTTGTAAACAGCCACCACCTCAACTTATCCTTTGATATCTAATTTGAGGTAGGTACACCGTACAGATGAACTGCTCAATAGCAGCAAACGTGTGATCAGTAGGCACTGCGGTTGTGCCCAGGCTTGCAAGTGCAGTTATGCTGTCATCACTGGCATCTTGAAACCCTTCCAGAAAGCTAGTTTTCCCTTTTGGCATGTAATACAAGCACGGTGGCAGCCTTGCTAGTCCAGGTGCTTCATAGATGGTCTCTCTCAGTGGGATGAGGCAGTGCCTCAGAGCAGTTCTGGGTAAAAAGTTGGTGTCCTTGCATAATTCTGGATACTATTGGATAGTGTGCTTACTTTGTCCGGACCTACAGCTATTACTTGAACATCGTCACTGTACTCTGTGCTAGATTCATGGCATGCTTGTTCACTTGTGAAGACTCTTTGTATCTTGATAACATTGGGTCTGGTCCCTGGACGACCCACCTGAATGATCCACCAATAGACACTGAACAACCCTTTTGGTAAATGATCGTTTGTAACATCTTTAAGCGAACCACCAAATGTTCATGTGGTTTTAGCTTTACTGATTGTTATTCTCAGCACAGATGCCACATTGTACAGAACCTTCATGTCCATTTCACTGTCCACATTGCTCCCTTCCAGCAGCTGAATTAGACACGTTTTGGTTTGTGGATTCTACATCATGTATTTCAGTTCGTATGAGCTGTTTCAGTTTTGTTTGCAGATAGGATGCAAATGTACGTCTCATGGAGTACAGACATGCTAACTACATTTCTATCAAGAACGTTCCCTTAGCCAGACTGAGGAATTTAATATATGCTACCAATTCATCAGCAGCACTTGGCTTCGATGGCAGTGGATCATTGCTCAGCAACAAACATTTTTGACGTGCATTGCTCTGCACCGATTTTGGTATTTGATGTCGAATGCATGTGTATCTTCTGGGTTGATGGATGTTCATAACTTGACACAGAGGTTCTCGTTTCCACTTATCTCGGTGGCTACTTTGAGAGAACGACCAGCGTTTTTTGTTGCAATTATGTGTAACGGATTGTTGTATGATGCTCCGTTGTCACCGAAGAATCACAGGTCCTTGTTGGTCCTTGTTGTAAGGGGCTGACTGAAAGCGATTGAAGGCGCCACTACCGGACCAGTGACTGGAAGATGATTCTCGTCTGGTCTCTTACTTTGGGAAACTATTTGCATTTCATATCTTTCTTTGGCTCCACTGTGTATTCCTGCAATGGACTGTGTTTTAATAGCACTTTCTGTACCAATTGGCATGTCTTGATTCAAGATCCTGGAAAGTGACATCACCAAGGCATCTGCTTATCTCAGGATAGTCTTTATCGCCATAGTGAGCACGCTCCCTGATGAAGTTAAATACTTTCTCAAGAGAACCTGGTTTCTCCACGAACACCACACCTATCTCTGTCTGGCAAATGATGCAGAGTGAGTAGTTGGTGTCATACCTTGCCACTTTGTAGTTGGCACTTGAACTTGAGCTGCTGTCTCCATAATTTCAGAAGATAAATGCTGTTGCAGCAGACTGTTCGTACAAACAGAATGTTATTTTTAGGAAGAGAAAACAAAACAGCACCCCACACATCAAGGCTATAGGGATCAAGGATGTGGTCTATACTGTTCAGATTGATTTATGTATTGTTCATGCCGTTTATGTTGGATTATACGTGTGCTCTGCAACCCCAGCGTTCACTGCCAATAAATACATGGAGTTTAGAAGTTACTCAGCACTGTAAACGAGCTAACATACATGATTTATACAGATGTAGAGTGTATATACTGGAAAGAGCAGAGTTGAAACTGGATGAAATCTGAAACACATAGAGGGCAAACGCATTAATTTAGCATTTTAAAATGGCATAAAATACTAATGCGAAAATACACAAATCAAGCATTTCCTACAATGACTCATCACCAAGACCAGAGCGGATTCCCAGACTGACATTTAGTGGCTTGCTTTCATACAAAAATTACAACAGGACTGTATTTCATGCAACATGCTACCTGACTATTTAAGTTAAGGATTCATATTTTGCTCATATCAGTACCAAAAGAAACAAACATTTTCACACTATTCCGATATATGTATTTTGTAATTGTATGATATATCGTGACAAAAATAACGTCAGTGTAAAGCTCTCTCTTTGCTGCTCCTACGTTAACCTTGGTTGTCAACTTTAAAGCATCAAAATGGGTAAATAGAATACTATTGGGGAGTAAAGGGAAAATGCAGGCTATTGTATGATATTTATTCAATTGATAGAGATCATTTTATTTTTCTTACATCTATACAATTAAGGGCACAATTGTCACATCAGATTAGGAGAATCAGCCTTTAATGATTCAATTTTTCCGGCGTAAGAGGGTTTCATTTTCTCATAGACGGCGCTGCGTTTGTGACGTGTAAATATTGTGACGTGTAAGTATAAGTTGTATTCGTCCAGCATGCAAATTTTGTAAAATGGTTTACCCATGGAGCAAAACTTATTATGCAAATTAAAAATTCATTTTCTACATCTCATTTTTTGGAAACATTCGCTTACATGATCAAATGAATTATACCAATGCCATCTAACAACTTTGGCAATGAAAGGTTACCTTATGTTAATGATGAAAGGAAGTGTGTGGCTTACAAAAACAGTACCATGAATGAGCTTCTCTTTTCACTTCAACAAATCCCCCTTATTCTTCTATAGTGCAAGGGGACCTCATTTTCATGGCAATAGGGACCGGGTGATATTTGGAAGGCTAGGTTGGGAATTTCCAATCCAACTGTATGATAGTCTCAGAGAAATTCTATTTTGGCTATATATTGTACAATAAAACACCTGCTGTTGTGAGGAAGTTCTTGCCTGAAATGGAACTCATTTATTTATTGCACAAATAGGGAATAACACATTGTCAAAATCACGCAATTTTGCTGACAATATTTTCAAGATCTTAGCATTATATGTACAATTTATATTGACAAGGTCAATTATGTATTTTTTAGCAGGGATAGTGAATATGTCTTATACTTTCTGGAAAGACTGTAAAGTCCTTTGATCCCAATCACACAGCCAGACGAGTAGTTAAGAACTACTTAGCTGACACATATACAACTCAAACAATCAAACATTGCAATCTTGTTAGTATCGGCAATACAATATTTAGATTTAGCACAAAATAAAAGCATTGATAAAGTCAGAATACAAGTATTCTCATGACTATAAAATATTTTTGCAAACAAATTGACATAGGATAAAAAATAACAGCACAGACAAAGTAAAAACAAAAGAATAATTGACATGATTACAAAAGAATAATACTTTCTATACAATAACTAGGGACAAAATTGAAAACAAAAGTCCGTATACGAACAAAATTGACACTCTATCTAGCATAGCTACAACTTTTAATTCGTACTCACTATTTACCCTGGTACAATCAATAACCAGTTTTAATATTGGATAGATGGATGGGATACATTTGCAAGCAAGAAAGGGAAGACCTCATCTTAGTCCAAATCCCCTGATAGTAAAAGAGACGATTTTACAAAAGCAATGCAAACATATCATGGTTATTGTGTAACTTGTGTCATATATAATCCATAGCCTAGACTTGCTTTTCTTACTAAAATGTCAAGCAAACCCTCAAGATTGGCTCATTGTTCATATTATCACATGGCTACCGTGATATTTAAGGTAATATGCCCATCTCAAAACTTGCGTATTACACAGGTCTCATTCTATAACATCAAGGTAAAACTATCATAATTATGTGAATCATGTATGACATGTAATTTAAACCCTAGACTAGGTATGCTTACTACAATGTCAAATAATCCCTCAAGAGTGGCTCGTAGCTGATTTTACGAAACCAGTCTGATAAATATATACATTGTGTTTTAGATAGTTTTAGACAAGTTTAGTGATGATCGGTGAGATCAGAATATACGTTGAAGCAAGTGAATCATACAATAGTACCAGGTAAACAGGTATCAAATACAATTTCACTCGAAATTATAATTTGTATCATCATATCTTCAGAACATCAATTAATTAACCAAAGTAATTCAGAATGTCTCTTTTGTTTTTTGACTAAAAAATATTGTTAGATTTGTCTTTTGAAATTTTAAAATTTAAATATTTGCATATTGCGCTCCAAATAAACCTTCCTACAAAATCTATTTCCTTTGGTTCTTTCTTTCCAAACAACTTGTCAACTAGTTTTTACATACAAAACGGCTGTTGTGAGACATGTGAATAATGACAGAGAAATAATCGCTTTTATATGTATTCTTATAATATTAGAAGCAATGAACGAAAGTCTATTTAGGGACTGTTTCCAAAATGGCTAAGAATCTTAATAAGATTTACCCTAAACAACATTGAATTTATTTAGTCGTTTGACTCAAACATTGAATTTATTTAGTGGTTTGACTCAAATATTGATCTTATTTAGTGGCTTGACTCATACCATGATGATTCTGTCAGTCATCCCAATTAGTCCGAGTGCCATATTTGGGGTAAACTGTTAAATATACGATATGTTTGTTCAGAAAACTGGCCACGTGACAAATAATCAAAATAAACAAATAAAAATGCCAAACAAAATCTGCTTGACTGACATGCGGAAATACTAATAAGGACTAAGGCTATCGGATTAGCCGCTTCTGAGACTGTGCAGCGCTAACTTTGCTAATACTCTCTTTTATTGTCAGATGAACTGACACTGATGGGTATTCGAGTGCCAACTAATCTGAGATTATTTTCGTGTTGTGAAAGAAACATTGACACAACTTCTTGAGATAATATGTAACAAATGTCACTCATTAACCTCAAACAGCTCTAGAATCAAAAGGAAAGAACAACTAAAACATTGACCGTTGACCTTCACATAGTTTAAGTTATTATATTTTGTATTTGTACATTTGCTTTTACATGTAGAAGGAACTAAAGAAAACTAAAAAAAATGAATTCATGTTGTTGAAAAGTTTGTGATTACTTAAATGAACCTGGTTCAAAAAAAGGATCTATAAAACATAATAGATGGTATAAATGCTTCTTCTTCATCGTTTTATTTACTAAGGGAAGATGAGATGAAACATCGTTGACATCGCTAATATTAATTGCTTAATTACAAGCACAATCTATGTTAAATACAAAATGTATCATCTTGTCAATTCAATATTTTATATTGCAGTACCAGGATGAAGCCGGGTTGGGATTGCATTTAGCGAAGACACTGAAATCAATTTTGTGAATGAGATGTGTGTTTATAATGTAATTGAACAATGAATGAACCTGACACCATACTAGTGCGCATAAAGTCCAACAATGGATTTAACAGAATGATGCGCACCGAGTACAACAACTGATAATGATATTGTTCCTAAATGGAACTAATCAGAACAGTAATCAAACAAGAATAACCGTATGGAACTTATACACAAGTATGATTGATATATGGATCTATCACCATTGATGATCAATGAAAAGAATTGATAGACAAATATGAACAATGTGTGATTCTATAGGATTTATACACACATATGAATAATGTATGTTTCATCCACAAGTTCGATCTATCCATTATTGATTTTCACTCATATTGCGATATTGAATTAATGTTTTCACTCATATAGTGGTATTAAATAGTATTGATTCAAAAATGGAACATATATATCTCGTGTCGTCCAGTTGACGATCACGATGTATTTCCATTCAAGTTCCGCAGCTCTCGTCCAATGGTCAAGGAGTAACCACGCATGGCTCACCCCTGCCATTATGCTGAAGGTTCACTCAAGAGCATCCTTATTCCTTGCTGACCAGTTGGTCACAAAACTTTGGTTCCTCACTGCGAGTAAATCAATACCGTCATCCGAACCAACGTCACCGTCAACCGCAGCATCCGGGTTAAACGAAACTTCACATAGTTCTACGACTCCCCACCCAAAACAGCTCTACAGCTGAAGATTGATTCAAAAAAGTCGACAGCTTCCTGCTAAAACTCGTTGTATTGTTATTATACATCAAGAATTAACTCCATAAGCACCCTGGTTGTGGTGGACATTCACTCGAGGTAATAGGGTTTCTCATTGCGGGCACTTTGTGCGTGAAGGGATGGGAAACCAAACTCAGTATTATGAAATAACCACGGCTGAAAATAAACAACCCTCGAGCAACACTGTACTCGGTAACGAAACCAGAGTACAACGAGACAATTTAAACGCAGTTCGATTTAGAACGAACACTATAGACTTCAGCAACTTTCTTCATAGTATTTATGGCATTAACATCTTAGTGACTCTTTCATATGTTGCGATAGAACCTAAACAAAACTTATAAGTTGACTAAACCCATCTTACAATATATTATATCTCTTAGCACCTTTTGCATGTTTTAATATTGCGTATAAAATGTAATTGTCTCGTGCCCAAACCGGTTTGGCTAAATAAAAAAAGTTCATTTATTTCTAGTTCTAACATTTCCGGTAACTCAAAACAATGACATTTGGTTTTGTTATAAAATACAAACCCAACTAAATATAGATGTAGAACGAATATATTAATAATGAAAGCGTCTTCTTTTTTCTTTTTCTTTTTCTACTTTCCTGAGAAAGGATTTGGGAAACTTCGAGGAAGATCTTGCCTTTACATAAACATTGAATATTTCAGCATATAACCTTACATAAAATTTTTACTTTGTATAATTACAGCAGAACGCAGACAATGAGATGAAAATTCATTATAACTTTCATTTAATATAAACCAATTGTACTAAAATTCAAGAATCAGAGATTAAAACATTGTTCTTCATTGTAGTTGAAACGAACATTGTTCCATATAGGTAGTTTCTTTTTTAGATTAACTCTTCCAATTACAGCCTTTTGAATCCTTAACAGATTACAATGGAACGTATTAAAACATTATCAACGTCTAAGACAAATATCTTAATGGCCATACCCTCTCACGGATTGCCAAATACGATAGAGCTCGACAGTGAATTCTTCTTTCGTTTGCCACATTTTACTTGTGACAAAGAGTAAACGAAGCGAGAATGAATGATAATCTGAATGAAATAATACAGGGATTTAATACTATTTGCTGTGTGCAAACTTTTGTAAGAGCCGGGGGAGGGGAATTTTGGCGGTGACTTTAATCCCAAGGGTTTTAAAGTCTTTCCAGAGTGCTCAAGAAACCGTTTGGAACATAGCAATCCATTTATGATCAATATTCAAAATAATTAGTTAATGTGAAAATCAATTATATACCAAATATCAACAAAAGGGAGTAATTATATACACAATATCTGTAATGAAATAACGTAATATTCCCGTATTTGAGTACAGATGACGTCACAAATAGCACGTGTCAAACCAGCAAAAGAATAAATCAGACTGATCACGCAAGAATACATTAATAATACGCATTTGAGTGATCCGGTAAACATTTGCACATCGTAAGACGTTCATGATCTTTTTTCTTCCATGATAAATGCCACCATTAATGATCCATACAGGCACGCACACAAAATATGAGAAAGAAAATCCCGTTTTCAATCGCCACGTGTGATTCCGATGTATGAATATACAGCTGACGTCACAAAGTCTCAAAGGTCAAACCAGCTTGTACCAGCCTAATCTTGTACTACTATAAGTACTCTGATATTGTGTGACACTATAGCATGGACTAAAACAACGGGAGTAATTGCTAGCTACATACAAATCCAATAACAAAACACATTTCCTCGTACGAGCACAATAACTGAAAGCGTACATTATCTTCTCAAAAATGTATAATCGTCCCTTGTGTAAAGCTCTTCGATTACTGAGGAATATAAAAATCAGTTTTCCTCTGTAATAACATTTTCTAAATGAAACTATAGTTCCTAATGTAAAAAGCATATCTCTTTATCAAATACTAAAACCAACGAAGTATGTGATTTTTTGCGAAAACAGAAAGTACTACCCTCTAATGCATTGGGGGCAATTGTAATCACGGACGTGCTTGATCTTGCCGGTAGTATCGACTTTACATGACTCTCAAGAGATATGACCAATATTTGTCGATGTCGTGTAATTTGGTCCAAAAACAGTGTAGTCACATTCCAAAATATACAGGGAATGCCATTTTGTTCTTCTGTTTACAATGTTACAATTTGCGTTGTAAACGTGATACGCAACGGCAAAACCAAAGTACAAGGGAATCGGATACTGTACAGGATACATTCAGGATAGAAGAGGCACTGGAATCTTAAAGTTCTTGAAATGAGAAAAATATATCAAGAATAATAAATACATGACAAAATTGAAGTATCATTAATTTAATAATAATAATGATAATAATAATAATAATAATAATGATAATAACGATAATAATAATAATAATAATAATAATAATAATAATAATAATAATAATAATAAGAAGAAGAATAACAACAACAACGACAATAATAATAATAATAATAATAATAATAATAATAATAATAATAATAATAATAGTAATAATAATAAAAATAATAATAATAACAACTAGAGATGGAAGCTATCACAAATATTCACAATTTTTTAATTGTGTACTCCCCCATTCACACCATCTCTTCCCCATCCAATGTGCTGCATCCAGGAATTAGAAGTTCAGGTTACAAGAAAAACAGTGATGGACGAACGGATAGACTGAGGGACTGATGGTGGATATAATAAGAATACATTACTATTTCCATAACATATATCA
Source organism: Margaritifera margaritifera (assembly GCA_029931535.1). Lineage (NCBI taxonomy): Eukaryota > Metazoa > Mollusca > Bivalvia > Unionida > Margaritiferidae > Margaritifera > Margaritifera margaritifera. The sequence goes on along the minus strand of JAQPZY010001340.1, from coordinate 36,536 downwards.
ATGACCCCAAATAGGTATGATTTGTAGATAATTTATAGTGCATTACAATTTCAGAGTACAAAACACTACAAACAATGCGAACATGAATGTTTAATTACAACTAAAGTATGTTTTTAGTGATTTTTGAAAGTTAACTTTACTTTTATCTTGCAAAATAGCCCATTTTTTGGCCTAGAAACAATTTGGTATATATCAGGCAGACATTAGAAAATTAAATTTTAAATCTCAATAGAAAAAAAAGAATACTCTCTACGATGTATAGATGATCATCGTTAATAAAACAATACTACTACTAATAATAATAATAATAATAATAATAATAATAATAATAGATAAAAACCATCACAAATATCTGCTTTTGTATATTTTCTCCAACCCTCTCCCATTCATACCCGCCCTTTTCCCAAGAGATGGTTCCAGAATCTGAAACTTCTTTGACATTCAATCAGCCAAGTGTCACATGATACAAAATATTACCATTTCATCTCAAAAGGTGTGGATCGAGTTCACATTACAAGTGAAGTCCATATCACCCACGAAAATGCCACCTTTGACCCTCACCACCTCGTTCACTGCGGGTTGCATCAAAAATTCCAAACTTTCGTTAACATCTGCTTACTCAAATGAAGCATTATACCAAATATGATTATCTCACCTGAATCAGTGTAGATGAAGTTCAGGTAACAATGAAAACAGTGACGAATGGATGGACAACTGGACGGTTGGATGGATGGAAGTACAGGGCTATTGGCAGTTTTGAAACACTTGGTAAATTTAAAACAGTAATACCAAAATGATTGATTATTTCAAATGCTATAGCTGTCTAACATCTCAACTAGACACTAGGAGATAGCTGAACGACATACAAAATTATTGCAAAAAGTTCTTTTTAGCGGAAATACTCCTTAAACTACTGAAACCTAACTTCTAAAACAAAGATGTCAACTACTGCATCATACATCCACAATTACTACTGAAATTTTTTAATTACTACTGGAAAACACATTTCTATTGAGATCTTACTACTTAGATAAATGAAGTTGAAAAATGTTATAATTATGGTTCTGCAAAATCACAACACAAAATCTATTAAATTCATTCAACAAGATAAATGATGGAGCAAGCTACAGTGTAATTAACTGAACGATTTTAGAGTGATGATAGCGATATTCAACGAGTTCAACATAGAAACAGTAATCTCGGTACCAAAAGATAACATGTATTTGTTTACAAATTTGAATGAATTAAAGTGTGGTCAAAGTTAGTTGTGATACAAAACAACTTTCAAGATAATGCAAATATTGATTTACCTTTTTCAACCATCACAAAAGATGTAACGCAATCTTTGAAGGAAGATGCTGATTTACAAATTACATTCAATGACGATTACATTCAGATTAACCCTGATAGCAAGATGTTCAAAACTATACATTATGTGGAATGATTACAGTGTTTATTTGATATAGACAAATACACAAATGTGCATTCTGATTAACTGAGGGCACAACTTGAAAATACAATAAACTTTACAAGGTCTATATACAGCGATTCGTAAAAAGCAGACAGAATATGTGAAAAAGTTAGATTCAAAACAACTCATAGTGGCAGCTTATTAAGTAGTTTGCTTTGAATCAACCACTGGAAATTGTAAAATTTGACATCGATCTGATATCATTTGTATCTTTGAAAGGATTGAAAAATGTTTGCAAATTGTTGCAAAAAAGTACCAGTTCAAGATGGGTGATCTGTTGGCTTGTTCATCGCGCCAGAAGACAATATGTCAAGAAGGAAGGTACTCTCAGGATATCGTATACTGTTGTGTATACATTCCATGCATATTTGGAATGAGACTACACTGTTTTTGGAGCAAACTACACGACATTGTCAAATATTGGTCATATCTCTTGAGAGTCATGTAAAGTCGATCTTACCGGGAAAATCAAGCAAATCCGTGATTACAAGTACCTGCAATGCATTAGAGGGTAGTTATTTCTGCTTTCACAAAAAATCACATACTTCGTTGGTTTTAGTATTTGATAAAGAGATATACTTACTACATTAGGAAGTAAAGATTCATTTAAAAATTGTATTATATATATTATTTCAGTGGAAAACACATTTTTATATTCCTCAGTAATCTAAGAGCTTTACACAAGGGACAATTATACATTTTTGAGAAGATAATGTAAGCTTTCAGTTATTGTTCACATACGAGGAAATGTGTTTTGTTATTGGATTTGTATGTAGCTACCAATTACTCACGTTGTTTTAGTCGATGATATAGTGTCACACAATATCAGAGTACTTACAGTCGTAAAAGATTAGCCTGGTACACGCTGGTTTGACCTTGATACTTTGTGACGTCAGCTGTATATTCATACATTTGAATCACACGTAGCGATTTAATACGGGATTTTCTTTCTCATATTTTATGTGTGTGTCTGTACGGATCATTCATGTTGTCATTTATCATGGAAGAAGAAAGATCATAAACGTCCTGCGACGTGCAAATGTTGACCGGATCACTCGAGAAGTAGTCGAAACCACACTGGGGTCAAACTCTTTCCTCGTGCTCCGGTAAACATTTGCACATCGCAAAATGTGTATTATTTATGTATTCTTACGTGATCAGTCTGGTTTATTATTTTGCTGGTTTGACACGTGCTATTTGTGACGTCAGCTGTACTCAAATACGGGAATATTACGTGATTGAAATACATGTATCGTTTATATATTAACTCCATTTTGTTGATATTTTGTAGATAATTGATTTCCACAGTAACTGATTATTTATGAATAAAGATCATAAATGGATTGCTATGTTCCAAACGGCCACTTGAGCAGTCTGGAAAGACTTTTGAAACCCTCGGGATCGAAGTCCCAGCCCAAATCCCCCTCCCCCGGCTCTTACAAAAGTTTGCACACAGCAAATAGTATTAAATCCCTGTATTATTTCATTCAGATTATCATTCATTCTCGCTTCGTTTAGTCTTTGACACAAGTAAAATGTGGGAAACGAAAGAAGAATTCACTGTCGAGCTCTATCGTATTTGGTAATCCGTGAGAGGGTATCGGCTAAATAAGATATTTGTCATAGTCGTTGATAATGTTTTAATACGTTCCATTGTAATCTGTTAAGGATTCAAAGGCTGTAATTAGAAGAGTTAATCTAAAAAAGAAACTACCTAAATGTAACAAAGTTCGTTTCAACTACAATGAAGTACAACGTTTTAATATCTGGTTCTTGAATTTTAGTACAATTGGTTTATATTAAATGCAAGTTATAATGAATTTTCATCTCATTGTCTGCGTTCTGCTGTAATTATACAACGCGGGCTTCTATTATGAAATTTTATGTAAGGTTATATGCTGAAATATTCAATGTTTATGTAAAGGCAAGCTCTTCCTCAAAGTGTCCCAAGTCCTTTCTCATGAAAGAAGAAGAAGAAAAAGAAAAGAAGACGCTTACATTATCCATAAAGTCGTTCCACACCTACATTTAGTTGGTTTTGTATTGAATAATAAAACCAACTATCTTTGTTGCGAGTTACCGCAAATGTTACAACTAGAAATAAATGAACTTTTTTTATTTAGCCAAACCGGTTTGGGCACGAGACAATTACATGTTATACGTAATATTAAAACATCCAAAAGGTGCTAAGAGATATAATATATTTTAAGATGGGTTGAAGTGAAGTCTTTGGAGTTCGTTCCAAATCAAACTGCGTTTGAATTATCTCGTTGCACTCGGGTTTCGCTACCGAGTACAGTTTTGCCAGAGGGTTGTTTATTTTCAGCCGTGGTTATTCAAAATACTGATTTCAGTTTCTCATTGCTGCACGCGCAAAGTGCCTGCTATGAGAAACCTGATTACCTGGATTTCTCCGATTGTGGATTTCCACCACAACCAGGGTGCTTATAGAGTAAATTCTCGATGTATAATCACAATACAACGAGTATTGACAGGAGGCTGTCCATTTTACAGTATCAATCTTCAGCTGTAGAGCTGTTTTGGATTGGGAGTTGTAGAACTCTGTGGAGTTTCGTTTAACCCCGATGCTTGGCTCGGATGACGGTATTGTTTTACCCGCAGTGAGGAACCAACAATTCGTGACCAACGGGTCAGCAGGGAATAAGGAGGCTCTAGAGTGATCTTTCGGCAGACTGGCAAGGGCGGGCCATGCGAGGCTGCTACTTTACCATTGGACGAGAGCTGCGGAACTGGAATGGAAATACATCGTGAACGTCAACTGGAGGACACGAGATACATATGTTCCATTTTTGAATCAATACTATTCAATACCACTATATGAGTCAAATCATTAATTCAATATCGCAATATGAGTGAAAATCAATAATGCATTGATCCAACTTGTGGATGAAACATACATTATTCATCATAGTTGTGTATAAATCCTATACTTTGATCACCCTTTGTGATAGAATCACACATTGTTCATATTTGTATATAAATTCTATACATTGATCATCAATGGTGGTAGATCCATATATCAATCATACTTGTTTATAAGTTCCATACGGTGATTCTTGTTTGAAAACCCACTGAAGTTACATGTTCTGATTAGTTTCATTTAGGAGTGATATCATTTCCTTATATCAGTTGTTGAACTCGGTGCGCATCATTCTGTTAAATCCATTGTTGGACTTTATGCGCACGAGAATGGTGTCAGGTTCATTCATTGTTCATTTACATTATAAATAATCATCTCATCCACACAGTTGCTTTCAGTCTCTTCGCTAAATCCAGTCCAAACCCGGCTTCATCCTGTTACTGCAATTTAAAATATTCAACTGACAAGATGACAAATTGTGTTCTTTAACATATATTTTGCTTGTAATTAAGCAATGCTGTCAACTTTTTATTTCAAAATATTCGTTAGGTAATAGACTGAACTAAGAAAATTACTATTACGAATTGAACGATGTTTCATCTAATCTTCTCTCAGTAAATAAAGAGATAAAGAAGAAAAAACATGTATACCATTTGTTATTTTTTAAAGATCAATTTTTGAGCCAGGTTCGTTTAAGTAACTGTAAACTTTTTAACAACATGAATTCAATTTTGTAAATTGTTTTTGGTTCCTTCTGCAGCTAAAAAGTCAATGTACAAATACAAAATATAATAACTTCAAATATATAGCCTGTCTTCAATGTGAAGATCAACGGTCCATGTTTTAGTTGTTCTTTCCTTTCCACTGTAGAGCTATTTGAGGTTAATGGATGAAATTTGTTACATATTTTCTCAAGAAGTTCTTTCGCGTACTATATTTGCCTCTCTACCGTTAAGTTCAATGAAATGGGCCCATCTTGTATATTTTCATCACACTGTCCTCTCTGCTCTGTAGCTTTACAGATGCGTGAGATTAAGGAATCATAGTTAATATATAATTATATAGCATCAACAGAAGCTGTCTTGCGCACCATATTTGATTCCCTATCTTTAAGGTTAAGGACACATACCAATATTTAAGATTTCAATATAATTGTACATTGCGTTCTTTAATTTATCAGCTAATTAAAATAAATGTATACAATTTGGTATACCATACTGGACTCAACGCACCCAGATGCCTTCATACGCACAAACACATCTTTTTCCTCAAAAGTCGCATGCAAATATCATTGAACATCATACATTTATTGGAAATTGTCAAAATCTATGCCTGATGTCTCGCTACCAATTAACATTTTGAGTTACAGTCTTAAAAACGGATCCAATACTTGTTCTTTATTTAAATCGACCATAATTGGAGTGGGAATGCACATCTAAAGTAGAGAGCTCCAAACATGGACAAGTTCACTGACACAATTTCCCCCTTTTTCTGAACTTTTACTCTGATGCCCTTTCAGATCGAGCTATGAACTTTCCTTTTTATGTCAACCCAGTAACTCTACAGGTCTGTCAAAAAGTTCACAATATGATTTCATCATGGTATTCTTGTGTGACCTTACTACGGGAAGCGTGAACAAATATTAATTGAATGTGTTTCTTTTCACATTTGCTTGGAGGTTAGTTTCCCCAGCTACACCATGATTAGTAATGAAACATGGTTATGAATGGTTATGAATCACTTACAATTGCAAGACAAAGTATAGACAAAGATATGATCGCAGATCTTTTCCCATTTGAGTGTGGCATGAATAAATACGGTAACTGATTCATTTATGAAAATTGTGATGGTTATTTAACAAAAAACTTTGCTTGACATAGTCTAGTCTCGTCAAACTGCAGCATTTTTCTGCCTTTGAAAACGTAGGTAAAACCCATTTGGTGAATATGATAAATTCATTTATTATTAATAGTTTTAAAATAAATTAAATTTTCATTGGTACTTAAATGTGTGGATTAGGGATGGTAGTCGTTTTGGGAGTAGAATGGTCGTTTATTGGCTCTCTAATTGTTTGGTTTATAGCCACCACATAATACATAAAGTCATAGTAAACTTTCTTTTGAATCTATACTTATACATGTCCCATATCCGTGTTTTGTGTCACAAATCCGTGTAACACTTGTAGGACGTATGAATCGCTTGTGGTAAATCTTCTCACATGTAATGAAGTAAAAGGTACAATACTCCCCTTTTATTAAGTTATACATGGGAGTTATAAAATTGTCCTTTTTAGAAGTAAGGGAACATTATTCTGAGGGATTTCACAACAAAGCTATGGCATAATTGTGCATAAAACATAACAATAGTGTATATGGTCATGTAAAACCATATTATAATGGTTATCATCAATGAAAAACTAAACTTAAATGAAAAATAATTAAAACGCAAGTTTCAAAATAACAATTCTAACCATTTTATGGAATGTGTGACCACACCCGCATTATAAGAGAGGTCGTGGTATATTGAGGGGGTTTATAGTGCGGGACTACGGTATATCATTATCGCCTTTCAATCTTTTAGTGTTTCTAATACGCATTGGACATCAGATGTTAGTTTGTTTAAGGTTTCAGATTAAAAGTATTATAGTTTTTAACTCATTTCCTATATTAATTGGAGCACTGCTGTCCTTGAACCTGGGAGAATTGCAAGTCCCCGCTAATAGTTTTGGGAATGGGTTGAATTTTAAACATTGATGATCTGTTCGTTAGAACCAATCAAGCATCGGTTTTAATTGGCTAGAAATATGTTCTGTATTTTTCATGGGGAATATCATTTCGCATACTTGGGAACGTTGCTTTGTATCCATGAATTAACGTAGTTATCTCTTTCGCCGGGTTATGTGACAAAAACTTTGATTGACTTATACTGGTGGTCGACGAGTTATAAGAATGCGTGTTTTAAATGGTCTATTATTTATCTAAGAAATATCTGGTGTTTCGATGGCTTAAAAAAGTTAAAATTAAAAATGTGTAAAAAAAAAAATTTCCGAAGAAGAAACTTCAGTCGTTTATAATTGGCTATTCCAAATCATAATGCTTTTCCAACCAGTCTTCGATAATTTAAACCGGATGATACTGGTGATCCAGAACCAAAATGAATACGTGTCTGAAATGGTTTATCATTGATGTAAGAAACATCATCTGTTGCGATGCGCTGAAAACGTGAAATTTTAAAAACAATCATTTTCCAAGAGTAAACCTTTAATCATTTAATAATCAGCTAATCAAAATCACAAATGATTGTTTGGTCATTAGGCTCTGCATACTAATTTTCGATTTTTTATCAGATACATTAACTGTGTAGTCTTGAAAATAGAATTTGAATGGATTGTGTTTGGGTTGTTGGGTTCAAATATTTTGTTCCTATATATATATATATATATATATATATATATATATATATATATATATATATATATATATATATATATATATATTGCCAACCAATAATTGGCCAGACTTGCTTTTTAAAAATGTTTCTTTCACAACACGAAACAATCTCAGATTAGCTGGCACTCGAATACCCATCAGTGTCAGTTTATCTGACAATAAAAGAGAGTATTAGTAAACTTAACGCTGCACAGTCTCAGAAGCGGCTAATCCGATCGACTTAGTCCTTCTTAATATCTCCGATTGTCAGTCTAGACAGATTTTGTTTGGAATTTATATTTGTTTATTTTGATTATTTCTCACATTACCAGTTTCTGAACAAACATATAGTATCTTTGGGAGTTTACCTCAAACATGGCACTCAGACTAATTCGGATGACTAACAGAATCATCATGGTATGAGTCAAACCACTAAACAAATTCAATGTTTGAGTCAAACCACTAAATAAATTCAATGTTTTGAGTCTAACCACTAAATAATATCACTGTTTGAGTCACACTACTAAATAAATTCCATCTTTGAGTCAAACCACTAAATAAATTCAATCTTTGAGTCAAATCAATAAATAAATTCATTGTTGTTTAGGGTATATCTTATTAAGATTTTTAGCCATTTTGGAAACAGTCCTTAAATGGACTTTCATTCATTGCTTCTGCTATCATAATAATACATGTAAAAGCGAGTCTTTCTCTGCCATTATTCACGTGTATCACAACTGATATTTTGTATGTAAAAACTAGTTGACAAGTTGTTTGGAAAGAAAGAAACAAAGACAATAGGGCCAATTTATGTGTACAGCTTTGTTTACTCAATTAAGATTTTGTAGAAAGATTTATTTGGAACGCAATATGCAGCTATTTAAATTATAAAAAATCAAAAGGCAAAAAATAACAATGTTTCCAGTCCAAAAGCAAAACAGACATTCCGAATTACTTTGGTTAATTAATTGAAGTTCAAAAGCTACTAATTGATTCCTGTTTGCCTCGTACTATTTTATGATTCACTTGCTTCAAGGTATATTCTGATCTCATCGATCAACACTAAACATGTCTAAATCTATCTAAAATACAATGTATATATTTATCAGAATGGTTTCGTAAAATCAGCTACGAGTCAGTCTTGAGGGATTATTTGACATTGTAGTAAGCATATCTAGTCTAGGCTTTGAAGTACATGTCATACAGGATTCACATAATTATGACATTTTTACATTGATTTTATGGAATGAGATCTGTGTAAAAGAGACCTGTTTACATTTCAGAATGTTTTCCTTTTTTGCATCATATAGAATAATTTAATTCTCAAAATCATAACATATAACGCCAGCTGATAGAATAATCTATATACTCGCATTTTTCTAATTGCAAGGAACAATGACCCTGATTTGCTGTCACATAATGTGCCGGCAAATCAGGGTCTGGTGTTGTTTGTTCTATAGATTACTCGGAATAAAACTTGACGGACCCAGATCTGCTGTGTAAAACAGGGTCAAAATGTATAGCTTCTATCAACTTCAGGCCGCTATTTTGAAATGTATGTTTTGTAACAGTGTTACATTATGCGACGGTCTGCTTTCTGACTGAAATACCGTATTACGTCATACTTGTTTTCCACACTGTCCATTTGTTCTATTAAGGCGGGAAATGCTCGTTTGTTTGCACCGGATAATCTGTCTCTGTTTAGGCCGGAAACGTGAGATTGTAGGCACTCTCAATGAAATGTCGTATTATTTACCTATAACACGAAATGTAATGATAAAACTACACTATTTAAAATGTCTTTTGGAATAACGAAAATTCAGTCATTTAGTGATCACCCAGGGTAGGATGTAAAAGAAGTGATATAAATAAAAACACCTACCCTATAACGTCCATATGATCCCTATTATAAATAAAGTTTAAATCTGGACCCACTCTATAATGTACCGACCCTCTCCTACCTTCTTTTAAAAAAGAAAAATCTACCAGAACCTTTATTATTCCCATAATCTCTATATTATTACTAGTGGAACATAAGAAGAAATAAAGATAGACAACCATTTTTTCTTTTTGCGGCATTATTGGACACGGAAAAATTCACATTAGGCCGCTACTTTTGTAGGATTCTGGTGACAATGGGAATGAACATTAGACAACCAAGCAGTTTATTTAATATTCTGCCCTGACAAAGCCTTATACCACATACCATAGCAAATTATTAATTATATTATTTATATTAGTATTATCATTATTTTTATTATGATTATTATTATTATTACATGAAAAGAGTGAAAGAAATACATATGGGATGATTGAAGACAGAAAAGTAAGGTGTCTTTTTTTGTTTTTTGCGGCATTATAGGCCAAGGAGAAATTAACATTATGTTATCCTTTTTTTCGAATTTCTGAGGACAAAGGTAAATAATATGTTAGAAATGCTCATTGGTATATGTTTTCATTCATCAATATCTGAAAACAAAGACCCTTAAAATTATATCACTGTATTAAGAAATTATCAGAATATCCGAGAAAAAAGATTCCTATACAGAATATATATATATATATATATATATATATATATATATATATATATATATATATATATATATATATATATTATAGGCAAGCCTGGCAATGAATTTAGTAGGTGTTTGGGGCTGCAGAATAAACAATCGCCATTTGTACGATGCCATTCAAAATATTTTTAAATTTGTTTACCTTGCCTAAAATAATGACTTTTAATCATCAGTCCACCCTGGTAGCATGCACCGTAAGGGCGGTAGTTCCAAAGTAATCCAAGAAATCAATGCTGAAACAACATGAAAAAAGTAAGTGTGACTCCATTTCCAAGGTCAAGGTTGCGTATCCGCTGCTTTAAAATCGGTTAAAAATTTCAATCCAAAATATTTTATAAAAATAAAAAAATAAATATAGACAGTGCTTATTCTGAAAGCCTTACCAAGGAGGAATAGCGAAATGTTTGGGTCAAATTACCTTTAAAGGATGAAACTGTTCTCCCGAATCCCTACTCACTTGAGTTTGACTGGGTAGACGAGGTCACCACTATGCCAGAAATTACATGGAGCGACATTGAAATCTATCTACTTGACTCTCCAAGTATTTGTACCAACGAAAATGTAAATGCCAAGAAATAACTTGAAGTTTCTTTTTGTGTGAGGTCGTGTTTACCTTCAACCCATATAAGTTTAGAAGTAGAGTTTAGTTTGATACTATCCACGTTTCCACTCAATGTCACGGGGACATGTCAGAGTCATACAAGTCAACAAGAAGCATGGTTGGATTTTAACAGCCAATTATGCTTGTATGTCAGGGTGAGAAGAGTAAATTTTACTACAGTTACATTACATATAGATTAGTAGACAACAATGGAGCAAAATATTATGCTCACAGACCTATCCTGAGACAGAAAGATACTAAATATATGCTAACATGTTTACATTTTTCTTAATATATGTTTCATTCATTATAAATAAGTTGTACAGTGATTAAAAAAATGTATATCCCTTTGTGCTAATACTTTTAAAGTTTCAGTTACTACAATAATTAACATATAATGCGTCGTTCCATTAGTTTCGGAGCGTCATGTATTTCGGAGGTGCCATTTTATTTTGTTGGTATCACGTGACAACATGCAGCTGGTGACGCAACTTTCAGAAGTTTTGTTGACAGTAGTTTAACGCTTTGTTGGAAGTAAACGAAATGCTTCGAGTTCGTCAAAGTGCCGTATGTATACACATTTACATAACTATGACCAAACGATATCAAACTTTATAACACACTTTCATACCCATTTAAATACCTTTTTTTATAATATAAGCGAATTGGAACCTTTGGTGTAACTTGGTTTGTTGTCGTCTGTCAAACGAATAAAATCATGTGACTTCTTTTCTCTGCCCACTTCTGTTTTTTTTTCCTATGGAATCCCATTAATGAAATAATTAAATATTTCGCTGTTTGATTTAATGGGTTTTTCTTCTTTCTTTCTTTCATTATTTAAAGTTTTAAATAAAGAAAAAGAGCAACAGATTATAATGAATGAAATTGATTTCTAATTCAGTTAATTAGCATTTACATTATTGTTAAGAGAAATAAGTATAAACTTTTCTAACCCTGTAATAATTGCATTATACTCAGTTTTCCATAATTTTCAGGATGGTGGAAAACTGCATCAACACTATCGTTGTTAGGACCGAAAAGATTGAACTAAAGCATACATTGATGATAAGTTGAACAAAATGCCAGTTAATAAAGCGGCAAAGTTGTATAATGTTCCCGAAACAACTTTATGCCAACGCGTCATCGGTGAAGTGGACATTGGCACCGTTTGTATCGGGGCCCAAATATGTTTTCCTTGGATCAGGAAGCAAGGATCGTAGCCATATTTCTCTTTTGGCGAAAGTAGGCCATGGTTATACCCATTCAAATGTATGTAATTTGGCCACTGACATTGAACTTTGTCAGAAGGATAATCACTGCAGTGGTATCACAACTTCATATATCGATGGCCTTATTTAACAGTTCAGAGTCAATGCCTGTCACAATTCCACGTCCAGACAGAAAGTAACCTAAAATTTTGAATCACTGAAGAAAATGATGATTATTTATAAGCTAAATGAAAAACCACATTACATTTACAACATCGATATCGATGTGATGAGCATTTCCGACAATCATATCCCTCCTATTGTATTCGCCGGCAAAAAATCGAAACCGGTCGCAATTGCCAGTGGAATATCATATACTGTGGCTCTTTTATTGGCTGGAAATGCTTTAGGTTCATCTATTCGGGCTTTTTTTCTATCGCAGGGAAAGCTAATAAGAAATGAATTGCTTGAGGGTGCAACAACTGGGGCTTCTGGTAATGTTAGAGTGGAAGGTCCAGTGGTCAAGTATCTAGAAAATATCTCGATGAAATATTAATCAGCTATGTACAAGGTCGTGATCAATCGCAGCACTGCTTCTGTCGTACGACGGGCACAGATCACACGTAGCTTTGGCAACCATTGATTTGGCAAAACAACAAAATATCAATATTTTCGTATTACTGCCTCACACTAGTCATATCCTACAACCACTAGACGTCGTATGTTTAAGACCATTTCAGAAGGTATATAATAACGAAAGAGCGAAATTCGTGCGCAAATTTACATCATTATCAGCGCGCCATGTGTGAGATAGGATGCAGAGCGTACAACTTATGTATGTCTGGTACAAATCTTCGATTATGTTTTAAAACATTATGAATCTACCCTTTCAGTCCATCTGCTATAGACTGCGCGTCATTCATACCAGCTGCATTATTCCAAGGTTAAAGCAACGACCCTGATTCCAACAAAGTTTCCGACGCAAAAAATGCCATCTCTCTACAAAATAACGAATGCGTTCTTCCCAACGAGGACACAACATTAGGATCTCGTGTGCTGGTTTCTTCAGCAAGAAGTGTGTATTACTGGATAAATCAAAGAAGACCACTAACAAACGCAAAGTTCTAACGGCTGTAGTTGGTAGGGGGCCTATAACAGAAGATCGTATTGTGCAGGAAATAATAGGACATCTTGAAAGGCAATCGTAAAAAAAAGCAAAGAAAAATGTGGAAAACGGAAAAACGCAAAACCTAAGGAATCATTACTATCTAAGGGTTTACACAAGTCAGGGGAAGATCCAGTCAGATTGTGTTATTATTGAAGGTCCATCGGGTATGCAGCTAATATCCGTATGGGACTCACAAGAAACGGAAGACTCTGAGTTTAGAGAGGATGGTGACCCCTTCTGTGTGTGCAGACAAGAACAGCCCAATGCATGAAACACAATGATTACACAGAGTTCGTCAGTTGGGCACAATGTTGTGTTCAAGGCTGCAGTCACTGGGTTGATTTGAAGTATTGCACTGAAGTAAGAGTCTTGAGGCGGAGTGAGGTCATCAATTGTCCCTGTCATCCACAACTGCAAAGGAAAACCATGGCAGAGAGTAGTGATGTTTAAGGAAAGTTTTCACCTGTGTATACCTAATTTCGAAGTTAATAGTTCATTTTCTATGTGAAATAGCTTAAAAAGTTATCCATTCAAATGTGTTACATCCTTTTTGTTACAAAAACTGCGCAAAAGATATTTAAATAAAACAATAAACATATTGATTCATATTTAGATGACTAATTGTTATATTTGCCATTGTTGCCATTTGTGTCACCATACATTTCTTTTTTCATCTCTACGATGGCCGCGAGTGGCGATGTGATATGCCGCTTCGATATAGTTGACGTTAACAACAAGGTAAGCAAAACTTCGTACGTATAAATAAACTGTCGCGGAACAAATGTCTGCGGCCATGAATAGTGTAACATTTTGGCTTTCAGCGCAGGTATATAATGACGATTCAAAGTGTAACTGAACTTTTAATAAAACTTACATTGTTTACTTATCATTCCTCGATTTCTTCTTAAGGGTTCTGAAGCTAATACCCCGAAGATATACTAACTGTACTAATTGTATATAAACCAGTGTCATTTTACTAATTTTAAGATAATTTGGCTTAATTGTAATCATAATTTGCTTGTGCTAATCAACAACTGCTAACCGAGTTGCATGCTGGGGTGGGGGTGGGGGGTCAAAAAGGGCATGGTGTGTGTGTGTATGTGTGTTCGTGTCTATGAGAGAGAGAGAGAGAGAGAGAGAGAGAGAGAGAGAGAGAGAGAGAGAGAGGATAATTTTCTACATTGAATTATAAGGGGGTACCACCCATTGGCATACATTTTTCAGACCTGGCCGTACCTACATAGGTGTCGTCTTCTTTCATTTTAGGTTCATGATGCAATGATTATTTTAGGGTCAGCAACGCCCGATCACCTGTATTAAAGCAACATACTGTTTATTCTGCTCTTCGGCTGCTATGGTTAGCTTTACAGCTGCTATAGTCAACTTCTATTGTCCCCTATATAGCTGGGACCCCGTCGACTCTGATCAGAAGAAAATAAATCTAACACCGCCGTGTAGTATGATTGACACGGACAAATACGATAACACGTAATGACGTTATATACGGTAAGTTATAAAAATTACATTATCGGCAAAACATTACAAAGCAATAAACAAGTTCAGAAGTGAACCTACACGTGTCCGATAAGAATCTTATGGTACTAAACGTTTCCTAAAAATGCCAAATTTATATTGCTAATATAAAGCTCGTATTAAGAACAAACAAGAATAGAAAATATTTGCATTGTACTACGCAAGTCGAAGCTACATAGAAAATATACACCATCAATTAATAAATAATGTACGTACCTCTACAGCTGGAGACGTGCAAATCCTTAAGTAGACTACTCACTGACAAGACGTTCCGTAATGTAAAAATTTAGTCTTACGGTGAGGCATTTATATACAGACGATGCAGCTATACATCGTCCATACACTTGATGCATTCGGTTTTCCAATCGAAAGCATTTCGCACGTGCGGCATGGAGTGAACCGAACTCCCTGTTTCGAAATATTGTAAAATATACATAACTCACTCTCGGGTGTCGTTGTTACACTGAAAAACGAAACCCGAATACATGTATTTAATAAAAGGGATTTATACACCTCCGTGACACGCATATACATTTGATGTCTTTGTTGTTTCATTAGAAGGAACTTTAAATATGTATGAAAATAATACTTCTCCCTTTTTCAGGCCGCCAACAACGGAAAACCCCACTTTGGTAATTGCATTTCCATTTAATCCGGAGGAAAAGTAACTGTCTGCGAAATTGCACAGCGCGAGGCAGCTAATTATAAAATGAAACAATCTCTTCATTGCAAGTGCATATATCTATAAGGTTCACACTCACATACATATATATATATGTGTGTTTTTATTTATATCAATATAGTTAAATTTTCTGAAGATTCTGAATGGTAAAAAATGTTTGGCATCGATGTCAAGTTTTGAATAAAATGCAAGAAATCAAAGAAATTCAAGTTCTTTTCAATATATAGGCAACAATCCATGGAAAAGTAAAGGCGCTGAAATCAAGGTCATGACGATGCCAATTCATGACAATGATGGAAACAGTTTTTTCTGGCAGACAAACAAAAGCTGACCATTTTGGTTGTCATATAGTCTGTTCGTTCAATGTAGGTGAATTCAGCAGAAAATGAAAACGAAATCTAATGTTTGATAAAAGTTAATTACAATCTTGTTTTGTATGGAAACTTCACATTTTGAATCTGTGCAACTGCGAAAGGGTATAATTCCTGTAAATGATATCACACAATGCTGCAAATTGAACTTTTGTTGCGGTTTCTTCAAGGTAGAGCCGCATATCTAATTTGTCTGAAATACAGCTTTAATTGCTAAAGTTATAATACAGAACCTGAAGTCAGGAGGATGGTTAATCGATAGTTATAATGTCTTTAAAAGTAGCGACGGAAAACTGCAATTGAACCCATTCAAAGATTACTGGACAGAAAGCCATACACCAGAAATGGTTGAAACCCTGCAAACCTTCCACGTAGTCTAACATTTCTTGGTACTGTCACAATGCGGCAATTTGTTTTAGGAGAATCGGAAATCAGGGGCCATAACTCCTCTAAATGATGATATGGAAGGCTTAGAATTGAACTCATTCGATGACTTCTTGATATAAAGCATCAAACCAAATTTGGTTAAAATCCAATAATTTCCCAGTCAAGTTATCTTGCGGAAACCGACTATTTGATAGAGGAATGGACAAACGTACGGATGAATGGATGGAAAACGTGATTACAAATCCTGAAATTGCTATTTTTACCAGCGAAACATAAACCGTATTTAGAATGAACCTAAATACAATGAAGAATGCTTTATGAAGAAAACGAAGAGTGACTATGTAAATCGGTGAACAATTAATGTTCAACGAAACGCGAATGGATATTCTGAATGGATCAGTTACAGTATGTTGCTAAAAAGCGAATGTTGTAAGTGCCTTACGCATGATACATACGGATTAGATTCCTTACACTGAACCCAGTTCTTCTCTCCTTTTAATGCCTGATATTGTTTCTCTCGAGGCAAGCATAACAACCGCCACTGATGTGACGACGTCATAAGCGATGGTTGGATGTGTGCAATTATTATTTGATGAAAGTTAGGTAAGAAATTGATGTTGCTGAGAAATATTGTACAACTATTTCAGTGATCGCATATAAATTTGATGTGTTTGCTGTTACATTAGAAGGAAATTTCAATGTGTATGAAAATAACACTTCTCCCTTTTTCAGACCGCCAACAACGGAAAACCCAACTTCGGTAATTGCATTTCAATTTAATCCGGAGGAAAAGTAACTGTCTGCGAAATTGTTCAGCCCGAAGCAGCTAATTAGAGCATGAAACAATCTATGCTTTGCTAGTGCATATATCTATACGGTCACACTCACATACAATTATATATATATATATATAGATGTTTATATTTTTATCAATATAGTGAAATTTTCTGAAGATACTGAATGGTAAAAAATGTTTGGCATCGAAGTCAATATAATGTGAAATGGTGAGACTAAAATATCAGAATACTGTCAATTTTGCGAAAATAAATTGCGTGTTTGTTTCTATCTTGGGATTGGTAATTTTATATGTTGAGAAAACCATGACAGTTCCTTACCTGCTTTACAAGCTTCATTTACATTTGTGTATCCCATTTTGCATAGGCAGGTGAGAGTTGCAGTATTGCATTTTGCAAAGGTGTCACGACAGTCAGCGTTCACTCCACACGTCGAATTCAAATCTGTGATAGAGATATTAGAGCAGAAGAACTTAATCTTTGGACTGGAAGAGAGAGAGCAATAGTTTAATCATTAAATAGCTGCTTATATGAGATGTTTGTAACTTTACAACTTTGTTCTCGTATAAAATAAGAATAGACGGTTCATAATGCCAAACTTTACATTTTATTAATTTTAAGAGATAATGTAACCATCGGATTGTCTCTTTTCTAGCGTGACCTGCCCATACAATCTGCTCTCTGCTTTACATGTATCACTGCCATTTGTGTAGAGTGTTTTACAGGTATTGGGTACCAGTATCAATGTATTCGGCCTTATCATCACAAAACAATAAACATCCATACCGCATCTGAATTCAAATGTGTAAGAATTATAGTGGATACTGAACTGAGGGTATCTTGGCATAATTAAGCAATATAATTTCGGCACATCACATAAGCATCCGCTTAGCTCATATGCATTGACAGAATCTTAAAAAGCGCTCGTTGTGCATTAAGAACAGTAGTAGGAGAATTGGAATTCCTGGGCCGTGACTCCTCTAAATACCTAAAAGGAACGCTGGAAATGGACATTGTTTAAGATTTTAATAAGATAAGTATCAGGCTCAATACGGCATGAATTCCAACAAATCGTGGTAGAGTAATGCTGCAGAAACTAAAGTCAGGAGGCCATGCCATTAGGGGTCATCATCTCTATAAATGAAGATGTGGAATGCTGGAGATCAACTCATTGTCTCATTTATATAAACTGGCGTGACAAATATTGTTGAAATCGAACTACAATTTTCAGAGAAATAATATGGAAAGCAAAGTCAAGTTGACAATTACGCCAACATACGCTCTGTCAAGTTTTAATGAAAATGCTTGAAATCCAAGAAATTCAAGTTCTTTTCAATATAAAGGCGCATGATCATTTGAGTTGAATCTCAGCAATCCATGGAAAAGTAAAGGTGCCGAAATCAAGGTCTTGACGATGGCAATTAATGACAATGATCGAAACTGTGTTTTCTGGCAGACAAGCAAAACCTGAACATTTTGGTAGTCATATAGTCTATTCGTTCCTTGTACGATAATTCAGCAGAAAATGAAAACGAAATCTAATGTTTGATACAAGTTAATTACAATCTTGATTTGTATGGAAAATTCACGTTTTGAATCTGTGCAGCTGCGAAAGGGCATAACTCCAGTAAATGATGTCACACAATGCTGCAAATTGAACTTTGTTGAGGTCTCTTCAAGGTAGAGCCGCGTACCTAATTTGCCTTAAATGCAGCTTTAATTGCTAAAGTTATAATACAGCTCCTGAAGTCAGGAGGATGGTTAATCAATAATTATGATGTCTGTAAAGTTAGCGGCGGAAAACTGCAATTGAAGTCATTGAAAGATTACTGGACTTAAAGCCATACACCAGAAATGGTTGAAACCATGCGAACCTTCCACGAAATCTAACATTTCTTGGTACTGTCACACTGCGGCAATTTGTTTTAGGAGAATTCGAAATCAAGGGCCATAACTCCTCTGAATGATGATATGGAAGGCTTAGAATTGAACTTATTCGATGTCTTCTTGATAAAAAGCATCAAACCAAATTTGGTTAAAATCCAATAATTCCCAGTCAAGTTATCTTGCGGAAACCGACTATTTGATAGAGGTATGGACAAACGTACGGACGAATGGATGGAAAACGTGATTACAAATCCTGAAATTGCTATGCTTACCAGCGAAACAAAAACCGTATTTAGAATGAATCCAAATACAATGATGAATGCTTTATGAAGAAAACGAAGAGTGACTATGTAAATCGGTGAACGATGACTCTCTATTCATAATCAAATCTTTGAAGCCGCTAAGAAGAATGTCACATAGTCCATTCAGCAAAATCAGCCCACTCAGTACTACGATCACTGAAAGTTCCAGATATAAAGAGCGCTTTGAGATTACTAAGAAGCTTATGTCAAGGAACAAATGTACTCCACTTCCAACTACCTTCTCTCCAGTCGTCCTTCCGGACCAGTTTGCAAATATATTCCGTGACAAAGTACAAACCATTCGAGATAGGCTTGACAACATGGTTTCAATTGAGTCGCCGTCACCATACAGTTGCGATAGAGAATTTCAGCGGCAACCGTTAGCAGCATTTGAACCTGTATCTATGTATTTAGTGCGTACACTCATGATGAAGAGTGCCCCAATGTCATGTGAAGTTGATCCGATTCCGACATCACTGCTGCTTTAGTGCTTAGATCCGATATTGCCTTCACTAACTGATGTTATTAATACTTCTCTCTCCTCCGGGGAATTGCCATCATTTTTCAAAACTGCCATTGTAAAACCTCTGCTGAAGACACCAACACTTGACCATAACGATTTAAAGAACTACCGCCCAGTTTCTAACCCCCATTCATGTCAAAAATCTTAGAAAAATTTGTTCTATCCCAACATGTATCTCATCTGAATTCAAACGGTCATTTTAGCAATGTACAGTCTGCGTATCGCCCTCACCCCAGTACCGAAACTACCCTTCTGAAAGTAGTTAACGACCTTCTCTCTGCTTTGAATAGTGGAAAGATTACAGTCCTCACCCTATTTGACTTTACTGCAGCATTTGACACAATAGACCGTGATATATTACTTCACCGTCTCCATCATGTATTTGGCAATCACGATACAGCCTTACTATGCTTCAAGTCCTACTTAGTAAACAGGACACAAATTGTGTCCGCAAATGGAAAACACTCCAGCCCAGTTGATCTATGCTTTGATGTTCCAAAGGGTTATGTTCTTGGACCGGTTCTCTTCATTCTATACACTCAGCCACTCTCACGTGTCATATATCTTCATCCAGTGTCTTACCAATTGTACACTGATGACACTCAAATATACAAATCTAGCCACTCAACTGAAGTTGATGCTACCATCCAAGGTGTAGAGAGGTGTATTTCCGATGTGAAATCATGGATAATATGTAACAAGCTGCAGATGAATGATGATAAAACTGAAGCCATTCTGATTACCACACAAAGACTTTTTTCATTCACATCCTTTACCTCAAACAATAAATATCAGCAACACCAACATTAAATGTACACAGTCAGTACGAAACCTAGGTGTTACTCTAGACAGTACACTCTCATTGCACCAACATGTCATGAACATATGCAAGGCTGCATACCTTGAGCTGAGACGGATCAGCTCGATTCGCAATTATCTTTTAGTTGATGCCACTAAAACACTTGTGTGTTCCTTAGTACTTTCAAGAATATAATATTGTAACTCAATTCTATCCGGTTCATCTCAGTAGCTACTCCAGAAACTTCAAAAAGTTCAAAACACAGCTGCTCGGATCATTCTTAGAGTACCAAGAACAGAGCACACCTCTCCAATGCTCTCTACCCTACACTGGATACCCATTCAATCCAGAATAAAACACAAAATGTGTTCACTGTGCTACGTTTCATTGACTGGCACCAGTCCAACATACCTATCTCAACTCACCCATGTGTACACACCAGAAAGATACTTACGCTCCTCTTCCGAAACCCATATTTTCATTATTTCCAATATCAAAATGACGTCATACGGACAACGTTCTTTTGCATACCAGGGCCCAGCAACGTGGAATGAATTGCCCATTGAACTTAGACACAAAGACACAGTGATCTCATTCAAGAGTGCTCTTAAAACGCACCTATTTAGACTACAATAGTAGACCTAAAGACTTAATGTTTTCCTACATTAACTATTTTCAACATGTTTTCGTTATCTACTTCCATGGTGTCTAGTTTTTTTTTTTCCTTTCTTTTTTTCTTTTCTTTTCGTAATCATATCATTATTTATGATTTTTATAGATGTTATATAATGTTGTAAAGAGCATAGATCTTCTAAAGATTAGGCGCTATACAAAGTCCTAAATATTAGTATTATTATTTATTATTATTTCTATAAATGATGATGTGGAATGCTGGAGATCAAATCATTGTCTCATGTATATAAACTTGCACGACAAATATTGCTGAAATCGAACTAAAATTTTCAGAGAAATAAAATGGAGACCAAAATCAAGTTGGCAATCACGTGAACATACGTTCTGTCAAGTTTTTGACGAAACTGCTGGAAATCCAAGAAATTCAAGTTCCTTTCAATATAAAGGCGCATGATCAATTGGCTTGAATCTCAAAAATCCATGGAAAAGTAAAGGTGCCGAAATCAAGGTAATGACGTTGACAATTAATGATGATGATCGAAAATGTGTTTTTTGGCAAACAAGCAAAAGCTGAACATTTTGGAGGTCATATAGCCTATTCGTTCCTTGTACGAGAATTCAGCAGAAAATGAAAACGAAATCTAATGTTTGATAAAAGTTAATTAAAATCTTGATTTGTATTGTAAATTCACGTTTTTAATCTATACAGCTGCGAAAGGGCATAACTACTGTACATGATGTAACACAATGCTGCAAATTGAACTTTTATTGAGGTCTCTTTAAGGTACAACCACATATCTAATTTGCCTGAAATGCAGCTTTAATTGCTAAAGTTATAATACAGAACCTGAAATCAGTAGGATGGTTAATCAATAGATATTATGTCTGTAAAGGTAGAGGCGGAAAACTGCAATTGAACCCATTAAAAGATTACTTTACAGAAAGCCATACACCAGAAATGTTTGAAACCCTGCAAACCTTACAAGAAGTCTAACCTTTCTTGGTACTGTCACAATGCGGCAATTTGTTTTAGGGGAATTATAAATCAGAGGCTAAAACTCCTCTAAATGATGATACGGAAGGCTTAGAATTAAATTCATTCGATGCCTTCTTGATATAAAGCATCAAACCAAATTTGGTTAAAATCCAATTATTCCCAGTCAAGTTATCTTGCGGAAACCGACTATTTGATAGAGGAATGGAGAAACGTACGGATGAATGGATGGAAAACATGATAACAAATAATGAAATTGCTATTTTTACCAGCGAAACAAAAACCGTATTTAGAATGAACCCAAATACAACGATGAATGCTTAATGAAGAAAACGAAGAGTCATTATGTAAATCGTTGAACGATGAATGTTCAAGGAAACGCGAATGGATTTTCTGAATGGATCAGTTACAGGCTGCTGCTGAAAAGCAAATGTCGCAAGTGCCGTTCGCATGATAGATTAGAATCAGATTCCTTACACTGAACCCAGTTCTACTCGCATTTTCATGCCTGATATTGTTTTTCTCGAGGCAAGCATAACAACCGCCACTGATGTGACGACATCATAAGCGATGGATGGATGTGCACAATTATTATTTGATGAAAGTTGGGTAATTATTTGACGTTGCTGAGAAATATTGTACAACTATTTCAGTGATCGCATATACATTTGATGTCTTTGCTGTTTCATTAGAAGGAACTTTCAATATGTATGCAAATAATACTTCTCCCTTGTTCAGACCGCCAACAACGGAAAACCCAACTTCGGTAATTGCATTTCAATTTAATCCGGAGGAAATGTAACTGTCTGCGAAATAGTACAGCGCGAAGCAGCTAATTACATCATGAAACAATCTCTTCATTGCAAGTGCACATATCTATAAGGTCAAACACACATAAATTTACATGTATATATATGTATATATATATATACATATATATATATTTATATATATATATATATATATATTAATATCAATATCGATACTTTTTCTGAAGATACTGAATATTTAAAAATATTTGGCATCGAGGTCAATATAATGTGAAATGGTGAGATTAAAATAACAGAATACTGTCAATTTTGCGAAAATAAATTGCGTGTTTGTTTCTCTCTTGGGATTGGTAATTTTATATGTTGAGTAAACTATGACAGTTCCGTACCTGCTTCACAAGCTCCATTTACATTTGTGTATCCCATTTTGCATCGGCAGGTGAGAGTTGCTGTATTGCATTTTGCAAAGGTGTCACGACAGTCAGCGTCCACAACACACGTCGAATTCAGATCTGTGATAGAGATATTAGAGGAGAAGAACTTAGTGTTTGCACGATGGAGAAGAGAGAGCGATAGTTTATTCATGAGATGACTGCTTATATGAAATGTTTGTAACTTTACAACTTTGTTCTCGTGGAAAATAAGTATAGACGGTTAATAATGCCAAAGTTTAAATTTTGATAATTTTAAGCGATAATGTAACCAACGGATTGCCACTTTTCTGACGTGACCTGCCCATACAATCTGCTTATCTGCTTTAAGCTTATCACTGCCATTTGTGTGGTCTGTTTTATATGAACAGGTATTGGGTACCAGTAACAATGTATTCGGCCTGGTCATCACAAACCAATAAATATCCAAACCGCACCTGAATTAAAATGTGTAAGAATTAAAGTGGATACTGAACTGAGTGTATCTTGGCATAATTGTGGCAATATAATTTCGGCACATAACGTAAGTATCCGCTTAGCTCATATGCATTGACAGAATCTAAAAATGCGTTGTTGTGGATTAAGAACAGTAGTAGGAGAATTGGAATTCCTGGGCCGTGACTCCTCTAAATGCCTAAACGGAACGCTGGAAATGGAAATTGTTGAAGATTTTAGTAATATAAGTGTCAGGCTCAAAACGGGATGAATTCCAACAAATCGTGATAAAGTAATGTTGCAGAGACTAAAGTCAGGATGCCAGGCAATTAGGGGCCATCATTTCTATAAATGATGATGTCGTATGCTGGAGATCAAATCATTGTCTCATTTATATAAACTTGCGTGACAAATATTGTTGAAATAGAACTGCAATTTACAGAGAAATAATATGGAAAGCAAAGTCAAGTTGACAATCACGCGAACATACGTTCTGTCAAGTTTTGAAGAAAATGCAAGAAATCCAAGAAATTCAAGTTCTTTTCAATATATAGGCGCATGATCAATTGGGTTGAATCTCAACAATCCATGGAAAATTAAAGGTGTCGAAATCAAGGTCTTGACGATGGCAATTAATGACAATGATCGAAATTGTTTTCTGGCAGACAAGCAAAAGCTGAACATTTTGCTAGTGATATAGTCTATTCGTTCCTTGTACCAGAATTAAGCAGAAAATGAAACCGAAATCTAATGTTTGATAAAAGTTAATTACAATCTTGATTTGTATGGAAAATTCACGTTTTGAATCTGTGCATCTGCGAAAGGGCATAACTCCTGTAAATGATGTCACACAATGCTGCAAGTTGAACTTTTCTGAGGTCTCTTCAAGGCAGAGCCGCGTTCCTAATTTGCCTGAAATGCAGCTTTAATTGCTAAAGTTATAATACAGCTCCTGAAGTCAAGAGGATGGTTAATCACTAGTTATAATCTCTGTAAAGGTATCTGCGAAAACTGCAATTGAACTCATTGAAAGGTTACTGGAATGAAAGCCATGCACCAGAAATGGTTGAAACCCTGCAAACCTTCCACGAAGTCTAACATTTCTTGGTACTGTCACACTGCGGCAATTTGTTTTAGGAGAATTCGAAATCAGGGGCCATAACTCCTCTAAATTATGATATGGAAGGCTTAGAATTGAACTCATTCGATGTCTTCTTGATATAAAGCATCAAACCAAATTTGGTTAAAATCCAATAATTCCCAGTCAAGTTATCTTGCGGAAACCGACTATTTGATAGAGGAATGGACAAACGTACGGACGAATGGATGGAAAACGTGATTACAAATCATGAAATTGCTAGTTTTACCAGCGAAACAAAAACCGTATTTAGAATGAACCCAAATACTTTGATGAATGCTTTATAAAGAAAACTAAGAGTGACTATGTACATCGGTGAACGATGAATGTTCAACGAAACGCGAATGGACTTTGTGAATGGATCAGTTACAGGCTGCTGCTAAAAAGCGAATGTCGTAAGTGCCTTTCGCATGATACATAATGATCAGATTCCTTAAACTGAACCCACTTCTTCTCTCCATTTAATCCCTTAATATTGTTTTTCTCGACGCAAACATAACAAGCGCCACTGATGTGACGACATCATAAGCGATGGTTGGATGTGTACAATTATTAATAGTTGAAAGTTAGGTAAGAAATTGACGTTGCTGGGAAATATTGTACAACTATTTCAGTGATCGCATATACATTTGATATGTTTAATGTTTCATTAGAAGGAACATTCAATATGTATGAAAATCATACTTCTCCCTTTTTCAGACCACCAACAACGGAAAACCCAACTTCGGTAATTGCATTTCAATTTAATCCGAAGGAAAATGTAACTGTCTGCGAAATTGTACAGCGCGAATGAGCCAATTACAGCCTGAAACAATCTCTTCATTGCAAGTGCATATATCTATAATGTCACACACACATAAATTGATATATATATATATATATATATATCTTTATACTTATTTCAATATAGACAATTTTTTGAAGATACTCAATGGTAAAACATGTTTGGCATCGAAGTCAATATAATGTGAAATGGTGAGACTAAAATAACAGAATACTGTCAATTTTGCGAAAATAAATTGCGTGTTTGTTTCTCTCTTAGTATTGGTAATTTTATTTGTTGAGAAAACAATACTGTTCTATACCTGCTTTACAAGCTCCATTTACATTTGTGTATCCCATTTTGCATAGGCAGGTGAGTGTTGCAGTATTGCATTTTGCAAAAGGTGTCACGACAGTCAGAGTCCACTCCACACGTCGAATTCAGATCTGTGATAGAGATATTAGAGCAGAAGAACTTAGTCTTTGTGTAAGAAGAGACAGCAATAGTTTAATCATGAAATACCTGCCTATATGAGATGTTTGTAACTTTACAACTTTGTTCTCGTGTAAAATAAGAATAGACGTTTCATAATGCCAAGCTTTACATTTTGATAATTTTAAGAGATTATGTAACCAACGGATTGCCACTTTTCTAGCGTGACCTGCCCATACAATCTGCTTATCTGCTTTACATTTATCACTGCCATTTGTGTAGTCTGTTTTATATGAACAGGTATTGGATACCAGTATCAATGTATTCGGCCTGGTCATCACAAAACAATAAACATCCATACCGCATCTGAATTCAAATGTGTAAGAATTATAGTGGATACTGAACTGAGGAGTATCTTGGCATAATTGTAGCAATAGAATTTCGGAATATTGCAAATTGAACTCATTTAAGTTCTACTGGTCAGAAAGTCAAACACCAGAAATGGTTTAAACCCTGCAAACCTTCCACGAAAACTAAAATTTCTTGGTACTGTCACACGGCGGATAAAATGGTTAGGATAATTGGAAATAAGGGGCCATAATTCCTCTAAATGATAATGTAGGACGCTAAGAATTTAGCTCTTTCTATGTCTTTTTCATATAAAGCACCCAACCAAGATTAGTTAAAATACGTTGATTCACAGTCAAGTTGTCCTGCGGAAACATACTATTTGATAGTGGAATGTACAAACGAATATACGAATGGATGAAAACGTGATTACAAACTCTGAAATTGTTATTTTATCAATGAATCAAAAACCGCATTTAGAACGAACTCAAATAAAATAATGATTGCTTTATGAAGAAAACGAAGAGTGGCAATATCAATCGGAAAACAATGAATGTTCGACGAAACGCGAATGGATTTGGCAAATGGACCATTTATAGCCGCTGCTACGATAAGAAGGTCGAAAGTTCATTTCGCATGATACATCGCAATCAGATTCCTTACGCTGAACCCAATTGGTCTCTATTTCTACTCCCATATCTTGTTCTTCTCCAGGTAAACATAACAACCCTCACTGATGCGACGACATCATCAGCGGTGGTTTTAGGTGAACAATTATTATTTGATGCAAGCGAGGTAAGAAATGTACGTGCTGAGAAATATTGCACAACTACTTCAGTGATATAATATACGTTTTTTGTATTTGCTGTTTAATTACAACGAACTTTCGATATGTGTGAAAACAATACTTCTCTTTTTTTCAGACCGTCAACAACGGAAAACCCGACTTCGGTATTTGCATTTGCATTTCATTAAGAGGAAAAAGTACCTGTCTGTGAAAATGTACTGCGTGAACCAACACATTACAGCATGAAACAATCTATTCGGTACAAGTGAATATATGTATAGGGTCATATATATATATATATATATATATATATATATATATATATATATACACATCTCTTCTTTCTAATGTAGATATATATACATATATATGGATAAATTTTCTAAAGTGAGTGAATGCTAAAAAACGTTTGTCAGAGAAATCAATTTACTGTGAAATAGTGAGAGCAAAATAACAGAATACTGTTATTTTAGCAAAAGTAAATAGCGTATGTTTGCTTATATGCTTGGATCGGTAATGTTGCTACCTTGAGAAAACCATGATATCTTCTTACCTGCCTTACAAGCTTCATTTACATTTGTGTAACCCATTTGGCATAGGCAGGTGAGAGTTCCCGTATTGCATTTGGCAAAGGTGTCACGACAATCAGCATCCACTTCACACCTAGAATCCAGATCTGTGATAGATATATTAAGGCAGAAGATCTTAGTCACCGCACAGGAACTGTGAGCAATAGCTTAATCATGAAATATATGCTTAGATGAGATGTTCGTTACCTCAGAACCTTCTTCTCGCGTAAAATAGAAATAGACGGTTCACGATGCCAAACTTTACATTCTGATACTTTTAAGAGATTATGTATCCATGAGATTGCCACTTACCTAGCGTGACCTGTCCAACATACCTGCTTATCTGCTTGATATTTACCACTGACATTTATGTAGTCTCTTTTACATGAACAGGTATTGGGTACCAGTGTCATTGCATTTGACCTGGTAATCAGGAAACGATAAACATCCATTCCGCACTTGAATTCAAATCCGTAAAAATTTCTAGAATATACTGAACTGAAAGGTACCTTTGTATAATTATAGCAATAGAACCTCGGTATATCACATAATGATCCGCTTAGCTCATATGCATTGGTAGGATCTTAAAGAGCGCACGTTTTGCATTAAGAACAGAAGAATGAGAATTGACATTCCTGGGCTGTGACTCCTGTAAAAACCTAAACGGAACGCTGGAAATTTAAATTGTCAAAGATTTGAATAATATAAAGCTCAGGCCACAACGGGATGAAATCTAACAAATCTTGGTAAAGTGATGCTGCAGAAACTAAAGTCAGAAGGCCAGGCAATTAGGGGCCATCATTTCTATAAATGATTATGTGGAATGCTGGAGATCAAATCATTGTCTCATTTTAATAAACTTGCGTGACAGATATTGTTTACATCGAACTACAATTTTGAGACAAATAATATTTAAACCAAAGTCAAGTTGACAATCAGGTGCACATAAGTTCTATACAGTTTTGAAGACAATGCAATAAATCTAAGAAATTAAAGGTCTTTTCAACATAAAGGCGCATGATCAATTTGATTGAATCCACACAATCCATGAAAAGGTAAAGGTGCCACAATCAAGGTCATGACTACGGCAATTAATGAAAAAGATGGAAAAAATGTTTTTTCTGTCAGACAGGAAAAAGCTGAAAATGTTGGTTGTCATATAGTCTATTCGTCGCTTGTACGGGCTTTCAATCGAAAATGAAAACGAAATTTAATGGTTCATAAAAGTTAAGTACAATTTTGATTTGTATAGAAACTTCACGTTTTCAATATGTCCAGCTGTGAAAGAGTATAACTCCTGTAAATGATTTCACACAATACTGCAAATCAAACTTGTTGAAGGTCTTTTCAAGGTAGAGCCGCATACCTAATTTACCTGAAATGCAGCTTGACTTGCTAATGTTTAGATACAGAACCCAAAGTCAGGAGGATGGTAAATCATTAGTTACAATGTATGTAGAGGATGCGGCGGAACATTGCAAATTGAACTCCTTAAGGACTACTGGTCAGAAAGCCATACACCAGAAATGGTTGAAACCCTGCAAACCTTCCACGAAATCTAACAGTTCTTGGTACTGTCACACTGCGGATAAAATGGTTAGAATAATTGGAAATCAGGGGGCATAATTCCTCTAAATGATGATGTAGGACGCTAAGCATTGAACTCTTTCCAAATCTTTTTTGTATAAAGCACCAAACCAAAATGAGTTAAAATACAATAATTCCCAGTCACGTTATCTTGCGGAAACCAAATATTTGATAGTGGAATGGACACACGAATTGACGAATGGATGGAAAATGTGATTACAAACCCTGAATCAAAAACCGTATTTAGAATAAACTCAAATTAAATGATGAATACCTTATGAAGAAAACGAAGAGTGACAATGTCAATCGGAGAACAATGAATGTTCGACGAAACGCGAATGGATTTTGCAAACGGATCATATAAAGCTGATGCTACAACACGACGGTCGAAAGTTAATTTCGCATGATACATCGCAATCAGATTCCTTACGCTGAACCCAATTGGTCTCTATTTCTACTCCCATATCTTGTTCTTCTCCAGGAAAACATAACCACCCCAACTGATGCAACGACATCATCAGTGGTGGTTGTAGGTTAACAATTATTATTTGATGCAAGCAAAGTAAGAAATGTACGTTGCTGAGAAATATTGCAGAACTACTTCAGTGATCTAATATACGTTTGATGTGTTTGCTGTTTCATTACAACGAACTTTCGATATGTGTGAAAACAACACTTCACTTTTTTTCAGAACGTCAGCAACCTAAAACCCGACTTCGCTATTTGCATTTCCATTTCATTAGGATGAAATAGTACCTGTCTGTGAAATTGTAATGCGTGAAACAACAAATTACAGCATTAAACAATCCATTCGCTACAAGCGCATATATGTATTAGGTCATATCTATCTATCTATCTATTTATCTATCTGTATATCTGTCTATCAATCTTTCTATCAATCTATCTATCTATCTATCTATCTATATACATATATTTTTTTTTCTTCTTTATATCGATATATATACATATATATGGAAACATTTTCTAAAGTGAGTGAATGCTAAAAAACGTTTGACAGAGAAATCAATTTACTGTGAAATAGTGAGTGCAAAATAACAGAATACTGCTATTTTTTCAAACGTCAATAGCGTATGTTTGGTTATATATTGGGATCGGTAATGTTGCTACCTTGAGAAAACCATGATATTCTCTTACCTGCTTGACAAACTCCATTTACATTTGTGTAACTCATTTGGCATAG
Source organism: Margaritifera margaritifera (assembly GCA_029931535.1). Taxonomy (NCBI): domain Eukaryota; kingdom Metazoa; phylum Mollusca; class Bivalvia; order Unionida; family Margaritiferidae; genus Margaritifera; species Margaritifera margaritifera. Next base: position 5,837 of record JAQPZY010001340.1, on the reverse strand, counting down.
GCAGGTGAGAGTTCCTGTATTCCATTTGGCAAAGATGTCACGACAGTCAGCATCCACTTCACACGTATAATATAGATCTGTGATAGATATATTAGGGCAGAATATCTTAGTCACCGCACAGGAACTGTGAGCAATAGTTTAATCATGAAATAACTGCTTAGATGAGATGCTCGTTACCTCAGAACCTTCTTCTCTGTCAAATTGAAATAGGCGGTTCACGATGACAATCTTTCCATTCTGATACTTTCAAGAGATTATGAGTCCATGAGATTGCCACTTACCTAGTGTGACCTGCCTAAAATATCTGCTTATCTGCTTTATATTTACCACTGACATGTGTGTAGTCTCTTTTACATGAACAGGTATTGGATACCAGTGTCATTGCATTTGACCTGGTAATCACGAAACGATAAACATCCATACCGCACTTGAATTCAAATCCGTAAAAATGTCTAGAAGATACTGAACTGAGAGGTACCTTTGTATAATTATAGCAATAGAATGTCGGTACATGACATAATGATCCGCTTAGTTCATATGCATTGACAGAATCTTAAACAGCGCACATTGTGCATTAAGAACAGAATTAGGAGAATTGGAATTCCTGGGCCGTGACTCCTCTAAAAACCTAAACGGAATGCTGGAAATGGAAATTGTTGAAGATTTGAATAATATAAGTATCAGGCTCAAAACGGGATGAATTCCAACAAATCGTGGTTAATTAATGCTGCTGCAGAAACTAAAGTCAGGAGGCCAGGCAATTAAGGGACATCATTTCTATAAATGATGATGTGGAATGCTGCAGATCAAATCATTGTCTCATTTATATAAACTGGCTTGACAAATATTGTTGAAATCGAACTACAATTTTCAGAGAAATAATATGGAAACCAAAGTCAAGTCGATAATCACGTGAAGATACGAATTATAGTGGATACTGAACTGAGGGGAATCTTGACATAATTGTAGCAATATAATTTCGGTACATCACATAATGATTCGCTTGGCTCATATGCATTGACATCATCTTAAACAGCGCACTTTGTGTATTAAGAACAGAAGTAGGAGAATTTTAATTCCTGGCCCCTGACTCCTCCAAATACCTAATGTCAAGTCGACAATCAGTGAACATACTTTATGTCAAGTTTTGTAGAAAATGCTAGAAATCCAAGAAATTTAAGTTCTTTTCAATATAAAGGCGAATGATTATAATTGGGTTGAATCTCAACAATCCATGGAAAAGTAAAGGTGCCGAAATCAAGGTCATGACGATAGCAATTAATGACAATGATCGAAACTGTTTTTCTCTGGCAGACAAGCAAAAGCTGAATATTTTGGGATTCATATAGTCTGTTCGTTACTTGCACGAGAATTCAGCAGAAAGTGAAAACGAAATCTAATGTTTGCTACAAGTTAATTACAATCTTGATTTGTATGGAAAATTCACCTTTTGAATCTGTGAAGCTGCGAAAGGGCATAACTCCTGTAAATGATGTCATACAATGCTGCAAATTGAACTTTTGTTGAGGTCTCTTCAAGGTAGAGCCGCATACCTAATTTGTCTGAAATGCAGCTTTAATTGCTAAAGTTATAATATATAACCTGAAGTCAGGAGGATGGTTAATCAATAGTTTTAATGTCTGTAATGGTAGCGGTTGAAAACTGCAATTGATCCCATTACAAGATTGCTGTAGAGAAAGCCATACACCAGAAATGGTTGAAACCCTGCAAACCTTCCAGGAAGTCTAACATTTCTTGGCACTGTCACACTGCGGCAATTTGTTTTAGGAGAATTGGAAATCAGTGGCCATAACTCCTCTAAATGATGATATGGAAGGCTTAGAATTGAACTCATTCGATGACTTCTTGATATAAGGCATGAAACCAAATTTGGTAAAAATCCAATAATTCCCAGTCAAGTTATCTTGCGGAAACCGACTATTTGATAGACAAACGTACGGACGAATGGATGGAAAAGGTGATTACAAATCCTGAAATTGCTATTTTTACCAGCGAAACAAAAACGGTATTTAGAATGAACCCAAATGCAATGATGAATGCTTTATGAAGAAAATGATTAGAGGCTATGTAAATCGGTGAACGATGAATGTTCAAGGAAACGCGAAAGGATTTTGTGAATTGATCAGTTACAGGCTGCTGCTGAAAAGCGAATGTCGTAAGTGCCTTTCGCATGATACGTAAGGATCAGATTAATTACACTGAACCCAGTTCTCCTCTCCTTTTAATGCCTGATATTGTTTTTCTCGAGGCAAGCGAAACAACCGCCACTGATGACGACATCATAAGCGATGGTTGGATGTGCACAATTATTATTTGATGAAAGTTAGGTAAGAAATTGACGTTATTGTACAACTATTTCAGTGATCGCATATACATTTGATGTCTTTGCTGTTTCATTAGAAGGAACTTTCAATATGTATGCAAATAATAATTCTCCCTTGCTCAGACCGCCAACAACGGAAAACCCAACTTCGGTAATTGCATTTCAATTTAATCCGGAGGAAAAGTAACTGTCTGCGAAATTGTACAGCGCGAAGCAGCTAATTATATCATGAAACAATCTCTTCATTGCAAGTGCATATGTCTATGTCTATAAGGTCAAACACATAAAATTTACATGTATATATATGTATATATATATATATATATATATCTATATATATATATATATATATATATTTATATCAAAATAGATACATTTTCTGAAGATACTGAATGATAAAAAATTCTTGAGATCGAAGTCAATATAATGTGAAATGGTGAGACTAAAATAACAGAATACTGTCAATTTTGCGAAAATAAATTGCGTGTTTGTTTCTCTTTTAGTATTGGTAATTTTATTTGTTGAGAAAACAATACTGTTCTATACCTGCTTTTCAAGCTCCATTTACATTTGTGTATCGCATTTTGCATCGGCATTTGAGTGTTGCAGTATTGCATTTTGCAAAAGGTGTCACGGCAGTCTGAGTCCACTCCACACGTCGAATTCAGATCTTTGCTAGAGATATCAGAGCACAAGAACTTAGTCTTTGTGTAAAAAGAGACAGCAATTGTTTAATCATGAAATACCTGCCTATATGAGATGTTTGTAACTTTACAACTTTGTTCTCGTGTAAAATAAGAATAGACGTTTCATAATGCCAAGCTTTACATTTTGATAATTTTAAGAGATTATGTAACAAAGGGATCGCCACTTTTCTAGCGTGACCTGCCCATATAATCTGCTTATCTGCTTTACATTTATCACTGCCATTTGTGTAGTGTGTTTTATATGAACAGGTATTGGATAACAGTATCAATGTATTCGGCCTGGTGATCACAAAACAATAAACATCCATACCGCATCTGTATTCAAATGTGTAAGAATTATAGTGGATATTGAACTGAGGGGTATCCTGGCATAATTGTAGCAATAGAATTTCAGTACATCACATAAGGATCCGCTTAGCACATATGCATTGACATAATCATAAACAGCGCACGTTGTGCATTAAGAACAGAAGAAGGAGAATTGGAATTTCTGGGCCGTGACTCCTCTTAATTTCTAATCGGAACGGTGGAAATTGAAATTGTTTAAGATTTGAATAATACAAGGCTCAGGATTAAACCGGGATTAAATCCAACAAATCGTGGTAAAGTAATGCTACAGAAACTAAAGTCAGGAGGCCAGGCAATTAGGGGCAATCAATTATATAAATGATGATGTGGAATACTGGAGATTAAATCATTGTCTAATTTATATTAACCTGCGTGACAAATATTGTTGAAATCGAACTACAATTTTCAGAGAAATAATATGGAAAGCAATGTCAAGTTAACAATCACGTGAACATTCGTTCTGTCAAGTTTTGAAGAAAATGCTAGAAATCCAAGAAATTTAAGTTCTTTTCAATATAAATGCGCATGATCAATTCGGCATAATCTCAACAATCCATGGAAAAGTAAAGGTGCCGAAATCAAGATCATGATGATGGTTAGTAAAGACAATGATCGAAAATGTATTTTCTGGCAGACATTCAAAAGCTGAACATTTTTGTAGTCATATAGTCTATTCATTCCTTACACGAGAATTCCGCAGAAAATGAAAACGAAATCTAATGTTTGATAAAAGTTAATGAAAATCTTGATTTGTATAGAGAATTCACGTTTTGAATCTGTCCAGCTCTTTAAGGTTTTAACTCCTGTATATGATGTCACACAATGCTGCAAATCGAACTTTTTAAAATTCTTTTCAAGGTAGAGACTCATACCTACTTTACCTGAAATGCAGCTTGACCTGCTAACGTTATGCTAAAGAACCCAAAGTCAGGAGGATGGTTAATCAATAGTTATAATGTATGTAAAGGATGCGGCGGAATATTGCAAATTGAACTCATTTAAGTTCTACTGGTCAGAAAGTCAAACACCAGAAATGGTTTAAACCCTGCAAACCTTCCACGAAATCTAAAATTTCTTGGTACTGTCACACGGCGGATAAAATGGTTAGGATAATTGGAAATAAGGGGCCATAATTCCTCTAAATGATAATGTAGGACGCTAAGAATTTAGCTCTTTCCATGTCTTTTTCATATAAAGCACCCAACCAAGATTAGTTAAAATACATTAATTCACAGTCAAGTTGTCCTGCGGAAACATACTATTTGATAGTGGAATGTACAAACGAATAGACGAATGGATGAAAACGTGATTACAAACTCTGAAATTGTTATTTTATCAATGAATCAAAAACCGCATTTAGAACGAACTCAAATAAAATAATGATTGCTTTATGAAGAAAACGAAGAGTGGCAATATCAATCGGAAAACAATGAATGTTCGACGAAACGCGATTGGATTTGGCAAATGGACCATTTATAGCCGCTGCTACGATACGAAGGTCGAAAGTTCATTTCGCATGATACATCGCAATCAGATTCCTTACGCTGAATCCAATTGGTCTCTATTTCTACTCCCATATCTTGTTCTTCTCCAGGAAAACATAACCACCCTCACTGATGCGACGACATCATCAGCGGTGGTTGTAGGTGAACAATTATTATTTGATGCAAGCAAGGTAAGAAATGTACGTTGCTGAGAAATATTGCACAACTACTTCAGTGATATAATATTCGTTTGTTGTATTTGCTGTTTAATTACAAAGAACTTTCGATATGTGTGAAAACAATACTTCTCTTTTTTTCAGACCGTCAGCAACGGAAAACCCGACTTCGGTATTTGCATTTGCATTTCATTAAGAGGAAAAAAAACCTGTCTGTGAAAATGTACTGCGTGAACCAACACATTACAGCATGCAACAATATATTCTGTACAAGTGAATATATGTATATGGTCATATATATATATATATATATATATATATATATATATATATATATATATATATACACATCTCTTCTTTCTAATGTAGATATATATACATATATATGGATACAGTTTCTAAAGTGAGTGAATGCTAAAAAAAAGTTTGTCAGAGAAATCAATTTACTGTGAAATAGTGAGAGCAAAATAACAGAATATTGTTATTTTTTCAAACGTCATTAGAATATGTTCGGTTATATATTGGGATCGGTAATGTTGCTACCTTGAGAAAACCATGATATTCTCTTACCTGCTTGACAAACTCCATTTGCATTTGTGTAACTCATTTGGTATAGGCCGGTGAGAGTTCCTGTATTACCGCACAGGAACTGTGAGCAATAGTTTAATCATGAAATAACTGCTTAGATGAGATGCTCGTTACCTCAGAACCTTCTTCTCTGTAAAATTGAAATAGACGGTTGACGATGACAATCTTTCCATTCTGATACTTTCAAGAG